>CM040129.1:142768259-143218351 GCA_022559845.1 Amorphophallus konjac
CTCTCCGTCGGCCGGCCGGAAGAGGATGAAGCAACCCGCCATGTCCCGCTCTTGAGTAGGCGCGATCACCTTCTTATTTTTGGGGTCTTTCGCCCCTGGCGATCACATCTTATCATCGAGGCCGCGGCGAGTCACTTTCCCCAATGGCCGTTTAAATTTCTGTTCCTATATTCTCTTATATATTTTGTTATATATTCTGCTGGGCCGCGGCGAGTCACTTCCCCAATGGCCGTTTAAATTTCTTCCTATATTCTCTTTATTTTGTTATATTGCTTATATCATCGAGGCCGCGGCGAGTCACATCCCCAAATGGCCGTTTAAATTTCCGTTCTTATATTCTCTTTATATTCTGTTATATTCTGCTCATATCATCGAGGCCGCGGCGAGTCACCTTCCCCAATGGCCGTTTAAATTTCTGTTCTCATATTTTCTCTATATTCTGTTATATTCTGTTCATATTCTCGAGGCCGCGGCGAGTAACTTCCCCAATGGCCGTTTCAATTCTTGTTATTTAATTTTTGCATCATTCCCGTCCCCCCGAGGTCGCGGCGAGTCACTTCCCGCTATGGGCCGTTTAACCCCATATTTTGCTATATCATACTTGTCCCGCTCGCCCCGCCGGAGCAATCTCCCGTGGTGGCCCCTTCTCTCTTTCCTCTCATCTTTGTGTTGCAGCAAACAAAACAAACAAAAAAGAAGGAGCCCGCGCGCTCTCCGCTTCTTCCTCTTCCCCGCACCGCTCTTCTCCGAACCGCGTGACGTCGCTCACAGATTGGCGATCACGGTGGGACCTCTACTGCTTCCTCTCGGCTACCCTTGCAAGTTCGGCACCACCCGTGCCTCTCCACCTTGGCGCCCACGCGCGCCCCCCGTTGTGCTCACGGCAGCACCGTCAGTTCTGATTGGTTCTTTGTTTATTACATGTTTGTTATTTCTGTTGTTTTTCCCACTCCATATATCTGTCAGCATTCCATTGCATACATCCATTCCTCTTTTCTATCCTTTTTTTCATTTTTTTTGAGGATCACCCTTTCCCGGTGAAGGAAGGACTCTCCGTTTGGGAATTCCTCTCAACGGACTAGAATCTCCTACACTGGGACCTCCGTAAGTCCCCGACATCGAAGAATCTCCTCTTCGTTCACTGGGCTGGTTGTACCATTGAAGTTCCCCGAAGTTAGTCATTTCATTCGTGGTGAGACGAGAGACCCTAGCTGACACGACGGTGAAACAAAAATAAACTAGGGTCCCATCTTTGTGTGAACTTCGGATCTCGCTAAAAACACAAAAAAAAATCATCAAAATCAAAACAAAAAAAAGGGCGTAAAGGCATCCACTTGTTTGATAATCTCTGCTACCTACTTGCTAGTGTATGTTTTTACGTTCTGGGAGAACTGTGAGCATGTCTCACGAGTCTTCTGAGGAAAACCACCCTAGCCGTGGTTTGACAGCCGACCCGCGAGTCTATGCTATGGACTCGGGTCCTTCTCATGACCCCTCGCATGAGGTGCATGTTATTGCCGGGGACACGTCCCCGCCACAGGATATCACTTCCTTACTGGGCGTCCTCGCCAACACGGAGCTTACCTCTGAACAGCTCCGGGCCTTCCAGGCCATTCTAAAGGGAAAATCTGTTTCCCCCACGCCCCAGGAGTCAACTCCGGCCATCGCACCTCTCCAAGAGTCCGTGCAGGCCATTCCATCTCCCTCATTGGCGCAAGCCATCCAGTCTCCCTCGCTTCAAGGTCAGGCGAGCCAACAACCACCTCTCATTCCAGTTCCCGTCACAATCTCAAACTCCCGTTGTTCCCCAGACACCGCTTTCAGCCGGGGCCAACTGTCGGCGGTCCGACAGTTCCCTCTCATTCTGGGTTCCCCCCTCAAGTCTCCGGGAGACAGTTTCTCCCCCAGTGGCAAGTGCCACCTTCACCCCCAGAGGAGCTCGCCCAATCGCTCCTCAATAGGTTCAACCGCATGGACGAGCAGTTTCAAAATCTAAGAAGGATGGTGGACGTGAAAGCCACCCCGGAGGTTGCTTTGCCAATCCTCCCTGTCATTCATCTTCCTCCTTCCGAAATGCCCACGTACCGCAGATACAACGGTACCGGCAACCCCTTCATTCACCTCAAGGACTTCATGTATGAGTCCTCCTATTGGCAAAATGATCAGAGGTCCCTGGCGTACCTCTTTCGGAGATCATTGGATGGTCCCGCGCTTGAGTGGTTCTATTCTCTGGAGCCCCGCGAGGCCGAGAATTTTGAAGTAGTTCAGAGAAGGTTCTTGCAGAAATATAGGGATAGGGTCGGTCCCTCACTCTCCATTACCGACCTAGTGGCCGAAAAGATGAAACCCGACGAGGATTTTGTCCGATATGCTGATAGATGGAGGTCTCTGGCGGAAAGAATAAGGGATACCCTCTCCGAGCCCGAACAAGTGAAAATGATTGTGTCAATGCAACCCCACAGTTCAGACATGTCCTGGCCATGAATAAACTCACTACAATGGAGGAGCTCTATGAAAGAGCCCGATACATCCAAACCCAGCTAAAGACTCCCCCATTATGAATATGTTTGAGTCGCCGAAGCCCAAAGTGGTCAGAAAGACAGGCGCTGGTGTCCCGGGCGGAGCCACAGAAGGGGTCGTGACAAATGAGCAAGTCAGTGCGGTCAACAATGCCAACTATGCAGTCAACCCAAGGCCTCCACAAATGCCCCGACTACCCCTTCAACCAGGTCCTTTCCCTCTCCGTCCTCCACCCCAAAATAATCCACCCCAGGATAATATGCCTCCATTACGCCAACCCCAGCAACAACAACCACAACCTCAACAACAACAACCACCGCTTCAGTACAACCAAGTTCCACCTCCAGGGAACTATGGTCCCCAACAGCAACAAAGGAGGCCGCTCGGTCCAAGAGAGCCTACTATCCACCATTGCCAGAAACTTTAACAGACATTTTTAATGCCCTCATGGCATCAAACCAACTCGCCTTACCCAGAGAAAGGCTCATGTGGCCCCCCAATGTGGATACCTCCAAATACTGCGTTACCACAGGCAGCCGGGACACACAGTAGATTACTGCTTCCATTTCAAAGATTACATACATGATATGAACGATGAACATCAAATAGATTGGGATGAGATGAGACGGATACGTCGCGCTCTCAAGGCTAGGAGACCTCCTCAGAGGCCACAGCAGCAGTTACAACAGCAGCAGCAGCAGCAACCACAACAACAACAGCAGCCTCAGCAGGCCCCACAACAACAGCCCGACATGGGCATAATCCAGAATCCACTACCGGAGCACCAACAGCCCAATCATCAGGTTAACCCCATCTCCTCCTTCCCGGAAGTCGGGAGAGAGCAGGTGTGGCACCAGGAAAGTACCTCCATCCTTTATACCTCCAACCCTATCGTCATGCAACCCCCTCACCTTGCCCGGGTAGCACCTCTCTCTCATCAACCCGCATCGGTATCGCCTTCACCATTTCCACTACCATTACGCCCTCTCATCCGCACCCCGACCTCCTATCAACCGACACTTTCTACTACGCCTTCACACCCTCTCACCTTCTCCCACTCCCCCACTTCACCATCCACCTCTACCACATTTACCCCTACGCCTTCTAAACCCCTTATCATCCGTCCACCATACATAACCCCGTCTTTCTCCACCACATCACCACTAATGCCTTCAAAACCACTCATCACCCACCATCCGCCTCAAAACCTTTACCCGTTTCAAACCTTACCTCCACCTCCACCTTCCAAACCCCTTATCCTTCATAATCCGCGCGATATCCCCTCTACCTCCTCCATGCCTCCACCTAACAAACCCCTCATCAGAATCCCTGCTCCCGTCATCACCCCTGCTTCATCAACCATTCCTCCACTACTACCCCTCAAACCCCTGTTAAAACCCACTGCTACCCCCACAGAGGTACAAAAGCCGCAGGCAATGGTGCTCCGGAGTGGAAGAATTTTCCACAGGGTTTTCCCCCACAACAGTCAGAATCCCGAGCAATCTCAGCCAGAGAAGGATGATGCAGAACAACCAGAAAGAGCTATCCCTGGAACACAGTATGATCTACTAAAACACTTGGACAAGACGCCTGCCCGGATCTCCATCCTAGAGCTACTTCAAAGATCCACATCCCACCAGGCGGCCTTGATGGAATATCTTCAAAAAGTCATGGTTAATGAAGACCTCCCCGTGGAGAAGATTTCAACCGTCCTGACCCCAACAGACACACAACCGGCCATCATGTTCCACAACTACGAGCTCGCTCCCAAGGAGGCTCGGAAATATGCACTGTGCATTTCAATAAAAATTAATGGGGTATCCATAAACCCGTGTCTTGTGGACACGGGTGCGTCCATAAATGTGATCTCCATGAGCACTCTTCAGTTGTGTGGGATCGACGAGGAACAAATAAGACCTTCCTCGATCACGGTCACGGCCTATGACAATAGCAAAAGGCCGCCGCAGGGGATGATTATTCTGAAGGCAGAACTAGGCCCCATGTCAATTCCCACGGAATTCCATGTCCTCGACATGGACCCCACATTCAAGGCTATACTGGGTCGACCTTACATCGAAGCCATGGACGCTGTGCCTTCCACCAACCATCAATGCCTGAAGTTTCCTTACAATGGGAGAATTATTAAAGTGGTCAGTACACCTGTCCTTCACACAGTGGATGCTATCAACACCTCTCTGCCATCTGTTTGGCCGTCTCATCGGCCCATATTGTCACTGCTGGATGTACGTGATCCATCTCGCATTCCACTAGCACCAAAGGAGCCGGTCAGGGCAACCACAACATCATGTCTCCCTCTTCACTCCAAAGGTTGGGAGATTATGAGGAACATCGGCTATCAACAAGGAAAAGGGCTGGGCGCACAGTTACAGGGAATGCTCAAACCGCCAAAGGAAATTAGGCCGAACCGCAGGTTTGGCCTAGGCTTCAAAGGACCATTCAAGGCGGATTGGAAGCCCCTCACATGGACTCTATCAAACACTTCAATAGAGGGCCCGTTGTTCAGATGGGAGATCACCCACGAGAAGCATATGGGGAATCACATGCTGTATATTTTGCTGAAAAATGTCCGAGGATCACCAAAAGAGGCAAGATCAAAGATCCGGAATGCGAGTGGAATAAATGGTTCGACATACGGGACATTTCTGTTGCACTGGAAAGGATGTTCTCGTCCCCACAGCTTGAAGGACCACCATTGATCTCCGAAGATACCAGAGAACATTGCCACTCTTGCCAAGGTTCCAAACTATCCTCGTCCTCGCCAGAAGGACTCTGTCATCGACGGATCTTCATCTGTCCTCAACATTGCCATCGACGGCTCATTAGCCGCCATCCTCTCCATCCACTCGTCTCAGCCTTTGCTGATATCTTCTCCTGGGCCAGACAATTGTCTGATGATCTTCCCAGGTCCCCTTCTTTGCTTACATACCTACGCGGGCTTTTCAACCCGCGCCAGGCCTTCAACCATGATCTGCTCTACGAGCCCCACAATCCTCTAGCCATAACCACTTTCCTCTCTCCTCCAATCTCTTTTCACTGCTTTGTCATTAAAAATGAAAACGAAAAAAAAAAACGTCAATTTTCAAACTCTCCAACAACACATCTTCGTTGAGGAAACCTCCTACATCTCCCACGGGTGCGTACCGCCTTGCGGACCACCCGTCCAAGGTCCGATGAGCGACCTTTTCTACCCCTCCTCTGAGGGGTCTTCTCCTGTACATTCTACACCATCCTCCTCATCTTCCTCTTCTTCTGTAAATATTGTCAGTCAATCTAGGAATGACAGGCCAAGGGTAGTACCTAGGAAGAAATCCAAGGGTAGGCAGATCCCTCGTCGATTCCTTCTGGATTTGGCCGCCAGGTGTCAGGCCCTTCTTGCCATCCCCCAGTTGTTAGAAAATCCCATCCAGCTACCCGAAATAGAATGCGAGGGCGACTGTGCATCTGATGAAGGGTATGGAGTCTACGAGATCACGAATGAAGAATGCCCCACTGAAGATGAGGGTGAAGAATATGAGGATGTGGCGGGCGCATACGCTAGCGGAATGAGGAGATTCGACGAGCCGTCAACCGCCGTAGAAGAATCCACCAAGGAAGTCAACTTGGGAACTGAGGAAGACCCTAGGATCATCCTCATAAGTGACAACCTACCACCCTCTGAAGAAGAGGCATTAATTGAGGTTCTCAAGGAATATAAGGACACGTTTGCATGGAGCTACGAGGATATGCCGGGTTTGGATTCAACCTTGGTCGAACACCGTTTAACCCTAAAACCAGGGTCCATCTCGGTAAAACAAAGGTTAAGGCGTTTCCACCCTCAGATGGCTTTGAAAATGAAAGAAGAGGTCGATAAGCTCCACAAAGCCAGGTTCATTAGAGTCGTTCTTTATCCTCAATGGGTGGCGAACATTGTCCCGGTCATGAAGAAAGATGGGAAAGTCAGGATTTGCATCGACTTCCGGGACCTTAACCGCGCGTGTCCAAAGGATGATTTTCCCTTACCTCACATTGATGTGTTGATTGATAACACGGCAGGTTTTGAAACCCTCTCTTTCATGGATGGATTTTCAGGATACAATCAAATTCGTTTGGCAGAAGAGGATCAGGAAAAGACGTCATTCACTACCCCTTGGGGAACATATTGTTACGTGGTCATGCCGTTTGGGTTAAAGAATGCTGGAGCTACTTACCAAAGAGCAATGATGGCCATATTTCATGACATGATGCACATATATCTGGAAGTGTATGTGGATGACTTATTGGTGAAATCAAGGACTAGGATGGAACATCCAGAAGTTTTGGCTAAGGTCTTGCAAAGGTCAAGAGAATTCCAATTGAAAATGAACCCAAAAAAATGTGTGTTTGGTGTGTCGTCAGGTAAATTGCTGGGGTTCATTGTGAGTAAAAGAGGGATCGAGATAGATCCCGACAAAGCCAAGGCTATCAGGGATATGCCGCCTCCCAAGAATTTGAGGGAAGTCCGAGGTTTAATCGGGAGGTTGCAGTTTATTCGTCGGTTTGTGTCTCAACATTCACAAAGGTGTAGACCTCTCTACGAGTTGACCAAGCCAGGAGTAGAATTCCACTGGAATTCTAAATGTCAGAAAGCTTTTGAAGGGTTGAAGGAATATCTGGCTAGTCCACCCGTTCTCATTCCACCCAAACCAGAAAAACCTCTGATCCTTTACGTCTCAGTCTTGGATGACTCCGTGGGAGCCGTCCTCGCACAAGCTGATGAAGAAGGCAAGGAACGGGCAACCTATTACTTGTCCAAACTTCTCAATCCCTGTGAGCAGAAGTACACCGGCATGGAGAAAACCTGTGCTGCCCTCGTTTGGGTAGTGCAGAAATTGAAGCACTACTTCTTGGCTCACGAAGTCCACTTGATTGCTCGGATGAATCCTATCAAATTCCTTCTGGAGAAAGCCGTCCTTACAGATAGGCTAGCACGCTGGCAAAGTTTTCTCTCTCAGTTCGACATCACCTACATCCAGCAAAAGGCGATTAAAGGCTATGCCATAGCCGAGCATCTCGCTCACCATCCTCTTCCCAAGTTCGACCCCGTCCAATCAGAGTTTCCAGATGAGGAACTAATGTCCATCAACCAATCAGATGAGCCAATGTGGACACTATATTTTGATGGAGCTCTGAATTCTCAAGGGAAAGGAATCGGCGTCGCCCTCCTGTCACCGGAAGGCCTCACATTCCCATTGGCGTACCAGCTCAAATTTCCAGTTACCAACAATATAGCCGAATATGAAGCCCTTCTAGCTGGCCTAGGACTCGCTCATTCTTTACGTATCACTGAGTTGCGAGTTGTAGGTGACAGTCAGCTCATCCTTCGCCAGGTACTCACTAAGTATCGCACTCGCGATCCCAAACTCAAGCCATACCAAGAACTCACTGCTGCCTTTGCCAAACTGTTCACAAAACTGATCTTTGTTCATATCCCTCGTCATCAGAATATTCTCGCCGATGCCCTCGCCTCATTGGCATCATCCATAAGGTTCCCTCTAGGAAGATGGTTTAAGTCCATTTCCATCTACAAACTTCACGCCCCTGCAGTCGATGATGCTTCCTACGTAAACATCAAAGACAGGATAGCAACGAAGATCCTGCAGGAAGATATCCTTGAGAAGAGGGAAATCATGTTGACAGAGGCCGAAGAAGAACTGGCTGATGAAGAGAAACCATGGTTCTATGAAATTGTCAAATATTGCCAAGATCAGTCTTATCCTGAAGGGGCCACCACAGAGGACAAGAAAGCCATAAGAAGGGTGGCTCAGAAATACACATTGATCGGAGGTCTACTCTATAGGAGGAGCCTTACTGGTATTCTGTTAAGATGTCTTGGTGACGATGAGGTTTGGAAATGTGTAGAAGAGACGCACTCGGGTGTGTGCGGTGGCCACGTGAATAGTCAGATGCTCGCCAAGAAGATCATTCGTCAAGGCTTTTATTGGCCCACTATGGAAGAGGATTGTGCTGTCTATGTCCGTAGGTGTGTCAAGTGTCAACTTCACGCCGATAAAATCCATTCACCATCTTCCTCACTTCATCCAATATCCTCCCCATGGCCTTTCTCATGTGGGCATTCGACATCATTGGTCCCTTAGGTGATCCCAATTCCCTCACCAAGCAGAAATCTTTCATCCTTACTGCAACGGAATACTTCACCAAATGGGCCGAAGCCGAAGCTTACGCGGAGATCAAGGCGTCAACAGTCTGTAAGTTCATCATGAAGAACATTCTCGCCAGATTCGGCATCCCAAGCACGATCGTCACCGACAATGGGCCACAATTCATTTCTCAGGACCTACAGGACCTCTGCAAAAGGTACGCAATTGCATTGCATCATTCATCGCCTTATTACCCACAAGGTAACGGCCAAGCGGAGGCCACCAATAAAACATTGCTCAAAATCATCAAAAAAACCTGCGAGTCTAGTAAGTTTTCAGACTGGCCAGAAAAGCTTATCGAAGCCCTATGGGCCTATCGCACTTCAATCCGTACCCCCACCGGGCAGACTCCATTTGCCCTCACTTATGGTATGGAAGCGGTAGTCCCGTACGAGACTCTGATCCCTTCTCTCAGGGTACAATTGGATGAGGAATTTCCCCTCGACGATCGTCGTAATTCACTCCTCGCCCAGTTGGAACTCTTGGATGAGAAGCGGCTGGCCGCCGCCGAACACGCGCGTGTGTATCAAAATAGACTCGCTCGCTTTTACCAAAAGAAAGTCGTTGAGAGAAAATTCAAAGTCGGTGAGATGGTCGTAAAAAGAATTTTTGTCAAACCTGGAGGGCCGCGTTCTAAGCTCCAACCTAATTGGGAAGGACCATTTGTAATTCAAGCCGTGTACCCTGGCAACGCCTACAAGCTAGTCAACGCCGAAGGGACCGAGTTATCCCACCCTTGGAATGGGCTTTATCTTAAGAAATACTACCCTTAGCACAAAACAAAAAAAAATGAAAAGATAAAAAACATCAAAAACAAAGAAATATTGAAAACCACTAAAAATATGGAAAATTCAAAATGCCGATGCCCGGCAGTCACCAAATAGTTAAGTCTCTGCATTTAACCTTCATGTTAGGATAGGGCCCATTAAGGCTTGGTAGGTACCGGGTCTTGGGTTGCCAGAACCGTGGAGACCCCTGTCCGGCCACGTCGGCCTATGCTCGCTCGAAGGAAACTGACATGTGTTCACTTATGTATTTTATTCAAAAAAGTTGGTAGCATCACCTACGGTAGGGCCACACCTAGAAGATCTCCGGAAGCTGTAATCTTTATTCTTTTCTCTTCGACCAAATGAGACAGTCGGCGCCCTTAAAACGCTGAGCATGAGAAACCAAAACTCAAACCCCAAGGGCAAGAGTAGGATCCATTTCCTCGAGCACCGATCAGAGCACGAGAAGAGGGCAGTGTCCCCGCAGGCATACGAAAAGGGAGCCCACAAACGTCAAACATCTCCCTCACAAAAGAAAAATAAAATCAAAATCAAGAGAAAAGCCTGGTCGTGACCGTGCCTGTTGCGATAAACGGAACCCCTCAAAGCAAAAGTCTGAATCCACAAAAGGGGCCGTAGAATGTAAATGCTCGAGATTTGGTCCGAAGTTGTCCGAAAGGAATGAGTTAATGGGCCCTTATTCGCTCGCCGGGTTAACGGCTTTGCCGGTCCTCTCAGGAGGTTTATCCCCTACGCTCTTCCTTCTTCCTCTAAAGATGAAGGTTCGATGGAGTTTCTGAAAGGTGAAAACTGCCCAAGGTCTGCGACCCTATTTTAATATACACATTTGGTTGCCCACTTTGAAAAGCAAAAGCTATCGCTGCGAAGGAGTCTCCGTGTTTCTGGCTGGTCAAGACCCCTCCTTACCACCTTGATGTCTTCTTGTTTAACCTCGGGCTTAGGCCAATGCAAGCGCGTCACCTATGGGTGCGACGGCGTCTGATTCCGGGTCAGCGTCGTGCGGTTGGTCGTTAGGGTTCCAGGGTGTTCCATCTTATACCATCTAGAGTTGTGAGGAAACAGACCCGGGTCGGGCAAATCATCTACCTCAAACACCTTTTGGGTGAATCCCTGTGGTCGGAAGCAACTGGGAGCCTAAGCATGGCATGACGGTATTGTCATCAGGGTAAGTCTTAGCCGGCGGGATCGTCATTCGAGGGGTCTAGAGGCCCAAATCAACCTAGATGTGCACTTAGGATACCTGGGAGGTTAGTAAGAAACCCCTGTCTCACATAGGTTAGGTGCCATTTGGGTGCTTGCCGGGCGTTAGCAATAAAAAAATTGAAATGATAAAAGCAAAAAAAAATAGAAAAGAGAAATGTACATATTTGCAAACAAAAAAATCTTTTTATGATAAAACAAAAAAAAAATGTGTCAAATATAAAAAAGAAAATAAATCAATTTTGCATGATTGCATTTACGTGCATCATCTCATTTTAATACCGCTTGCATTCGTGTGCTTGCCTGTCGCATTTATCATCACCGCATCTTTCCCTTGCCTTCGTTAAATAAAGGCTTGGCCCCTTGACCAGTTATCAAGGACAGTCACAGTGACCATTTGCTTATTGAGCAAGGGGCCAAGTCAGAACAGAAATTCTGATTTGTTTGTTTCAGTGATATGTGCAGGGATTCAGGTAACTGAAGCAAAGGTGAAAAAACAAACAAACCAAACCTTGTGTTTTATTCCAAAAAAAAAACCAAAAAAATTTACATCAAGTTCCGCCCTCTCTCTCTGCATTACTCGTCCCACTACTCTCCGGGCAAAACACTCTCAAAGGTGCTACCCAACTACGAAAAGCGGTACTCCTGCCGCTCTGTACTCCTCTTCCTATTCCCACATCCCGGCGTTGATCCGCGGAAGCAGCAGAGAAGCTACCAACACGAAAGCCACGCTCTCGTGCTCTTCGGTAGCGCTCCTCACCTTCTCTCAGCCACTGTTCAGCAAGACCAAGGCTGATTCGGAGTTCGAATAGTTGGGCCTCCATGGCCCTTCGTTCCTCCCTTTCAGTCAATCTGTTGGCTCTTTCTCTCTCTGCGTCTCTTTCTCTCTCTGTCCGTTCTCTCTCACGGTCTTCCCTCTCCAACTGGAGAGTGATCCTCAGTTCCATAGCATCCCTGGATGAGTCGTCATCAGGATGACGCCGCAGTTCCCTCTCCAGTTCTGCTATCCTAGCCTCCTTCTGCGCAGCTTGGGCAAGCGCTTCTTCCGTCTCCTTTTCCTGTCGAGCGTACCGTCTCAGATACGCGATAAGGCGTAAACAAAGAGAACTCAACGCTGAAACTTTTACCTGTATACGAAGCATTCCTTCTGCCTCCGCAGCACGCTGCGTGGCGTGAGCAAGTTGCTCATGAAGCGAGTCAAGTTCTGAGGTGGGAATCCACAAGCTGGAAGAGGCACCACCTACTCCCATCGCTGGGGAGGCTGCGCCAATCTGGGCATGCTGCGACCATGTGAATTAGCAGCCAACATCTGGAATCTGGGGTTTTAACTAGGAACGTACTGTACACCTACCAAGGCGCTCGTAGCTCCGCGGGTATCGCCCAACTGTTGTTCCCTCTCTGCCAAGCGAGTTCGTAAATTCGCTATCATGGCATCCCGGACATCCTGCAGCCTTACAAGTCAGCATTTTTACCAGAAAAATCAAGAAAAGGAGAAAGAAGAGAAGAGAAAAAGGGGAAACCTACCTCCACGAGTCCCCGGGGTTGGAACCGTTCTGCGTACTTTGTCCTATATAGACGCAAGTAGTCCTCGCTGTCCCGCGCCTGCGATTCTACAATCGTGCCACCCCGTTGCCAGTCTTCGTACTGTTCAGGGAACCGCACGCGCCAGTCAATGCAGGTCGCCGGTCCTCGCGTCTTTCTCCCGACACGAGGTGGCGCGGCCGTATCCACCCATTCCTGAGCCAGTCCTAAGGTTCTCATAACCAATCGTAGCCGGAGCGGCTCGATTTCATTCAGGCAGTGCATCCACAGTTCACGTCCGAACCGGGCACGACTTGCTAGAACCCACGGCTGGTCGGCATCGACCATGTCTGAGTAGGGTCTCCAGTTTACCATCGCTGCAGGGAACTCCTGTAGCTCTCGCCTCAGCACCATCAGTTGGTAGGTTAGGGGTGCCGCACTCATGATGGGTTCCCACCGCCTGGCTAGCGGCACCATCGCAGGTCGCCAATGTCGAGCTCTCCCCATTGGGAGGTAATAATAGCTTTATAACTGCTCGGCGCAGGTCATCAGTACCATGCAAAAACACAAAAAAAAAAAAAATACAAAACGAGCAAAACCACAAAAATACCTGGATGAATGGTGTGAAACCACTCACAGTCGTCTCACGATCCGTTTCTTGGAATAGGCCTGCAAACAAGTGTGCCAGCATGGCGGCTCCCCAGGCATAATACCCTACTCTTTCAAGGTCTGACAGCAGCTCCAGGAAGCAACATTGGATACCATCCCCTTTCGAGCTCAGTACCAATCTCCCCAAAAGGAAGAGGAGAAATCTCCTCAAATCTATGTTACATCTTTCCCAGTTGCCGAAATCTGTGCAGTACACGGCACGGCATCCTATTTCTATCCTTTCCATGAACTCTTCTGAGGATTCGTCGTCCCGCCGACGAGTGTCGGTGAGCCCTAATGCATCCATGAGGGACGCCCTAGCCACCGACCGGTTCTTCCGACCATCTAGGTCCAAACCCAGTAACTTCTGGGCACCTTCTCTGTAGTCCGCGTAAGTGACTCCGGTCACTGCCTCGCCTTCTACCTTCAGGCTTGTGATCCGGACCACATCCTCCAAGCTGGGCACCATGTGCCCCCAGGGCATCAGGAATGCCCGGCTCACTGGGTCCCATCTCTCACACAAGGCTTGGATCAGAACCAGGTCGGGCTTGATCGGCTCGATCCGAAGAAAGGTACCAAATCCCATCACGTCTAGCCTCGCCTTCTGAAAATCTGGGAGGCCCCTGTACGCCGCTACTACCAACTCCCACAAGATTTGTGATTTCATCACAACCTACACATACAAGGAATGGGGGTGAGGTTTGGTCACAAGAAAGGAAGAAAAAATGAGAAAAGGGCAAGAAAACTTGGCTTACGAGTTGTGATTGGGCCCTTTCGCTGAAGTGCCCTTCAAGGTCTGAAAGCCTTCTGGAACTACTACCACTGGACCTGCTTCTCTTCGAGGAATGGGAAGATTCGCCCTCCATCCAACTCTCGGAATTTTGAACTCCTCTTCTCCCGTAAGAACTCGTGCTCCTCGAGTTAGCTCTCGATATACCTGGGAGGATAAAAGGGACAAGAATTTATAGAAATGGAAGGAGTGCGGGCCAAGATTGCCTCCATCACCTGTCGATGATAGCCCTCGCAATGAGACACTGGCCAAGCGACCCCATGTGTCGCTTCACCGCTCACACAGGGTGATTGACTGGACGAAGAATAGGACGAATAGCCCCTATGTTGTCTAGGGATACCCTGTCATGTTTTGGAGGACGCACGCAAAATTTGGCACAACATCCGGGAAAAGGAACTAGGGCCGTCAGTATTGACTTCGACGGCAGATTCTCGTGGAAAATGGTCACAACAAGACGTGATTCTCCGCTCGAGGCGGAGTCTCGACAGATCCGTCACATGGGAACAGTGCAGAGGAGAAGAAGTGTAGGGAAGAAGGAATGCACAAGAGAACAAATAAACAGCAGAAAATCAAATTACTCCATAAGCTGTCATAAGCACTACAATCATAGAGAGGTGACGGGACCGCTAGCCCGCCAATCCTCACCATCACTCATCTCTCCGGGCACTCTCCTCCTCTCCCCCGAGGTGAGGGTCCCTCAGAAGCCTCCAGGATCCCCGTGCAGTAGCACCTGCCTCGCCTCTGGGCGCCTGCTCCGCAGCAGTGACTCGCTGCTCCTCCCCTGGCGTGGCGAAGAAGCCACTGGCGGCAAAGCGACCGGACTGGCGGAGTCGCTCCCCGAACTCTCGCGCTCTCTCGTAGCGCGTCTCCATCCCTCCTAGCCTCTGCACGACGGCCTGAAGGCCCAGCTGGAGCTCCCTCACTTGGGCCTCCAAGGCCCTCCTCTCGGTCAGATCCCGCTGTCGCTCGGACCTTCTCTCGGTCTTCTCTCTCTCTACCTCTCTCCTCATCATCTGCAGAAGAACCCTTAACTCCAGGATGTCTGGAGAAGGTCTCTCCTCACCACGGTGCCGCAGCTCCGCTACAGTCGCCACCCAGGCGTCACGCTCCTCTTCCGCCCGGGTCGCACGGGCCACCGCACCGGCAAGTTGCTCTCGGAGGGAAGCAATCTCGAGAAAAGGGGCCGAGGAGCTAGAAGATCCGCCAGCCGCTCCCACCGTCGCTGTCTGCTGGGCACGCTGGAACAAAATAAACAACGGCCGTCAGTGAAACTCCGAAATCTGAAGTTAAAAGGGCGGCACGTAACTTACCAGGAGCGACAGCTCATGTTGAGCGACGGTCAGTTGCCGCCTAGTCTCTGACAGCTGGGCGCGCGAGCCGCCGATGCCACGCGTGTCCCCAGCTTGGGGAAGCCCCGCGTAACTCTCTCTCTGCCGCCGCAGGAAGTCGGCACTGTCCTGCACCAGTACACCCCCTTGCTGTCCAGGGAGACGTACGGGCCAGTCCTCGAGCCTCGCCTTGCCGCGACTCTCCTTCCTGACGCGGCTCGGCTCGTCCGCACTCGCCCACTCATCGGCCAGGCCCAGGGTCCTTGCCATGTCCTGCACCAAGAAAGGGGTCCCATATCAGTCAAAAGGAACGCGTCCCCTGTCTAGGACGCGTCCATCATTTGAGTGCAACACTCTCCGAACCCTTTCCTCCTCGCCCGGCTCGCTTCAAAACCCAAAATGAATTAAAAGAGGAAGAGATCGGAGGACCTACCGGACCGTGTTCACCTCCTCCCACGCCATCGGGCCCCTCGGGTCCCTCGGGGGCCCGAAGCGGCCCTTCCTCCTCCATGGACGCCGTTCCGTGATCGGGCGCGTCCCTCCTTGGGCGAGGATTTCCTCGTCCCTCTCCTCCTTCACCACGGTCGGGCCCACCGAACTCCATCGATCAAAAGAGGAGGAAGACGAAAAAGGGGCAAGCGCGTTTCGGCGGAAGGCGGGCTCGTTTGCGGATGAGGCACGGGAGAAGAAGGACCACCCGTCGCTTTAAATTTAAAATCAAGGATTAAGACGCGTCCTCGCGCCTGGACGCTCCCAAAAGGGGGGAAAGGAAACAAAATCCCCCCGTGCAAAACTTAGTTCCCCGCTGTTCAGGGCAAGGTCTCGCGAAGCACGCCTCAAAGGACAACTCAGTAAGTGTGGGAGAGAGAAAAGTACACACAACAAAAAAAGCCATTTCCATTTCATATAATAGCCGAAAGTACATCATACAGTGAGAAGGGTGACGTACAAGCAACTCTCTAACTCTCACCGTCACCCTCCTGGTCATCTCCTTCCTCCCTCCTCTGACGGAGATCCCTAGGGGGCCTCCGCGACCTCTGTGAACCCTGAGAAGCAGTGCTCGCCTCGCCCTGCGGTGGCACTCCAGCCTCGAAGGCGCGACGACGCTCCTCGGCCGAAGAAACCAGGTAGCTGCCCATGGAAAAAGAACCAGACTGACGAAGTCGCGCCCCGCGTTCCTTCGCCCTCTGGTACCGCTCCTCGCTCTCCCGAAGCCTCCCCTCCGCCGTGCCAAGACTCAATCGGAGCTCCAGCAGCTGGGCCTCTAGAGCCCTCCTCTCGGTCTGATCCCGCTGTCGCTCCTCCCTCTCTCTCTCTCTATCCCTCTCCCTCTCTCTCTCCACGCTCTCCCTATCCCTCTCCTCTCTCTCCCTCATCGCCTCTCTCCTCGACAGCTCGAGGGCGATCCGCAGATCCACTACGTCGCGAGGAAGCTCCTCAGCCTCCCGTCGCCGCTCCTCCTCCAGCTCCGCAATCCGGACGTCACGCTCTGCCACCCGGGCATCGCGCTCCTGCTCAGCACGAACAGCACGCGCCAGGGCCTCTCGGATCTCGGCCACCTGTCAAGACACGCATGCACCGTAAGAGAACAGTGATAGAAGGAAAGTAGCTGGAAAAGGGTCGCGGCCAAGCAAGCACTCACTCGAGCCTCGCGGTCACGCTCGGCCTCCTCAGCCCGAGCCACCGCGTACGCCAGCTGCTCCTGGAGGGCAGAAACCTCCGGAGGAGGGCCCCGCGAACTGGAACCCGCTCCACCAGCCATCGCGGCTGTCGCTGTCTGGTGGGCCCGCTGAAACACGGGGCAAACGTCAGTCAAAGGCTAAGCATCAAAAATCCAGGTCACAAAAAATGCATTGCATAAACTCACCAGGATCTCCAACTCCTGTCGGATGGCCACCAACTGTCGTCTGGCGTCCGCCAACTGGGCCCGCAGGTCGGCGATCATGGTATCACGAGCATCCTGCATTACACATAAGTTAGTATCCCATGCATACATATAGAAAGGTGGAGCATTTTCATTTCACTTACCCCTGCCATACCACCCAAGGAGAGGCGGTCCCCGTACGTAGCTCGATACCGTCTCATGTAGTCTGTGCTATCCTGTACGTGGGACACTACTGGGACCCCGCCCTGCTGCCAGTCATGGTACTGTGCTGGGAAGCGCGTACGCCAGTCCACGATCTTCGCCTTCCCCTTGGTCTTCCGCCCAATGCGAGCCGGCGCATCTACGTCTACCCACTCCTGGGCCAGCCCCAACGTCCTCATGACCAGTCTAAGCCGCAGCGGCTCAATCTCGTTCAGGCAATGGACCCACACGTCCCGCCTGAAACGAGGAAGACCCGCTACAACCCAGGGCTGACCAGCATCGCCCATGCCCAGGTAGGGCCTCCACACCACCTGCATCACCATATATACATCATGTTAGTTACCATTCAGTCACATGCATAAACACAAAAAAAATCATACGCATCATACCATGGCCTCGGGATACTCGCTCAGCTCCCGACGAAGTGATGCCAGCTGGTAGCCGTGGGGTGCTGCAACCACGACCGGCCTCCACTGCCGCGCCAGAGGCACGGCCCTCCTGTTCCCATGCCTAGCCCTCCCCATCGGGAAATAGTAATAGCTCCACACCTGCATCCATCATACATCATTAGTACAATAATTGTATATTTAACTGTGGGAATGCATAAATAAAATGTTTACCTGGAGGAAAGGTGCGAAGCCGCTGACTGTCGTCTCCTTCTCCGAAGTCTGGGAGAGATCGGCAATCAGATGGGCAAGCAGAGCCGCTCCCCACGCATAGTGCCCCACTCTGTCCAGATCCGCCAAGAGCCCGAGGAAACGGCAGTGGATGCCATCCCCCTTCGTCCCCAGCAGAAGGCGGCCCAGGAAGAAGAAAAGAAACCTCCGAAGGTCTAGATCCACCAGCTCCCTCTCGCTCGGATCCTGGGTGAAAGCTGCACGAGCATCCCCCTCCAGTCGAGCCAAGAACTCCGCTCCAGTCTCGCTAACCCGCTGACGCGGGTCGACGAATCCGAGCGCCTCCATGATCTCCACTCGGCCGACTACCCTGCTGTCTCTATCAGTCACGCTCGTCTCTAACCACAGCAGGTCGAGGGCACTCTCTCGGTAGTCGGGGTAGGTGACCCCGCTGACTGCCTCTCCGTCAACTCGTAGCCCGGTGATCCGAGCCACGTCCTCCAGTGACGGCACCATGTGCCCCCAGGGCATCAGAAATGCCCGGCTCGGTGCGTGCCACCGCTCCCTCAGTGCCTGGATAAGAGGAAGGTCGAGCCGGAAGGGCTCGATCCTAAGGAAAGCTCCAAAGCCCATGGCGTCCACACGCGCCCTCTGAAAATCCGGCAGCCCACGGTATGCTGCTACCACCAAGGACCAGCTGATCCGGCCCTTCATCACGCCCTGCAAACCACAAAACCAACAAAGAACACATCAGCATCATGAACAGTAATAAATAATAACACTGTATATATATACTACCTATTCTCTTTATTTTATTTTTACTTTTAAAAATAAAAAAAATATATAAAAAAAATAAAAATAAAATAAAAAAAATAAAAATTTTTTTTTTTATTTTCTTGTGGAGGCGTCCAATGCTCTGGACGCCTCCTCCCAATTTCCTTTTTTTTTTTTATTTTAGGAAAAACCCAAAAATGGCCAAAACAAAAATTATTAAATATATATATATTTATGGAGGCGTCCAAGGCCCAGGACGCCTCCTTATTTTTAATATTATTTTATTTCATTTCATTATTTATGAAAATTAATAAATAAATAAAAAAGGAAAAAGAAAACATGGAGGCGTCCAGGTCCCTGGACGCCTCCTTCTCTCACTACCCGCCTCTCTCTCACAACCTCTCGTACACCCGTTTTAGCCTATTGAACCACAGAGTGAGGATTCCGAGGTACTTACCGGGTCGTGATCATCCTCTCCCGCGTCACCAGCATCCGCAGCAGCCTCCGCGGCCAGGAGAGGCACCTCCATCCCCTCCTCCGCAGCAATCTCCTCTGCTGCAGCCTCCTCGGCATCATCCCTCAACCTCCTCGCACGACGAGCCAGTCGTTTTCGCTTCCCTGGAACCTGGCTCGATCCTCCTCGCTCCATGGGGACTAAGAATAGGTCGTCTGGGTGACTGGGTCGTCAGATTGAACAGTAAATGAGCAAAAGGGGGGGGCAGCCCTTATAAATAGGAGTTACCTTCTTTGGGGCGTCCAGGCGCCTGGACGCCCCCATAATTTTTATTTTTTAAAAAAATTCAAAAAATTTTGGGGCGTCCAGGCGCCTGGACGCCCCCAAAACAAAAAAATCAAATAAAATATAAAAATAAAATTTGGAGCGTCCGGGACACTGGACGCTCCCAAAACAAAAAACAAAATAAAAATAAAATAAAAATTAGGGGCGTCCAGACCCCTGGACGCCCCCATAATAAAAAATTTTTCAAAAAAAAAAATATTTATATATAATAAAAGTAAAAAAAGATAAGAATATGTATATAATCCAAACAAAATAAAAAAACACAAAGAAAAATAAAAACCATAAAAAAGATAATAATTAAGGGGACGGGGGTCCGAAACATCCAAATGCCAAATTTTATTCCATCAGAAAAGCAGAGTGAACTACATCAGGGGCTTAGGCGCTTTAGGCCTTAACTTCCCCAGTTCGGTTACATAAGCCCTCCACGGCTCGCATTCTTCCACCACGTGCGCTAACGCCTTTCCCGCAACACTTGTCTTCCAGGGAGCTTTCATGGCCTTCGCTTCTTTCGCATCCGCTTCAGTGCCCAATTCCCTTTTCTTCAAAGGAACAATGTCAGTCGGTGGCGGGAACGAATGGCGTGGGATGCCAATCTGGAGGCAGCACCGATGCGCGTTGTAAAGAACAAACTCGGTCGCGCCGATCAGTTGAAGATCAACTTCGGGAGAAGGCCTCATGAGAAGATCAAGCGAAAGCAAACATGCCGGTGCGCAAGTGAAGAAGCCTTGTGTCACGGTGCGGAAGTGAGACCGCCAGTCTTCGCGTTTCTTCAGCCACGGAACGCGGTTCACTACAGTACCACCAAAGCCTAACACGTCGGCTATGTGGTGAAGCGGGCTTTGTTGGAAGAGCTTCGAAGCGGTTGGCATTCCCCCGCGGTGGTCGAATTTGAAATGCAAATCCAGCCAGCAATTCAAGACAAGTGCACAACCAAATGGAGGCTTACCCATGCTCGAGGCGGTAAGGCCGCTGTAAAGATAGGCAAGGACGGCGGGTCCCACCCTCTTTCCACGCCAGATCCCGCAGATAGCACCCAGTTGGTCTTCCTCCACCATGTTGTCGGTATAAGGGAACAAGAGAGCACCCGCCAGACAAATGGTGAACCCCTTCATGATTCCCTCCAAATAGTCATCGTCTGGTGACCCTCTCAGGGCATTCATGACCCACTCCGCAAGCTTTTGGAGATCGATCCCCTTCTGAGTACGGACCTTTCTAGCTGCGTCGGGCGGCATGAAGCTTCCAAGGACGCTTTCAGAAGTACCCCGTGTCAGCATCCGCATAGCCTTCACCTTCCCGTCGCTCTTGAATTTCTTCAAACCAAGCAGAAGTTCCACCTCCTCGAGGAGGATGGTCACCTCGAAGGTCGGGAAGATAAAAGTGTGGGTCTGGGGATGCCAGACCTCCACTAGCGCGCCCATAGCCGCCCAGTCCATACGAATCTTCTCGTAATGCTTGGCGTGAATAAGGAGCCCCTGCAGATGCCACTTCGAGAGTATGGCCCTCATGCCAATGGAGATATTGGAAGTCAGCTTTGAAAGCCATGGCAGCTTGGAAAACTTCCTCGGGCCTGGGAAGAGTGGATATGGCTGGAAAAAAGAAGAAATGAAGGAAGTAAGAAGAAGGTTCACATGCAGAAATTTGAAAAGAGTCAGCCTACCATATGCGACATGATCGTCCCACTCAGATGACCCTCGAGGTCGGAAAGTCGCCTAATCTCGCTGCTAGGCTTGCTCCTCTTCATAACACGGGAAGACTCTCCTTCCATCCTGAAGATCTCTAGATTCTCCTCTCCTTCCTCTCCTGAGCTTCCAAAACCCACCTTGGTGCATTTGAATGAACTAGCCTAAGGGGAGTTCTTATAGGAAGGGAAGGGTGCTACAGGACAGAACATGTCACATCAGTGGTCATTGTCAAGATTTTGTCTGGATCTCCTTTGAACTGTGGTGCGATTCTGCTACCTTTTGATGTTGTTAACCTTTGCTAATCTGTGCAGGTTTTACTAACGGACGTCTTTGTCCTATCTCCTGTCCCACCTTTCATTGGTTGGTCCCACCATGTCATGCATCATAGTATATGATACCTACGCTACTAGAACATGCCAAGGACCTTGCGGCCCGAACGAATCTGGGATTTGAGTTCCCCTTCAACAAAAACGGTGATGATCCCGGAAGAGTTTGGGTTATACGGATAGGCCGTTAATTTGTGGTAGCATGGGGACGACGGTTCCATTCAGTGAGTTGGTACGCGGATAAACGGGCCCCAGCCCAGTATCAGCTCACCGGGTCGGTATCCTGACCCGTTCTTCACAAGTTAACAATATTATCCTTGGCTATTTTCTATTTTAGTTTGTTTTGAATTTTTCTTTAAACCCAGCATGCATTCATATAGGACTTTGATTTATTGCGGAAGATCATTCAAGTGATTCGATTGTGAAAGCCGTTGTGTTTCAATTCCCACAAATATGAGATATTCCACTCCGAATGAAATACCGAGTTTCCTAGAGACGGCCCCGACGCTGCTCTTCCAAAGGAGACCCTTGTTTGGACAGACCCTCAGATATTCCTTTACCTTTTTTTTTGACCCACCTTGGCCGCAGCACTTCCACATTGGCTGGTAAACGCTCCCCAAAGGTGAAACCTCCGGTTTATGACCCAGGTACTTCCACACCGAGAAGTTGGTCCCTTTTTGTTTCGTGCCTGAGCGCACATCTCACCCTCCCTTATTTGATCTCCGTCCAAGCAATCGTCAAATATTTGAAAGACCTTCTTCAAGGTCGTCTCATTGAAACTCCAGGAAAGATTCCAAACAGTAACGTCAAAAGCGTGTCTCATCACACCTTGGCATCAACTTATCAGTCCGCTCCCACTTCATTCCACTCCACTTCGATACCATTCCACTACGTGTCGCTCCCTTGCAAAGCAGACGCCAAGGCGGGGCAGCTGTAGACACGCCATTCTTGACGTCTCTTGAGAAAGTCTCATATTACTATACAACGCCCCGCAACGGCTTACGCATTTTGAATCACTCGAGTGCTTCCTTTTCTTGGATCTTCTTCTGCCTTTTTCGGCAACCGGAATCGTTTCGTCACGGCATTCGGACGGCATCAACACCCGTCGGACGCATCAGAAGGTTCCGGAACCCAGAAGGTTCTGCCGGGCGGCCGCCGTTTGAGGACCCGGGTCGATTTTAATGGGGGCGTCCAGGCCCCTGGACGCCCCCATATTTTTAATTTCTTTTTTATTTATTTATTTTCTCAGGGCCCTAAACAAAATAAAAAATATATATATTGATGGAGGCGTCCAGGCCTCTGGACGCCTCCAAAAAAAAAATAATAATAAAAATCTTTTTGGCATATAAAACACAAAAAAATAAAATAAAAAAATACATATTAATGGAGGCGTCCAGGCCCTTGGACGCCTCCATAAAAAACAAATATAAAAATTCAAAATGCCAGCCCTGTCATAAAAAGACAAAAAAATAATAAAAATATATATATTTTGGAGGCGTCCAGGCCCCTGGACGCCTCCATAAACTCCCTCACGGGCGCCGCCCACCGAACGACGGTTTGTCGTTTGTGAAAAAGCCAAATTTAGAGACGTCCAGCTGACTGGACGCGCCCATTTCTGAATCACGAGGCGCCGCTCACAAAACCACGCGTTGTGCCAAACCGCGTGCGGCCGTCGTCGGTTTTCGGTGGACCTGTTAGAGGCGTCCGGGACCTTGGACGCCCCCATAAAAGTATTCTAAAAAAATCAATAAAAATAGAATAAAATATTATTTCGGCCCTGATGGAGGTGTCCAGGGTCCTGGACGCCTCCACCTTCCGGAACTCTATAAATAGAGGCCCACCCCTCAGTTCTAAGGGAGCTAAGCAGTGATCCGATAGGCTGCCGGAGCCCAGAGGCTACGGAGTCATTTTTCTAACCCGTGGGTTCTTTTGTAGGTGGAGGTTCTGCCGGCTTCTCGGGTGCCCACGCTCGCGAGAGGAAGGTCGTCTTCATCCACCGCGCTTCCACGTCGTCCCCACGCTGCCGGAGCTCCGCCGGATTTCACCCTCGGCTCATCCAATAAGCCTTTTCTTCCCCTTTTTCTCCATAGTCCTTTACATTCATCATATTGCATCATCTATCCCCCTTCACAAGGGGGCCTCTTCTCTTATACTTCTTACATCCATCATCTCATTTTCCTCCTACTCGAGTCCGAGAGGGGTTTAAAAGATAACACCAACCAGGTGTGTGTCTTGCCATCATTTCGTTATTTTTATCGCAAGGATTCGAATACTACACCTCCATCTTTCTAATCCACTTGTCATTTATTTGTCGTTGTCTTGCAAGGGTACCCGAGGAAAGCCCTCTCCGTCGGCCGGCCGGAAGGAGAGGAAGAAGCAACCCGCCATCTCCCGCTCTTGAGGTAGGCGCGATCACCTTCTTATTTTGGGGTCTTTTGGCCCCTGGCGATCACATCTTATCATCGAGGCCGCGGCGAGTCACTTCCCCAATGGCCGTTTAAATTTCTGTTCCCTATATTCTCTTATATATTTTGTTATATATTCTGCTGGCCGCGGCGAGTCACTTCCCCAATGGGCGTTTAATTTTCTATTCCTATAATCTCTTTATGCTTTGTTATATTCTGCTTATATCATCGAGGCCGCGGCGAGTCACATCCCCAATGGCCGTTTAAATTTCCGTTCTTATATTCTCTTTATATTCTGTTATATTCTGCTCATATCATCGAGGCCGCGGCGAGTCACTTCCCCAATGGCCGTTTAAATTTCTGTTCTCATATTTTCTCTATATTCTGTTATATTCTGTTCATATTCTCGAGGCCGCGGCGAGTAACTTCCCCAATGGCCGTTTCAATTCTTGTTATTTAATTTTTGCATCATTCCCGTCCCCCCGAGGTCGCGGCGAGTCACTTCCCGCTATGGCCGTTTAATCCCCATATTTTGCTATATCATACTTGTCCCGCTCGCCCCGCCGGAGCAATCTCCCGTGGTGGCCCCTTCTCTCTTTCCTCTCATCTTTGTGTTGCAGCAAACAAAACAAACAAAAAAGAAGGAGCCCGCGCGCTCTCCGCTTCTTCCTCTTCCCCGCACCGCTCTTCTCCGAACCGCGTGACGTCGCTCACAACCGACCCCCAGCCTATGGAGCCTCCACCTCAGGAAGGAGAGACATTGAGAGATATATGGCCGATCCTGACCTCATCGCCCAATTTGATAAAATGGATGCAAGATTTGATAGCACGCATGTCGAGTGCATGCAAGTGGAGGATATTACTGAGAGTTCCAGCCATGGAAGATTGGGTATAGTTCGTTGCATCTTAACACACCCCCAGGAGGACGACTGGCGTTGAACCTCCATCTTCCAAACCTACATCATGGTGAAATCCCAACCCTGCAAGGTGATCTTCGACAACGGGAGCTATATCAATGCAGTGTCTTCAGACTTTGTCTCCCGTCTAGGTCTACCTACGCACCCTCATCCTAGGCCATACAATGTGGCTTGGGTTGACGACACGTCTATCCCAGTCACCACTACATGTGTCATCCCCATTTAATTCCAGTCCTACCAAGGACAGATCTTATGCGATGTAGTACCCATGAAGGTCGGTAGCATCATCCTAGGATGACCGTGGATCTATGATGTAGACCTTACTACATTCGATCGATCCAACCAGTGTTCCTTCTCCCACAATGGGAAGAAGATTCAGTACCCAACACCCCCAAAGGTGACCCCGGGAAAGAGTCCCACCTCCACCCCCATTGGAACCCCCAAGGATCAGGAGAGTCCCTGAACTCTTAATGAAGGGAAACTTCTCATTCCCTCTTCACATACATCTATTACACCCGTTCCCAAGGCCCCTAAGGTTTGTCACGACCTAGTTAGGTGCCTTAACTTCATCAGTGTCTGAGAGCTAAACAGAGAGGTTGCTGAGGGTGCCCCTGTTTGGGCTGTTGTCGTCACCATCACACCCGAGGAGTCCCAAGTCTCAGTCCCACCTGAAGTCCAGGCAATCCTGCAGAACTTCCAAGATATCTTCCCCGAGGACTTGCCTTCTAGACTTCCTCCCATGCATGATGTACAACACGCCATTGACCTTGTCCCCGGGTCCACCCTACCCAACCTTCCTCATTATCGACTGAACCCCAAGGAACATGCTGGGCTCCAAAGAATTGTCAACGACCTCATTCAAAAGGGTTTCCTCATGGTGAGCAAGAGCCTATGTGCTATCCCTGCCTTGCTCACACCAAAGAAAGATGGCACCTGACGGATGTGTGTTGACAACCGCGCTGTGACGACCCGGACTCCGGATACCGGATATACCCGATAGGAATATTGAGTAGACCCGATACCACTTGGAACCCGCGAGGCCTCCCAAGAGCGGTAAAGCTCCGAAGGGATAAAAGGTATGGCTGGAGTGCATTGAAGCCCTAGATAAAGCAGTAAGCCATTAATATTTCAATGATCAGGTTGCTAAAATAGCAAGAAATAAAATTACATTTACATTAACAGCTTAAATTAACAGAGTCCAGTCCAAGAAAAGACAAGTATAGCCCAACAGAAATTAAAACGTACCCTCAAGTCAGGGGAAGCCCGACGTAGAGAACGCTGGCACAGCTGGCAACCACGAACGGACGCACCGCGTTATGAACACCAGGAAGAAGGAGAAGCAACCACACCTGAAAAGTAGGGGTCAGCCTCGTGTCACTGGCTCAGTAGGGGTCACGCGGATCCCCACTGAAAACAATGCAGTAACACGGAACAACGGCTAAAACAGCAGTAGAAGTAAAGCAGGAAAGCTAACTACAACTAGAAAGCTGTAAAAGAAAACCGGAACAGCAGGAGTAGAGCAGCTAAAAGAAAAGAGAAAAATAAAGCCGTAAAGAACGAGAACACTACTACCGAGCGAAGCTCAGCCCCCTAAGCTACTCCACACATCGACAGAAAGGTGAACTCTGATCTCTCAAAGTCAGGAGTTACCGATCCGTCGACCCGACACCAAGCCTAAGCAAAGATTCACAAGAAGAGGCAAAAGGCCTAGAAGAGACCTAGACAGACACGTAACACTAAGGCCTACACGACTAGATTGTCGTGCATGCTCCCTAAGCGCAAACACATACACGACTGGATCATCGCGTATACCACACAACACTGACCTCGGGTAAGGCCAAGAATTAGGCTAACCCGGGAAGTTCACAACACGAAGGATGGGAAACACGGGAGTCACGTGTCACGTGACGGAAGCACCTCCTCACTAGAAGCACAGCCAGATGCGTCCACTGACATCTTACACTGTGCCGCAAGTATCTCACTACGGACGTCGAGAATGACGGAGACTGAGATACTCTCTGAACCAGAAACAGGTTCAGGAACAAGGAACAATAGTAACGAGTGACTAGTCAGGGTCACGCCCGTCGGCATTCATCCTAAACGCCCCTGACCACATGTGCACACACAAGCTCAATGTCATGAACCAGGCCTCTAGCTAGTTTTCCCCCCAGTGGACGCTACTGACAAGCAAGGGAGTCCACTAAAACTAGCTTGCAAACCGTCTGTCGGGAACTGCCCTCACCACCACTCCTAGGTGGGTCGACACTGGAGGTCGTCAGGTTACGACTAGTGGAGGCTCACTAGACACAGAGACTCTGAAGCACAAGTGCTAGAGTACAGACAGGCGAAACATGCACTGTCACATGTACTACGAAGCACTAGACACGAGGTAGCATACCAGACTGCCACCGGACTCATGACAGGCAACTAGACCTGCAACACAACTATCCTTGAGTCAGAAGACTTGGGGTCAAGATCGTCGCACAAAGCGGTATAAGCCGCCAATCGATCTAATCCTAGCCACAGCATGATAAAACATTGATAAGAAACGACACAGGATCACCCGATCCACGCCTCAGCTTTAATACGAATCACGAAGACCGGAGGGATCACCAAGACCTTCGAAGAATATGGACACGCAAATTGAGATAAGACAGTACCTCGAGGTGTCCATAAACATTGTCTCAAACTACCCGAAATAGTCAAGACACACCAGGTTACTTGTTAACCACTGGGTCTCACCGGGTCGACCAGAACCTAAACACTGACTCAAAAGTAGTACAAAACACTACTCGAGCTAAGGACACTCTTGGCCACCTTATCATGAGGTCATAGCCCTCATAGGACATCAAAAGACATCCACGGGAACAATGGACAAACCACAAGTCAAGCCAAGATGATTAGAAGTCAAAACAACAGAAATACAGCTCTTTGATAGTAGGCGGTCTAATGCCTGACCGCTCAACAACGTAGGCGGTCAAGTACATGGCCACTTACCAACCGCAGAGATGCAGACTCTAAGCAGTCGTATGATGGACCACGTAAAAGACCTAAGCAGTCCATCAAGAGCCAGTAATTCGGTCAAAACGGTCAAAACGGTCTAGCAAGGGACCGCTGAAGGCAATAGGCGGTCTAGAGAAGGACCGCCCCACCCACCGCCATAAAACTGTTGACCATAGTCAACAAAACTAAGCGGTCTAGCAATGGGCCGCCTAAACGAGCTAAATGGTCTATCGTAAGACCGCTCAACAAACCCGCGCGATGAAGGGAAACTGAATGGTTTCCCACGCGCCGTTCGAAGGACATGAATAGTCAGCCCAACGCCGTTCAAAGGATGTGAACGGTCCAGTGATGGACCGCGAACACATAAAACGGTCTATCGTGCGACCGTGAAAACCCAACAGACACAATGGAAACGGTCACACATTGGACCGCGCCAAACATGAAACGGTCTCTATTGGACCGCCAAAGCTTGAAAACGGTCACTGTTAAACCACGTAGGGCGTCACGGCGGGAAAAAGATGGGATCGACCGATCTTGGCCTTTCCACGCCCCATTCGTGTCTAAATGAAGGGGATACAGCCCTAATGACCATACAAGCCTTCCACAAACTGGAAGGGGTCCAAATGACACCAAAAACGTAAGAAACGGGTGATTCTACCGAAGCGACCCAAATCGAGTCACCGGGGTTCCCGGGCTCGTACTGGCCCCAAATGGCCACCAATCGCCGCAAAACTGACGGAAATGGAATGCTGGCATGCTGGGGGTTCCAATGACGCTAATCTAGCTGAAAACCGTTGCCGTTTTCTGGCGAACCCGACGAACACCCCCGAAGCATGATTTTCCCGAACTTGAATGAAACCCACTCAAATTCGCACCGATCGACGTGAAACTGCGAGGAAACATAGAGAAGTAGAGCTTCCATCTCCCTACCTCCACCGAAGATCTCGTGCACCGTAGTGACTAAATCGCATCACGAGCTCGACCGTCGACTGTGAATCCACCGTTCGGGATCGTGCCAGAAACGGTCCGATCCTCACCCCATCGCGCACCCGATCACCGCCACAGCATCTCCACTGCCTACCCATGCCTCCTCTGTCGGCAGTCGGAGCCGGGAGGGCGAGAGAGGAGAGAAAATGGAAGAGAGAGGGGGGCGCGCGCGAATGAAAGGGAGGAGAGAGGAAGAAGAAAGAAAAAGAAAAGAAATTAGGAAATTTTCCTAATTTCTGAAATTCTGATTTTTGGCCCGAAAATCCACTAATTCAAAAAAATACGAAAAAAAAAGTCAAAACGATCCTCGAACAGAATGCAACGCAACTGTAGCGTCCTCGAGTCGACGAACTGAAGAACAAACTCACCACAGGGTTCCGTAACTAGTACGAGAGAAAAACCTACGTGGATCGTAAAACTCAACTCAAGACCCACAAAAGCGATCCGAAACTCTCGGAAAGGATCCGAAAGACCTAATAAGAATCTAGGGTATTATAGCCTCCCCTCCTTCAAGAAATTTCATCCTCGAAATTTAAGGAGCTAACAAGAAGGAGCAGGGAAGAACAACCCAAACGCTGGCAATGATCACCAAGCTCCAGCTAACCAACGACAACACCTAGAAGGCGGCAACACCAATTTCGAAAAACACAATTCAGAGGGACATTGCCAGACCCGAGTCACAGGCACGCGCCATGGATCTAGCACGACACCTAAGTGAACACAAGTTCGACACCTCCGCAACAAGGGCAACGTCGTTTCCTCCTCATCGAGAAAGAGGCACGACTCATGCCACCTAGACAGCTATCGATAAAACATTTGGGAAACACAACAAGCATCAGCTTAAACAAGGAGGCATAGTCCTCAACTGACAGCTCATCAACATCGGCTTCCGCACCTAGAACAACCAATCTGGCACACAGAACGCTAACGACAGCACTGGACCACGAGCATGATCAAGTCAATTCTTACTCAGACGTTAAATCTGATTCGAGTCACATGTCAACTCTATCAGGGAAGAAGAGTACAACACAACTAACTGATAAGACCATGGTCCACACGATGCCAAGACAGATTCACAGGGAAACAACGACAAAACGATAACAACGACAACCGCACCTGCAGGATCTCGGGTCCGTTCTGAACATAGAACCACGTAACACAACTGCAAGCAAAGTCACATCAAGGCTCAATTACAGCTGAACACATGGCCAACATGCACAAGCCATGCAACGAATAGCTCACCAACAAGGACCCACAACGACAAGAGCAGCAATCTTGGGAACGCATCTCAAGGACCACGATCACGTCCAGAGAGCACAACATCCAAGAAAATACAAAGGAAAGGAAAGGGTACTTAACCGGCAGGATATGCTGACATATTCCCTTAATCCTCACACACGTCAGTGCCAACAACCATAATGTCTCTGGCAAGTGGCACAGCAATCAACAACATCAAGGCATCAATAATAACTTGGCATTCACATCTCAGCACACACTCGGTGCCATCGCAAGTCATAAAAAATGCAACGTATCACGCCTCGAGTACCGATCCTACTAACAGCCGATCACAAGTCGCCAAAGTGCAAACTAAGAAGAGCACCAGCTTCAGCACAAGGCGCAAAGGAACGCTAATCTCAGCTTATCCTCACGTCCTGGCGACAATCATTGAACCTTCAAAGCACAACAGCTGCTAAACACATCACAACGGACACGGTGCACAACGGCCCCCAAACACAAAATCTGGGTCCAAAGCCAAGCAACCGTCAAACAAAGGCCAATCAGGCTCAGAATTAACACTGTCCACACTTAAGCAGACACAGGACAAGGCTTCACCAAGATAGCACTTCCAAAGCTTACCTCGAAGAGACGCCACCAAACAAGGTGAAAAGAATCAAGCTCGACCAACAGTAGCTCACCAGGAAGGAAAATCCTAGGTTCGCTCGAGCATTCTTCCTAATAAGGCATCTAATCGACCAGCACGACACAAACTTAACACCTCAGGGGCTGAACAAAGCTCAAACTAGGACGACCAAAGCAACATAAAAATGTGCACGACCATCGCACCAGCGAGAAAGTCACTAGCCACCTGAACAAGTTACAGAAACATCTCGAACAGTGTACTGTAGATTCGCACCTGCCGGCAAAATCCGCCAAGTACAACATAACCGAGACAGACGCCATGATAAAAAGGAAGCACTCCGTCACATCCTGACGTGAGCGAAACCATCTCGCGCAGTGCTAACACAGCATGCACAAGACCATACGTGGAAACAAAATGATGAATATTTGTAAAACCGATGCCAATGCTAATGCCGACAATGCCAACAGTTGGCTGTACCGGACCTTAAGGACTCTGAATATTGTAATATCTCGAATTCCCATGTACCACATTCAATCATAGCTCTGATACCACCTGTGACGACCCGGACTCCAGATACCGGATATACCCGATAGGAATACCGAGTAGACCCGATACCACTTGGAACCCGCGAGGCCTCCCAAGAGCGGTAAAGCTCTGAAGGGATAAAAGGTATGGCTGGGGTACATTGAAGCCCTAGATAAAGCAGTAAGCCATTGATATTTCAATGATCAGGTTACTAAAATAGCAAGAAATAAAATTACATTTACATTAACAGCTTAAATTAACAGAGTCCAGTCCAAGAAAAGACAAGTATAGCCCAACAGAAATTAAAACGTACCCTCAAGTTGGGGGAAGCCCGACGTAGAAAATGCTGGCACAGCTGGCAACCACGAACGGCCGCACCGCGTCACAAACACCAGGAAGAAGGAGAAGCAACCACACCTGAAAAATAGGGGTGGGCCTCGTGTCACTGGCTCAGTAGGGGTCACGCGGATCCCCACTGAAAATAACGCAGTAACATGGAACAACGGCTAAAACACTAGTAGTAGTAAAGCAGGAAAGCTAACTACAACTAGAAAGCTGTAAAAGAAAATCGGAACAGTAGGAGTAGAGCGGCTAAAAGAAAAGGGAAAAATAAAGCCGTAAAGAACGAGAACACGGCTACCGAGCGAAGCTCAGCCCCCTAAGCAACTCCACACATCGACAGAAAGGCGAACTCTGATCTCTCAAAGTTAGGAGTTACCGATCCGTCGACCCGACACCAAGCCTAAGCAAAGACTCACAAGAAGAGGCAAAAGGCCTAGAAGAGACCTAGACAGACACGGAACACTAAGGCCTACACAACTGGATCTTCGTGCACGCTCCCTAAGCGCAAACACATACAGGACTGGATCGTCGCGTATACCACACAGCATTGACCTCGGGTAAGGCCAAGAAAAAGGCTAACCCGGGAAGGTCACAACACGAAGGACGGGAAACACGGGAGTCACATGTCACGTGACGGAAGCACCTCCTCACTAGAAGCACAGCCAGATGCCTCCACTGGCGTCTTACACTGCGTCGCAAGTATCTCGCTACGGACGTCGAGAACGACGAAGACTGAGATACTCTCTGAACCAGAAACAGGTTCAGGAACAAGGAACAACAGTAACGAGTGACTAGTCAGGGTCACGCCCGTCGGCGTTCGTCCTAAACGCCCCTGACCACGTGTGCACACACAAGCTCAATGCCATGAGCCAGGCCTCTAGCTAGTTTCCCCCCCAGCGGACGCTACTGATAAGCAAGGGAGCCCACGAAAACTAGCTTACAAACCGTCTATCGGGAACTGCCCTCACCACCACTCCCAGGTGGGTCGACACTCGAGGTCGTAAGGCTACGACTAGTGGAGGCTCACTAGACACAGAGACTCTGAAACACAAGTGCTGGAGTACAGGCAGGCGAAACATGCACTGTCACATGTACTACGAAGCACTAGACACGAGGTAGCATACCAGACTGCCATCGGACTCATGACAGACAACTAGACCTGCAACACAACTATCCTTGAGTCAGAAGACTTGGGGTCAAGATCGTCGCACAAAGCGGTATAAGCCGCCAATCGATCTAATCCTAGCCACAACATGATAAAACATTGATAAGAAACGACACAGGATCACCCGATCCACGCCTCAGCTTTAATACGAATCACGAAGACCGGAGGGATCACCAAGACCTTCGAAGAATATTGACACGCAAATTGAGGTAAGATAGCACCTCGAGGCGTCCATAAACATTGTCTCAAACTACCCGAAATAGTTAAGACACACCAAGTTACGTGTCAACCACTGGGTCTCACTGGGTCGACCAAAACCTAAACACTGACTCAAAAGTAGTACAAAACACTACTCGAGCTAAGGACACTCTTGGCCACCTTATCATGAGGTCATAGCCCTCATAGGACATCAAAAGACATCCACAGGAACAATGGGTAAATCACAGGTCAAGCCAGGATGATTAGAAGTCAAAACAACGGAAATACAACTATTTGGTAGTAGGCCGTCTAATGCCTGACCGCTCAATAACATAGGCGGTCAAGTATAGGGCCGCTTACCAACCGCAGAGACGCAGACACTAGGCAGTCGTATGATGGGCCGCGTAAAAGACCTAAGCGGTCCATCAATAGCCGCCAAATGAAACTACACGGTCTACCAATAGGCCGCTCAATGGGACTAGGCGGTCTAATAGAAGGGCGCACACTCAAACCGACTTAAAACAGTAATTCGGTCAAAACGGTCTAGCAAGGGACCGCTAAAGGCAATAGGCGGTCTAGAGAAGGACCGCCCCACCCACCGTCGTAAAACTGTTGACCATAGTCAACAACACTAAGCGGTCTAGCAATGGGCCGCATAAACGAGCTAAACGGTCTACGTAAGACCACTCAACAAACCCGCGCGATGAAGGGAAACTGAACGGTTTCCCACGCACCGTTCGAAGGACATGAACGGTCAGCCCATCACCGTTCAAAGGATGTGAACGGTCCAGTGATGGACCGCGAACACATAAAACGGTCTATCGCGCGATCGCGAAAATCCAACCGACACAATGGAAACGGTCACACATTGGACTGCGCCAAACATGAAACGGTCTCTATTGGACCGCCAAAGCTTGAAAACGGTTACTGTTAAACCGCGTAGGGCGTTACGGCGGGAAAAAGATGGGATCGGCCGATCTTAGCCTTTCCACGCCCCATTCGTGTCTAAACGAAGGGGATACAACCCTAATGACCATACAAGCCTTCCACAAATTGGAAGGGGTCCAAATTACACCAAAAACGCAAGAAACGGGTGATTCTACCGAAGCGACCCAAATCGAGTCACCGGGGTTCCCGGGCTCGTACTGGCCCCAAATGGCCACCAATCGCCGCAAAACTGACGGAAATGGAATGCTGACATGCTGGGGGTTCCAATGACGCTAATCTAGCTGAAAACCGTTGTCGTTTTCTGGCGAACCTGACAAACACCCCCGAAGCATGATTTTCCCAAACTTGAATGAAACCCACTCAAATTCGCACCGATCGGCGTGAAACTACGAGGAAACGTAGAGAAGTAGAGCTTCCATCTCCCTACCTCCACCGAAGATCCCGTGCACCGTAGTGACTAAATCGCGCCGAAAATCGCATCACGAGCTCGGCCGTCGACTTTGAATCCACCGTTCGGGATCGTGCCAGAAACGGTCCGATCCTCACCCCATCGCGCACCCGATCACCGCCACAGCTTCTCCACTGCCTGCCCATGCCTCCTCCGTCTACAGTCAGAGCCGGGAGGGCGAGAGAGGACAGAAAACGGGAGAGAGAGGGGGGCGCGCGCGAATGAAAGGGAGGAGAGAGGAAGAAGAAAGAAAAAGAAAAGAAATTAGGAAAATTTCCTAATTTTTAAAATTCTAATTTTTCGCCCAAAAATTCACTAATTCAAAAAAATATGAAAAAATAGTCGAAACGATCCTCGGAAAGAATACAACGCAACTGTAGCGTCCTCGAGTCGACAAACTGAACAGCAAACTCATCACAGGATTCCGTAATTAGTACGAGAGAAAAATTTACGTGGATCGTAAAACTCAACTTAGGACCCACAAAAGCGATCCAAAACTCTCCGAAAGGATCCGAAAGACCTAATAAGAATCCAGGATATTACACGTGCCATCAACAAAATCATTGTCAAGTATAGATTTCCCATTCCCCGTCTTTATGACATGCTTGATATGATGAGTGGAGCCACCATCTTTTCAAAGATTGACTTGAAAAGTGGCTACCACCAGGTCCGAATCCGACCAGGGGATGAGTGGAAGACAGCCTTCAAAATAAAAGAAGGACTGTATGAATGGCTCGTCATGCCGTTTGGGCTATCCAATGCCCCCAACACTTTCATGAGACTTATGACGGAAGTCCTTTGCCCTCTCATTGGTCGATTTGTTGTCGTCTACTTTGACGACATTCTCATCTATAGCCACAACCCTCAAGACCACATCCAGCATTTGAGGGAAGTCTGCGAGACTTTGAGGAGAGAAACCCTATATGCCAATGTTAAGAAGTGTGAATTCATGATAGATCGGGTCACTTTCCTCGGCTTTGTGGTTTCGAGTCAAGGAGTGTCTGTGGACCAATCCAAGGTCCAAGCCCTAGTAGACTGGCCTGAGCCCCAGAACGTCCATGACGTTCGCAGTTTTCATGGGCTAGCCACTTTCTACAGACGCTTCATTCAGGGTTTCAGCACCATTATGGCACCCATTACGGATTGCATCTGTAAGGGGAATTTTCAGTGGACCAAAGCCGCCTCCCAGGCTTTTCTTGTCATAAAGGAGCTTATGACCAAAGCCCCTGTCCTCCGATTGCTAGACTTTTCCAAAGTCTTTGAGATATCTTGTGATGTATCTGGCGTAGGAATAGGAGGAGTGTTTAGTCAGGAAAGCCACCTTGTGGCTTACTTCAGTGAGAAGCTGTCTGATGCAAAGCTTCGTTACTCCACCTACGATAAGGAGTTCTATGCCGTGGTCCAAGCCCTCAAACACTGGAGACATTATCTCTTACCTCAAGAGTTTGTCTTATACTCGGACCACGAGGCTCTGAAATTCTTTAGCTCTCATAAAGGCTTAAACCCTAGGCATGGTCGGTGGGTAGAATTCCTCCAGTCTTTCACATTTATCCTAAAACATAAGGCTAGAAAAGAAAATAAGGTGGTCGACGTCTTGAGTCGAAGGGTCTCCCTTCTTTCCACTGTTCGGGTAGAGGTCATTGGATTTGATCGCATGAAGGAACTCTATGGAGAGTGTCCCGACTTTGGCCTTGCCTACTCTGCCTTGTCCGTTGGAACCTCGACAGTATTTGCTGACTATCTACTCCAAGATGGTTTTCTTTTTTGAGGACAGCAACTATGTGTCCCGAAGACTTTTGTACGGGACTTCCTAATTTGAGAAATGCATGATGGAGGTCTTCCTGGTCACTTTGGATGAAACAAGACTATCCATTCTGTGGAGGGGTGTTTTTATTGGCCTGACCTGAAGAAAGATGTGGCCAAGATTGTAGCCCAATGTAGGACGTGCACAATGGCCAAACAGGTCAAACAGAACACTGGTCTCTACACTCCTCTCCCCATTCCTGATAGACCGTGGGTTGATGTGAGCATAGATTTCATCCTTGGATTACTCGTACTGCTCACAAACACGACTCCATCTTCGTGGTCGTTGATAGGTTATCTAAGATGGCCCATTTCATTGCATGTTTCAAAACATCGGATGCATCTAGAGTAGTCCACCTATTCTTTGATGAAGTCATGCGTCTGCATGGTCTCCCCCTAACCATAGTATCTAACCGAGATGTCCGGTTCACTAGTTACTTTTGGAAGACACTTTGACACCTAGTTGGCACTAAGCTTAAATTTTTCACTGCCTATCACCCACAAACCGATGGGCAAACAGAGGTCGTCAATAGGAGTTTAGGGAATCTACTGCGGTATCTTGTAGGGGATCATTCGGGTACTTAGGATTTTCTCTTGCCCAGAGCTGAATTTGCATACAATAGCTCCGTCAATAGGTCCATAGGTATGAGTCCATTTGAGATCGTGCATGGATACAAACCTAGGAAACATGTGGATCTCATTCCCCTTCCCCTCGAGTCTAGAACATCCAAGTTAGTTGAAGAGTTTGCACAACATGTTAAACATCTGCATGAGTCGATTAGCAAGCAAATCAGTCTCAGTAATGAGACTTACAAACGATTGGCTGATTCGCATAGGCGTCACCATGAATTTCAAGAATGTGACATGGTTATGGTACGCGTTCGACCCGAACGACTCCCCTCGGGAGCCGTTAAAAAGTTACAAGCCCGTAGTGTTGGTCCCTTCCCAATACTGCGGAAGACTAGGTCCAAAGCTTATGTTGTGGACTTACCTCCCGAATATGAAATTATCTCTACTTTTAATGTGACAGACCTAGTGGCCTACAAGGAACCCACAACGATTCCTAGTGACCCTTTCGAGCATTCTCCTCCCATTGAGAGTGAGCCCACCCCTGTGCATCCCACAGCCTCGAGAGCACCGCGCGAGCAAATTGAGAGGATACTGGATGAGCAGGTGACATCTATACGGAGCCGGGTGTACCAACGCTACCTTGTCCGCTGGCCGGACCGTCCACCATCTGATGATTCCTAGATCAATCGGGAAGATCTCCAGCGTCTCGATCCAGACCTGCTGGAGCACTACCAGAGCAGTGTTCCCCCTTACTCGACGGAGTCGAGTTCCAGCCGCCCCGGGAGGGTTGGTGGGGACACCGGGTCCACTATCGGATCCACTACTCGGAGCCGACGTCGCACCGCCCCGACCGCACCGAGCTTGTGGCTCGGAGACTCATTTGAAGACTCGGTGTCCTGAGTACGTATTTGTATGTCTTTTGATATTGTGTGTATTTTTATTTTTATGGTGGTATTTGTATTATTAAACCATCAAAGTCAACATATCTTATTTTTTCCAAGTCAAAGTTTGGTTGTTGAGTTTTATTTTATTAGGTTAGGACATAAATGCTATTAGGTGAAGATTAAGGGTATGATTGTTATAGTCTTTCCTATATAAAGGGAGTTAGAGTGTTGTGTTTTCATATATGAAAAACTTTGAAAGAGATCACGTAAGGTGCTTTGGTCCCTTTGTTCCTCCCTTCTCTCATTCTCCTTTGTGAGATTTGAGTGTCGTCCGGTGAGAGACCGTCTGGTGTGAGGTCGAGCTGCGCGAGACAGTGATTATCCAGTCCTGTTCGCATTCCGGAGTTGCCGTCGATCCTTCCGCCGACGCCAACCGCGTTAGACGAGATGAAGAGAGAGATGATGATGAGAATACGGAGGATATTGGTAATAAGATCTTGATGGATGAGCATTGTACGTGTTTTTCACTTAATGACATGCGGATAATATTATAGATTGTATTTGATACTCTGTGTGGATTGTACGTGACGAGTTGCTGTTAAATTAGATTTGTAGATATTGTGCATTATATGTTTGATTTTTTATGTTTTATACGTAGGTTTAGGTTGTATGTATTTTGTCTGTAGGTTAGATGTAACTAATGTTTTTTTAAGTTTTTGTATTTGCTAGAAAAAATAGGTTTATTTCCAAAAGCATATTCCAATATTATTGACTAAGTTTCATGGCTTAAGTGATAGTCTTGAAGTCGTTGCTATTACTAGTTATTGGTGATGAATGTATAGCCGTCGTTTATATTGTTAACGATGGTTCAAAAGTCGTCACTAACAATGTATTAACTACGATTGTTTCACTTTCAGTGACGATGATTTTTCAACCGTCGCTAATATTCTGTTTCCTTGTAGCAAATGTAGGCCTTGATGCTCCCACTGCAAGGACAAATATTCTGCTTCTTTGCGAGTCTCTGCCGCCGCCTACTACGAAGACGAGAGTTGAAAGTTTGAACTTGCTCACGAAGTATTAAGTCTAATTAACCCCCCGGAGCCGTAGAATCTTCTTTTATACGACCATTCCAACTCTTCCTTTCTCTCTCTCCGTAATATGTGGAAAAAAAACACGAAACTCACTTAATTTATTTGTGCGTGTCTCCACAGTTCGTCGACTCGGACGGATCTATTTGGATTCACGGAAATCCAAGACATGATCCGGATGACTCGGATCGAGTCACTACTTCCTCCCTCTCTACTCTTCTTTACGATCTTCTAGATTTACTCCGACGAGGATCTGACGGTGGTAGACAAGATCCGTAAAGATCCGGAGGTGGCGACGATGATCCGGCCGAAAGGGGCATTGTCAGCCGCGGTGCGATACTGTCAGGGGTGGGGTGAGGGCGTCGGGATGGAGGGGGCGCCGGTGTGGGGGAACAAACCGTTGCCAGGGTGGGAGGGCATCGGAATGGGAGAAGAAAAGTCTGTTAGATGAGATGGGAGGTGACCGAGTCGACCCAAGTCACATGTGACTCGAGCATATCCTACCGAATCAAGGCGATTCCGATCCGACGTGAATCATCGAATAGACAAACCTTGGTTGGCGTTACGATGCTGTCCTCGCTGGGATAGCTTGGAATCATATACATGAAAAGTCAAACGGGGCAGCAATGCTGAAATCCATCTCCACCCCACACCTCCTCAACCCAATCTTTAATAATATTACCTACAAAAATCGAAACGGCGTCGGCTCTGTCCACACGATGAACGTGCGTAGAATATATACACGAAGACGGCCATCATGGAAGGGTGTGGTGCTGCCACATCTCTCTCGACCATGAAAGGAGTTAGGTAGCTATCTCAATCCTTCATTTTTTTTAAGAACCTTTCCTCCGTTGCGCGGATTTCTCTGTTTATTCATCTCTTAAAAAAATAGAGTATCTATCAAAAAAAAACTTTCATTTTTTAATATATATTTTTATTTAAGTCAAAAAATTGTACCCTTCCAACCTCTCCCCCCATCCCCACCAAAAATAAAAAAAATAGAAATAGAAACCCTGTACATACATAGCTATCTGTGTATTAACTTCCTCCTCCTCCAAAGTTGGGCACCTAATAAAGGCCGTTGAATCATCGAGAGTTGGCCGGTACGGTCGCCTTCCACGTGCCGTCTTTCTGCTTGAAAAGGCATCTCTCTCCTCCACATTTGAAGAAGGATCGAATTCTTCTTGATAACGATGTGGACTCTTTCGACTTTTCTTTTAACTTCAAAGAGATGTAAATAAAAATTCGTCTACCGTCATCTCTTTGCCCGACTTCTCGTTAACTTTCTTCCGAAATTCTCCATTAATTAGTTTTGGATAAAATTAATGTTGCCAACCTTTTTTTTGCAAGATTTAATATTATCTTAAAATCGCTGTGCTATTATTAATGGCCACCAAATGATGCCCGACTCCCATTTATTATTCAACCTACGTCACCGAAATATACCATCATCTTTTTTTTTTCATCTCGGTTTGATCTTAACTTTAAATCAAATGAAATCTTTTTACCGGATCCATCTGCAGAGATGCCTCCCCTTCCTCACCTTCGTTTGTGTGTGTGTGTGTGTGTGTGTGTGTGTGTGTGTGAAGTAATCCCATATCCCACGTGGAGGCAACAAGCCGTCAACTACGACATGTGAGGAGAGATTTAATTATTTGACTTGTATTTATTTCTTAAGATATATATAAATTTAAATTTATTAATTTTAAAGAAAATGCACGTGAGTTGAATTCAAAGCAGCACTATGTTAAAAAGGACACGTTTGAGACTTCTATTAGGGGATGTTTTTTTTACCTCGAAAGTTTTACCCATCAAAGATAAAATAAATACATAAAAGTCACGTCAAAATTTTTAAAGTTAACATTTTATTCAAAGAGAGATACGAAGAAAAAGTCTTACTTTTCAAAAGTTCAGAAAACCTCTCTAAAGAATTTTTTTCTCTCTCAAGTGACTTTTGAAAAAAATCAAAGCGCACCATAATTTAAAAACATATGGTAATCATTATAAAAAATACAAAAATATCATTATTACATATAAAGTTACAGATATCAAATCTTAAGAAACGTATTAACATATATATCACTCTTATTTTAAAAATAATTGTAAATATATCATCAGATGTAACGTACTTTTAATTTTTTAAAAATAGTATTGATATACATATATATGTTAATATATTTCTTGCCTGTAATTTCGCAGGTGACAATGACATTTATGTAAAAAAACTAAAAAAATCGATTCGTGGAAGCTTCACCTCGAAAAGACGGCCGTGGCTCTGACGTGCCGATCTGATAAGTCACGTGTTTGACCAACAGTCAAAGTGTGAAATGTCGGCGCCCCCCCCGGACCCCACCCCCAAGTAAGATGCTGCTCGGAAGCACAGATCCACCGCCTGAGACCCTGCTCCCGAGGATCCAAACCCTCACGTTTCCCAAACCGACGGTGCCTCATCCGGCTCGCCGCCCCCCCCCCCCCAACAGGTCATCCGCTCTCATTGCTGCTGCTTCCTCCCTATTTCTGCCTTCCTTCTCTCCCTCTCATTAGCAGTTCTCCCCTCCCCCCACCTACTCTACTCTACTCTCTCTCTCTACGTATACGTCATACGTGTGTGTGTGTGACAGGGAGATAAGGTGGGGGGAGAAGGAGGGGAAGAACTATATATATATCCATATCAACAGTGATCTCCACCATGTCTGCGAGCGAGGCCATCACAAGCCACGGTGTGCAGTACCTCCAACTAGGCAACCTCCCCAGCCAGCCTCCGGGCGGGGACGTCGGAGGCGCCGCCACCATGTTCGGCCGAACTTCTCCGCTGGAGGACTCCACCGTTGTCACCACCACCAGCAGTACCCCCTCAGCCAGCCAGGGGCGGGCGGGGAGGGCCTCGCGGAGGCGGCCGAGGGCGTCGCGGAAGGCGCCCACCACCCTCCTCAGCACCGACGCTGCCAACTTCCGGGCCCTGGTCCAGCAGTTCACTGGGGTGCCCTCGGGGGCGGTACATGGCCCCGGGTACCTGCAGGAAACCACCTCAGCCGGCGTTGGCGGCGTGGAGGGGAGCACGCTTGGCTTCGGACTCGGCCATCTTCACCATCAGCAGCCGGCCGTGCCCTTCCCCTTCGACATGCAGCAGCAGCAGTTCCCTGATCAGTACCAGCAGCATCACGAGAGGGCACTGTTCGCGGTGGGAGGAGGGAGAAGCAGCGGGACCGGCGACGGCCATGTCTTCCTGCGGGGGTACGGGATGGGCGGCGGCGGGAACGTGGAGGTGTCTGATGGGTACCTGCCAGACAGCATATCCTCCGCCGTCTCCTCCTCCTCTCACATGCCCAACAGGGGCTACATGGGTTTCTATTGTGACGATCGATCACAGATGGGTGGACGTGAGAAATAAGAAGATATAGTAGGGAGAAAAACAGAAATAGACGTCACTTCTTTGTACGTCGCTAGCTTTTTCTTCTCTCTTACTGATTTTTTTTTTGAGGGGAGACTTTTTAATCATGGGGTGACATGTACGGGGAGTTTAGGCAACCAAATGTCATCTTAATATTTTCAAGTTCTTCCATTCTCTATTCAGAAGGACACCCAGATGGGATCTCCTATGTATTCGTAAGTTCACTGATCATCTACATGATAAAGAGATGGTGACAAGACTCTCTTAAAGGTTAGATATTTTTTAAAAAAATTGATGGCAAGACTCTCTTACATGTTTGATACATAATTTTTTTAAAAAAATTAACCTTATTTTTATGTAAAAGAGATGTTAGATATATATATATATATTTAAAATATTAACATTATTTTCATGTAGAAGAGTCTTATCATCACCCCAGAAATCAGTAAAGACTGTAGTGGATAGGAGATCTGATCATCCAGGGGGCCAGCTATTAGCTAGACAATGTTAACAGTTTATTTGAATTCCAAATCTTGGTGGTCTAGGGTGGAGGCTCCTTTCAGTGGTCACATATATATATGCCATTCTACCAACGAGGCATCACAGCAGGTTGGAAGGATTTTTGAAACATCTTCTGGAGGGTCTCCATCTGTACACATCAATTCCTCGGTCAAGGGCCTGCCAGTTGGCTAATAAATTATCAGTAGGAAACAATCTTGGGTCTCTTGTATCATTTTTTTCACACTCATTTTAACCATTTAATCATGGAATATGATCTATGAGAAATTTAAATTTGATTCTTTGAATTTGAGAGTCATTATAAACTTAAAGTTTTCCTACCCGTACCATCTAACTTACTGACAAGAAAATGGTACAAAGTGTTAGACGTGGAAGCTACTGAAACCTAAGTTCTGTGTGCTTGAGTTGATGAACGTCAATTTTAAATGGAAAAATTACTCTTATACCCTTATAATTTTATCAAATTTTCTCTATACCCTTATCTTTGTTGTATTTACCATAATACTCTTAAAATATACTAATATGTGGTCACATGTCTCTGAGATTAAAATCGGTCAAGACGGTGGTGACGAACTATACTAGTGGACCGTTATAATACCCCAATGAAGAGAGAGAGAGAGAGAGAGAGAGAGAGAGAGAGAGAGAGAGAGAGAGAGAGAGAGAGAGAGGGTGGACGCTGGAGGGGGCTCCCCCTCAGGTGCCGGTGCTGATAGAAAAGAGGAGAAGTGTGTGTGTGTGAGAGAGAGAGAGGGAGAGAGCAGGGGAGGGGAGATGTCGGAGGGGTTTTCCCGCTTAGGTGTCGATGCAGACAAAAAAGAGGGTGTGTGTGTGTGTGTGAGAGAGAGAGAGAGAGAGAGAGAGAGAGAGAGAGTAGGAGAGGGAGGATGTCGGAGGGGCTCTCCCCCTCCGGTGCCAGTATCTTGCCAAGGATTTAGAGAGAGAGAGAAACGAGAGGGAGAGAGATGGGGGAGAGAGAGAGCGACGGGGAGGGGAGGGTGCTGGAGGGGGAGAAGGGAGAGAGAGAGAGAGTGATAAGGGGGAGGGGGTCTCCCCCTCCGATGCCAGCATTAATTCTGCCAAGGATGTACAGAGAGTGAGACGAGAGGGATAGAGATAGGAGAGAGAGAGCGGCGGGGTGGTGCCAAAGGCGGAGAAGGGAGAGAGAGAGTGGTGGGGAAGGGGAGGGGGAGGGTGCCCAAGGGGAGAAGGGAGAGAGAGTGATACAGAGAGAAGGGGAGGAGAGGGGGGACACCGGAGGGGGTCTCCCCCTCCGGCGCCAACATCTTACCCAAGATGTAGAGAGAGAGATGTGAGGGATAGAGATGAGAGAGAGAGAGAGAGAGAGCGGCAGAGAGGGGGTGAGTGCTGGAGGCGGAGAAGGGAGAGAGCATAGTATAAAAGGTCCTGAGACGGTTGTAAGGTGCTTTCTGTAAGTCTCATAAGGCGTAAGACTTTAGACACAACGAGGCGTAAGTCTTAATAGACTAAGACAATAATATTAAAATCATCAAAATAGCTAAAAAATATTAATTTTCATGTGTTAATGTTATATCAACTCAACGATAAATTCATATTATTTCAAAAGTACTAAATTACGAGCCACCTGCCTAACACACAGGGTTTGCCACCCTTCCCCATATGGGGGAGGGCCCGAGTTCGAACTTAATTATCTCCTTCTCGTTTTAAAAAAATACCAATCAAGAAAAAATATTGAATTATATTAATTTTAAGGATAACAAAAGAAACATAAATCTTGAGTCTACACTACAATATCTCATTACATCACCTTCTCAAGTAATATACAAGTTTCAAATAAATGTCTTGAGGCGGTGAAGGCGGTGAGGCACACCACCTCAATCAAAAAAATGTGTAAGCCTCAAGTAGAAGACATGAGACACATGTCTCAAGATGTTTTTCTAATGTCTCACTTTGAGGCTTAAGCCTTAGTGTCTTGAGATGCCGCCTTTTTAAATAATAGGAGAGAAAGAGTGGCGGGAAGGGGGAGGGGACCGGAGAAGGGAGCGTCACGTCCCGAGCGCGGAAGGAATCCGGGTAATGCACGATGAGTTTATAACAATCATGTCAATCAGAGTACAAGGAAATTCAACACATAAGACAGAGTGCGCTAAACAAGATAATACCAAGTCCTTTATTCATTAATAACTCCAAGTATTTTTATTACAAAATTCTTCAAAGGAAAAGGTACTTTAACAACACTCTAGACTCAATAAAGAGAAAATTACAATGATAGACTCAAGAAAAATAGAAAAGACTCGATGTAGATATCTTGGACATCCGGGTATAGCTCTACACTCATCTCTCATGGTCATCCCCGTCCGATTGAGTCTCACTATTGGAATTACTTAACAAATAAGAAAAAATACTAGGTGAGCGAACGCTCAGTAGGGATTACATCTCAAGAATAAACTTACTTTGAGTAAATTATAAGTTACATGATAGCTAAGCATGAATAACGTCGAGAGTGAAATAACAAGAATTATCAAGGATGAACTAGTACGTTTCAAGATGACTCATGTAAAGTTATCAAGGCATCGAGTCATATCATGAGATATTGGCTATTTAATATAGCAAGTAAATATCTATTCTGGGCCACGCAAGTCACGTCATGTCATGTCAAGTACGAGATCGTGGAATGTCATAATCTAAAAAGTCATGCACTTCGGTGCAATGTCACATCGTAGTCAATATAGCTCCCATGGACACAAGTACTTTCGGGTGCTCCTCCCCGGACCAGACCGGACCCCATTAACGCCAGACATTGAGTCATATAAATATCTCGACATCCACTATAGTTTATAGCCAATAGAATTTCAAAGAAATAAGCCATTGTAGGATAATAAGATAGATTCATGGATTTCTAAGAATGCAAGGATAAAACTTTGAGTAAGGATGACATAGCAGTAAATCTCGCATCAAAACAAAGACATTCGTGAAACTGGGTAATTGGCGTCCACTCAGGCCGCAGCCATATATAGAATCAACGTCTACTGTAGTGGTCGCTAATTCTGAAACAATATAGGCACGAAGAAATAGCGTCCACTGTGTCGGACGCTATTTCATGTTTTACTATCAACTGGCCTGGCCACCAATTCCAGGCAGTGACAGACTCTCACAGAACATCACAACAGCGCTCCGTGATGGCTAGGGCGTCATGTTTCTTCAGAGTGATGACAATCACGTGTTTCAGGATTTTGAGGGTACAACCTGCTTGGTTGCCTTAAGAGAATCCAAGGCTAGCGAAGTCTTACGGAGGCCTTAGAGAGAGAAATTCCAATCTAGCAAAGGAATATCCGGCAGAGGGTCATTCAATCTCCAAGAATTGAGGTGTAACGTAAAACAGCGTGAAACAGGGACTCCATCTCGGCCATGAGATAGCAGTGCCATAAGACCCGCGATATGGGTCAAAACCCGATAAAAACTGTGAGGGCAAGAAATCGAGTCAATTCAGACAGGCGTCGTATCATAAATTAGCGTCTGCTTATAAAGTTGCCAAATCAATAATTTACTGAGTTTTAATAATATTACAAGGAATTGGCATCCTTTCAAGAAGGCGCCATATCTTTAAATAGTGTCCATGTCATGGACGTTAATTCATGATTTTCTAGGTTATTTCAATTTTTAACAATTTATCAGGAATCAACATCTGCTTATAGAGGCGCTATTTTATAAGTTACCTCCGCTTACATGGTCGCCAATTCTTTTTGGATTACAAATCAATATGCATCGGCCAGGTACATTTATAGAAACAAGTTACTGTTCATTTCCTAAGATTAGCATGAACAGTAGCATATTGACGTTTATGAGGACTTTCAACAAACTAAATATATGGAAAGGTGGAGAAAAATATGAGGACTCCAAGAACGTACTCATGCAGAAATATTATAATCAGGTTCCACAGTTATTAAATTTTTAGCATGCGTTATTTATTAAATATGCTGAAAGAAATAGCGTCCAGGTGATGGTCGCTCATTAAACAGCGCCCAGAAGATCGTCGCCAATTCAGAAATTGGCGCCTTTTTACACGGGTGTTCATTAATCAACGACCACTGTTCTGGTCGCTATTTTTACATGAAACAGAGAATCACTAAACTACGTAAAAACTAAAAGCATGGATCATGGAGACATGATATAAAGATAATATTAGAGGCTTTTATGCATGCAATATCCTTTTTCTTATCATCTTATGCTTAACTCTTGAGATAACCTACCTTGTTGGGTTTGGCGGGAGAGAACGACGCACGGAGGGAAATAAGAAAGCAACTGCAGCAGCAACAGTAGCAGACGAATAGACAGTAGGAGGAAGAGGACGACGATCTATGCTGCAGCACGAACAGAAGGGGAAGCGGACGAACGGAAGCAGAACGTCCACGCGACCAGGAAGAAGGAAGAAGAAGACACGTCGTCTCTTCGGTAGCAGGATGCAGGGAGGAAGAAGACACCTTCTTCATGAGCACGTAGCGGCAGGGAAGACGATCACGACGTCGATGCACCGTCACGAACAGCAGCAGCAAAGGATGCTTGTGCATCGATCATGGGTCTTATTTATAGGAGTTTTGGGCTCCAAGAGTCCTACGTTGTGCATGGAATCCTAGTGGGACTTAAGTTCCTTATGATAAGTCTTATCATGCTATAACCCCATCTGCTTTCCTGGTTTAATTCAAAACCCTAATCTCCCGTGCAGATCTCGAACGTGATACGTGCTTGATGTAACCCAAAAAGCCCTATCTTAATTGGATTTGTATATGTGCCCCAAATGCCCTTTTCACTAACCGTAAGGCCCACTAGCTATTGGGCTTTGGTGTATGGTTTTGGGTTCTATAATTTTAAGTTCTCTTTGTTTTATTAAGTATTATATGTTTATTTGGGGTGCTACGCCCTCCCAAAATTTGATCCCCAAATTCAATTGTATATAAAATTGGAGGGTGCAGAGTACTTACAATTAGAATAACTCGGGGAATCTCCTTCGCATAGACTCTTCGATTTCCCATGTGGCTTCATGTTCGAAGTTTTTGTTCCATTGAACCTTCACCATGGGAATAGTCTTGTTCCGCAGTACATGGACTTCACGATCATGGATTTTTAAGGGCTTTTGTTAATATGTGAGATGCTTTTGTAACACTAGGTTGTCATGTTCTATGACATGGAACGGATCGTGAACATACTTCTTGAGCATAGAGACATGGAATACGTTGTGGACTTCCGATAATTGTGGTGGCAAGGCGATCCGGTAGGCAACCTCGCCAACTCTTTCCTGTACTTCAAAAGGGCCGATATATCTTGGTGTAAGCTCATCCCTTAACACCAAACCTCCTAATGCCTCGTCCGGGGGAAACCTTAAGGAATACATGGTCTCCTACTTAGAACTCCAGGTCTCTCCTTCTAGTGTCAGCATAGGTCTTTTGTCTAGACTGAGCCGTCTTAAGTCTTTCTCTAATGATCTAAACCTTCTCGGTTGTATCTCTTACCATCTCTGGGTCTAGCAGCTATCTTTCTCCAACTTCATCCCAGCATAGGGGTGAGTGACAACTCCTTCCATATAGTGTCTCAAATGGTGCCATTTGAATGCATGCCTGATAACTATTGTTGTAGGCAAATTCCACTAAAGATAGATGATCATGCCAGCTCCCACCAAAGTCAATAACGCAGGCCCTGAGCATGTCTTCCACGACCTGATTTGTCTGTTCCGTCTGACCGTCTGTTTGGGGATGAAATGTAGTGCTGAAGTTTAATCTTGTCCCTAAAGAGTGTTGCAGACCCTTCCAAAAGTGTGATGTAAAGCGAGGGTCTCGATCAGACACTATTGAAACAAGAACCCCATGGAATCTAACAATTTCTTTCATGTATAAAGCTGCTAGTACATCAACCGACCATTTACTCTTGATGGGCAGAAAATGCGCAGACTTGGTCAACCGATCAATGATTACCTATATCCCGTCATGTCCGCCCTTGGTTTTAGGCAAACCCATGATGAAATCCATCTCTATATCTTCCAACTTCCATTTAGGAATGTCTATGGGATGCAATTTACCGGCGGGTCTTTAATGTTCCGCCTTTATCATTTGGCAGGTAAGGCAGCGAGAGACAATTTCTGCTACCTCTCTCTTCATGTTGGGCCACCAGAAGTTTCTCTTCAAGTCTTGGTACATCTTAGTGGTGTCAGGCTGAATAGTAAATTTGGATCGGTGTACTTTTTCTAAAATCTTATTCGTTAACTCTCGGCAATCCGGGACACAAGTTCTTTCATGGAATAATGATCTTCCATTATATGCTAGCTTGAAGTCGGGTTGTTGCTCTAGTTTGCCTTTGATTTCTACTAGTACTGGGTCATCATCTTGCTTTGCCTTAATCTCGGAGAGTAGGTTCGGATGTAAGCTCATGTGTGACAACATAATACACCCTTTTTCGTCATCCATATTTATATTTAGCTTGGAGAATTGTTCCAGCATCTTCCATTCTTGAATCATACAGCTGGCCAGTAATGCTCTCAGTTTTCGTCAAAGGGCATCAGCAATGGAATTACCCTTTCCTGGATGATATTGTATGGTAAAGTCGAAGTCCTTGAGGTACTCTAGCCAGCGTCTTTGTCTCATATTCAATTCTTTTTGAGAGAATAAATACTTGAGACTTTTATGATCGGAGTACACGGTGAACTGTTCTCCATAGAGATAGTGTCTCCAAATCTTCAAGGCAAACACCACCGCAACCAACTCTAGGTCATTGTTGTACCCAGACTATTTCCCAACAAAATAACAAGAAAAAAGGGTTTGGGCATTTCCATGAATATCTTTAAGACATGGGCTACCTAGCCCTTTCCACAACCCTGTGGGTCCCTACAAGGGTCCTGACCAGCTTTCCGTGACATGCGGCGACATAAGCAACTGTGCAGGATCAACCACGGCCACACACATATGGGCTTTGCCCGTATCCTACATGGCCGCCCAGGACCACCTGGGGGTGCCCCGACGTTAAGCCACGCCACGTGGCACCCAGTGAAAGGGCCGAGGGCCCACCCCGAGACACTTCTTTCAACCCTCCAATATCAAAGGGAGACCTAATCAAGTCGACCACATGCTTTAGAGGCTTACCGCGCGCATATACGGCCCGCACGGGTGGGTTCAGCATTCTATCGAACACCCTGTGGGCGCGTGTATTCCAGCCCATCTACTCCAAACCATGGGCGGCCCCGTGGTTCCAGCATATCAATTGGGTCCTACAACGACCCCCCGATAGGTCAGGGTCAACCCCGACACTCAGACACGTGGCAGCAAGCCACTTAACTCTAGCACTCTGGCCAACCCGAGGCTACCCTGCCAACCCGTCGTGCAACACGGCAAGTAGCTCAAGGCACGACTCACGTCCACGAGATGCCTCTCCTAAGCTCCCACGAGCTCCCTTCTTCAACCCAAGGCCCACCTTGGGACCCCTCGGCCAGCTACCCAAGCCGTTCGGCAATCCGGGGTGTGTCGGGCATTTACCCGAGCACCTTGCGAGCGGCTACAACAGTTCGAAGAACAATGGCCTTCCACGGGCCCATCCCAGCTCCCCGGAACTTAGCATCCTTCAAAGGACACTTGCAGAAGACGCAAGGAGACCGCGGGGGCCATCCCTCGAGGTCACGACCGGCCCCAGGGCCAGTTCGCCCTAGGGTGCGGCTGCGCGCCCCCATAGAGCGCGAACTCCCTGGGGGTCGCACCCTCCCTCCAACCTGGTGGCCCCATGGCCCCACTCAGCCCCAGTTTGTCCAGTTCGCGGTCCTACGACGCGGTTCGTGTGTCGTACCAGTTCATGAAGTCAACACGTGGACGCGACAAAGCAACGACATAATGGCACGGAATTCCACAAGTCGACGTTGTGAGCGACATCACGCGGAATGCCGGAGGAGGCAAAGCGGAGCGCGAGGGCTCGTTTTGCTGCAGCACATAAAGAAGAGAGAAGAGAAGAGGGACCACCACTGGAGATTGCTCCGGTGGGGCGTGCGGGACAGATGCAATGTAATAAGATATGAGGATTAAACGGCCATAGCGGGAAATGACTCTCCGCGACCTCGGGGGATGGGAAAAATGCAGAATTTAAGTGACAGAAATTTAAACGGCCATTGCGGGAAATTACTCACCGCGGTCTCGAGAATATGAGCAGATATGAGAAGCACAGAATGTAAGTGACGGAAAATTAAACGGCCATTGCGGGAAATGACTCGCCGTGGCCTCGAGAATATAATAGATATAAGAACATCACAGAATATAAATGACGGAAATTTAAACGGCCATTGCGAGAAATGACTCTTCGCGGTCTCGAGAATATGATGTGATCACCAGGGGCCGGAGACCCCAAAATAAAGAAAGTGATCGCGCCTACCTCAAAAGCGGGAGATGGCGGGTTGCTTCTTCCTCTCCCTTTGGCCGGTCGATGGAGAGGGCTTTCTTTGGTTACCCTTGCAAAAGAAGAAACAGATAAATAATAGGTGGATCAGAAAAGATGGCAATATAGTATTAGTCCCTTAATGAAGAATAATGAAATCGTGACAAGACACACACCTGGTTGGTGTTATTTTTAAACCCCACTTGGACACGAGTAGGAGGAAAATGCTATGATGAATGGGGGATCGTGCAAACGTGCATAAAAACGGATCTCCCTTATGAAAGGAGATGACGGATGACGGGATGATGCATGCGATAGAAATGACAAAAGAGAAGGGGAGAGAATGGCTTATTGAAGGTGCCGATGGCGGGATTCGGCGGAGCTTCGGCAGCGTGGGGACGACGTGGAAGTAGAACAGATGGAGCTAGCCTTCCTCTCACGAGCGCGGGCACCCGAGAAGTCGGCAGAACCTCCCCCTGCAAAAGACCCACGGGTTAGAAATGAGATTCGGCAGAGTCTCTCCTTCCTCTGTCGAATCTGAAGCCCCTTCCCTTCGAGGGAGGGGGTCCTCTATTTATAGAGGGGAGGTGGCTTGAGGCGTCCAGGGACCTGGACGCCTCAAGATGGGGGTGTCCAGGACCCTGGACGCCTCCATCAACACATTAAACATTTTTTATTTTTTGATTTTTAATATTTTTATGAAGGCGTCCAGGAGACTGGATGCCTCAATGTTGAGGCATCCGGGACCACGGACACGCCCATTTCCGCCCACCGGAACCCCGCCGAAAGCCGTAGACGGTGGGTAAAGCACGTGATTTTGGTGGGTACCCGTGACTCACGAGTGGGCGCGTCTAGCTGGCAAGACGTCCCTATATTTTTAGATTTTTCCGAAATGTCAAATCGATCGGCGGATCGGGAGCGTCCGGGTGTCAGAAATGGAAGGCGTCCAAGCACCTGGATGCCTCAAATGGAGGCGTCCAAGGCCCGGGACGCATTCAGAATTATTATATATATTTTTTATTTATTTATATATTTTTTATTTTTTCACTGTCCCTAGACGCCTCCAAGAAAACCTGTCGGATCCCCCCGAAAGGCCGTCGGCAGCCATCCGCCAGACATCTTCCTGGTTTCGGAATCTTCTGATACGTCCGATTGGTGGCGATGCCGTCCGTATGCCGCATGATTTCTGCAACGAGGCGGTTTTTGGATGCCGAAGAAGTGTTACGTTACCCACTCAAAAGGTGAAAGAAGACTCAAGAATTGGAAGCACTCAAGCGATTCAAAATGCGAAAGCCACTGCGGGACGTCATATAGTAATATGAGATTTTCTCAGGGTGATGTCAGGAATAGCGTGTCTACAGCTGTCCCGCCTTGGCGTCTGCTTTGCAAGGGAGTGACACGTAATGAAATGATATCGAAGTGAAGTGAAATGGAGTGGGAATGGACTGAAAAGTTGATGCCAAGGTGCGATGAGACACGCTTTTGACATTACTGTTTGGAATCTTTCCCGTAGTTTCGCTAAGGCGACCTTGAAGAAGGTCTTCCAAATTTGACGATTGCTTGGACGGAGATCAAACAAGGGGGGGGGGGGGGGGAGATGTGCGCTCAGGCACGAAAATAAAGGAGACCAACTTCTCGGTGTGGAAGTACTTGGGTCGTAAAGGAGACCAACTTCTCGGTTTCACCTTTGGGGAGCGGTTACCAACAAATGTGGAAGTGTTGCGGCCAAGGTGGGTCAAACAAAGTAAAAAGCAAAGGAATATCTGAGGGTCAGTCCAAACAAGGGTCTCCTTTGGAAGAGCAGTGTAGGGCCGTCTCAAGGAAACTCCGTATTTTATTCGGAGTGGAATATCTCATATTTGTAAGAATTGAAGCACAGTGGTTGTCGTAATCGAATCACTTTGAATGATCTTCCGCAATAAAATCAAAGTCCTATATGAATGCATGCGGGGTTTAAAGAAAATTTAAAACAAACTAAAATAGAAAATAGTCAAGGATAATATTATCAATTCGTTAAGAATGGGTCAGGATACCGGTTCGGTGAGCCGACACTGAGCTGGGGCTCGTTTATCCGCACATCAACTCACTGAACGGAACCATCATCCACACGCTACCACAAATTAATGGCATATCCGTACAATCCAAATTCTTCTGAAATCATCACCGTTTTTGTTGAAGGGGAACTCAAATCCCAGATTCGTTTGGGTCGCAAGGTCCTTGACATGTTCTAATAGCGTAAATATCATATAATTTGATGCATGACATGGTGGGACCAATCACCAAATGGTGGTACACGAGATGGGACAGTGGTGTCCGTTAGTAAAACCTGCACAGATTAATAACATCAGAAAGTAACAGAATCGCACCACAGTACAAGGGAGATCCAGACAAAACACCGATGACTGACCATTGATGTGACGCATTTCATCCTTTAGCGCATCTCCTTTCCTATAAATGCTCCCTTAGGCTAGTTCAGCCAAATGCACCAAGGAGTGGGCTTAGAAGCATAAAGGGGAGGAGGAGAGGAAATCTAAGGGTTTCAGGATGGAAGGCGAGTCTTCCCGCCTTATGAAGAGGAGCAGGCCTAGTAGAGAGATCAGGCAACTTTCCGACCTCGAAGGTCATCTGAGTGGGATGATTCAGTCGCATATGGTAAGTTGATTTATTTCAAATTCTCCGCGCGAACTCTCTTTTCACTTCTTTTCCTTCCTTGTTTTCTTTTTCTCATCCAGCCATACCCTCTTTTCCCAGGCCCGAGAAAATTTTCCATGCTGCCGTGGCTTTCGAAACTCACCTCCAACATCTCCATCGGCATGAGGGCCATAATCACGAAGCAGCATCTGCAAGGGCTCCTTATTCATGCCAAGCACAATGAGAGGATTCACATGGACTGGGCGGCTATGGGCGCATTGGTGGAGATCTGGCATCCCCAGACCCACACTTTCATCTTCCCTACCTTCGAGGCGACCATCCTCCTCGAAGAGGTGGAACTTCTGCTCGGATTGAAGAAATTCAAGAGTGACGGGAGGATAAAGGTTATGCGGATGCTGACAAGGGTGACTTCCGAGAGTGTCCTCAGAAGCTTCATGCCGCCTGGTGCTGCTAGAAAGGTCCGGACTCAAAAGGGAATTGATCTGTAAAAGCTCGCGGAATGGGTCATGAATGCCCTGAGAGGGTCACCAGACAATCACCACTTGGAAGGAATCATGAAAGGGTTTACCATCTGTTTGGCGGGTGCTCTCTTATTCCCATATACCGACAACATAGTGGAGGAGGACCAATTGAGTGCCATCTGCAAGATTTGGAGTGGAAAGAGGGTGGGACCCGCCGTCCTTGCCGACCTTTACAGTGGCCTTACTGCCTCCAGCATGGGTAAGCCTCCTTTCGGTTGCGCACTTCTTCTGAATTGCTGGATTGATTTGCACTTCAAATTTGACCGCCACGAGGGGATGCCAACTGCTTCGAAGCTCTTTCAACAAAGCCCCCTTCATCACATAGCCGATGTGTTAGGCTTCGGTGGTACCATAGCGAACCATGTTCCGTGGCTAAGGAAACGTGAAGACTGGTGGTCTCACTTTAGAACCATGACGTAAAGGTTTTTTACTTGTGCACCGGCATGCCTACTCTCACGTGAACTCCTCGCGAGGTGTTCTCCCGGAGCTGAACTCCAACTGATCGGCGCGACGGAGTTTGTTCTTTATAACGCGCATCGGTGCTGCATCCAAATCGGCATTCCACGCCACTCGTTCCCACTGCTAACCGACATCATTCCTTTGAAGAAGAGCGAGTTGGACACGGAAGCAGATGCGAAGGAAGCGAAGGCCATTAAAGCACCCTGAAGACAAGTGTTGCGGGAAGGGTATTGTTGACACCCATTTTTAGCTTGCAAGTTGAGTCATTTCTCTTATTCATCATTTTGATGTCCCGAATTACCCATTGTTTTGGACCCTTCCTTGGATGGATTTCGAGTCCATTTCATTATTCCATTCTATTTGAGCCTTGGAGATCATTATTTCATGGAGCCCTGGAGCCTATCTTGTCACCTTCCGGCCTTCAAAGTCAACTTACGGCCCATTTAGGCTGGCTTCCCTCAACCATTCAGCCCCCTTTCGCTGTGCAGTCTTGAAAACGGTCCTTTTTCACCCATTTCCTTTCCTCTTTTCAAAATGTGTCCTTCACCAAAGTTGTTCATCTTTCAAATCCCTACAATTCCTTCTTCTATGTCATTGGCCAGTTCTGCACCGATTTCAAGTTATTTATGTTTTTCCGGTAGACTGCACTATTCACCTATGTCTCGGTATTTTCTCTCTCTGTTCTAGCCCCATTTTCTCTCTCTTCTAATCATTTTCTCATCTTACTTTCTTCATGAAAGTTGTTCATTTTTAAGTTATCTACAATTTCTATGTTTACCACTTTTTCTAATTCTACACCGTTTTCAAGATACGCTTCAATTTCTAAAGTCGCGCGAGCCTGGCAGCTAAACGGTCAACAGTTGACCGTTCCTTGAGTTGAACGGTCACAAGTTGACCGTCCAACAGTAAAACGGTCAACAGTTGACCGTCCATGAACAGTAACTTTTTTTATTTTTTTATTTTTCTTTTATTTTTATTATTTTTGAAATGTCAAAGAACGGTCTTCTTGAGACCGTTTATGTCAAAAAACGGTCTGTTGATGACCGTTTATCCCTTTTTTGGCCAAAAGTCGCCCGATCGACCCCAAGTCTGGGCGGTCTGCCCCTAGACCGTCCAACTCAATGAACGGTCTATCGTTCGACCGTCCATCTACCAGAGAGTCCAAAAAGTCCTGAACTCCATCTTCTTCGCCGCCGGATTCTAAGGCCGAAACCTGTGCAATGGGGCCTCCTTCCATGGACTCTATCTTCCAGATCCTTCCACCAAAAAGAGTCCCGTTTGTTCCTATGTCTTATCCTATCTATTATCTCGAGATTGATCCATAGATCTCGAGATTTTGTTGACTCTATCCTCTGAAATCGCAGCAGAAAGTTAGGGTTTTCACCTTTCTTTTCTATATAAACCTGCCCAGTTCGCCTGCGCGACGGGGGGCTCTTCTTGGACTTGGGGCGAAGCCATGCCAAATCGTCATCTCAAACCTTCGACCCCAGGCTATTGAGGGAAGTATAGGCTTCATTTTGATACCTTATTTGCTGGATTTCATCTTCGTTTACCCTCCTAACTTCGCCCATACTTTTTTGCAAATCATCACGAGTTCTTGAACCTGTGCGACGGGGCGCCCTTCGTCGGCTCGGGGCGGAGTCATCCGGCATCCTCTTCATCCTCCATTGGTCTCATCTTGAAGAGGGGAGTATCTTCTTCATTTTTCATCTCTCCGGGCTCTCTTTCTTCATACCTAGGCTTAGTTCTCTCCCTCACTTTTCACAAATCATCACAGTTTTACACTTAGTTTTTTTTTGCGCTGTTTCGGCACGTTCATGCATTTTTCTCCGTTTTACACAACGTTTTTCTCCCCATTTCTCCATCAAATTCCATGATTTCAAATCCTATGCATGCACAACACTCCCACCTTGCTTTTGCACCCACTCATAGGGGTTAAAAACCCTCCCCCGGTGCGTTCTCCCCCTTTCTTTCATGCTACTTCATCATTTCGGACATTGCTACACTTTCATGTTCTAATGGGTTTTCTCTTATGTTTGTGGCTTTGTTTTGCAGGAGACTATTGATAGAACGTGAGGCCCTTGCTTTCTAGCCGGCTAGGAAGTGAGGAGGTGCACCCACATCGGCTCCCCGCATCCCATTTCAAGCGCGATCACACGTTGTAGCGGCTTCCCGTTAGGCCGCGTCTTCCTCCATATTTTCCAAGGTACACGGCGCCATCTTCATCCTTTCTTCATCATTTTGGTGCTGTAAGTCCTTGGTGGCGATCACGGTTAGTTCTCTATTCATTGTCACCCCTTTCCATTTCATGCACTTTCACGCTTATATGCATGGTTATATTGTTTAGCTCGGGGCGGGGTAGATTACATTTACATCCTACAGTTTTTTGGCGATCACGGTGGGACACCTAGTGCCCATCACGTTATATTTTTAGTCTCTTGCATGTTGGGTGGGAGTTCATGCATGTTTGGATAGTCTTCTCCACGTTTCTCTATCATTCTGTCCATTTTCGGGTCTATCAGGGTTGTACGGTCTATCGTAGGGCCGCCTAACGCGTTAAACGGCCTCTCCAGGACCGCCCAAACCCTCTGGGGTTATAAACGGTCCTCCCTGGACCGTCCATCAGTTGGGCGGTCATCTAGTAGACCGCACAAAGGGTATAAACGGTCATTCAGGGACCTTTTAACCGTTCTGGCCGGGCAGGATTTCTGTTTGGAGGGGCCTTATTCATTTGAGCATAACTTTGTCTCCCGATGTCGGATTGAGCTGATTCTTGTTGCATTGTGTTGTCCTTTGTATTGTCTTTCCATCCATAGGTCATTTACATCATTTGGACATCATTTGCATATTTAAAAGTTGCCTCTATTTTTGCATTTTGTGCATCTAGTCTTAGGCAGATTTGGGATAAATTCACAGGGGCCTTGTTCATTCGGGCATAACTTTGTCTCCCGATGTCGGATTGAGCTGATTTTTATTGCATTGTGCTGTCCTTTGTATTGTCTTTCCATACATATAGAGTTTGCATCATTTGGACATCATTTGCATATTTAAAAGTTGCCTCTATTTTTGCATTTTGTGCATCTAGTCTTAGGCATATTTGGGGCAAACACAAAGGTACGTTATCCTTCGATGATTTTTCTTATCTTTTAGTGCCTAGTTGTCCCTATTTTAGGCCTTGCATAATTGTTATTTATAATTTTTTACATTTTTCATGCATTTTTGTGATGTTAGCATGATTTCATGATTGTCTTGATTTGCTAGACCTAGGCTAGAAATTGCATGCACCCCGGTGCACATAGGATCATGCATATTGGCATATTGTAGTTGCATTCCCCCTCGGTAAGTGATCCTCTCGCTCCCATATTCCTTGGGCTCGACTAGGTGATCTTATCCGGGACCTCCGTAAGTCCCCGCGAGCCGTGGATTCCCACACGGACGCCGGGCCGGTTGTATCTTTCCACCCCTCAGGCTTGCATTTGCATACGTTGTGAAGGAATTAACCTTAGTCAAACCAAAGTTTGGACCTTATTCCCTATAAGACACCTATCTTGAGGGAATTAATCTCAATTCAAATCATTAAAAGGCCCACCCAAAACTTTGACAATAAAATACTTCCCATCATATTAACTTGTTTGACTTGGGTGAAATCCTTCATATTGTTTGTGTTGTGTGGGCTTGTCCAAGCCCACTTGTGTTATTTTGTGTTGCATCCCCCATCATCCATATAGGTTTTGTTGTTAGGCCCATTTAGGGTAGTCCATTCTGTGTGTCCATTTGTCTAGTCTCATTGTCCTAGGTTTCTTTCTCTTTTTCTTTGCATTATTGAGTCAGCCCCCCTCCTTTGAGCCCTTACTTCCCTCATTGTATTTCCTGATTTTCCTGTATAAAGTCTTCATTTGCCCTCATGGAGCGTCATTTTTCTCCTGTATATTACCCTTCTTCCTCCCCGTCTTCTTATCCCCGCGTGGATTCCTCTTCCCATGCAGGCCCATCGCCTTATTCCTCCATTGGACCCTATTCTTCTAACGGGCCTTCTTGTCCCGCCCGTGCTACTGTTGGCCCAATCAATTCTCATTCCCACCTTCGTAATTCTTCCATGCCCATGTATTCCTCAATTCTCGGAGCGGGCTTTCCTTCTTCTCAGGTCGGATCCCCTTATCCGGCCCATCAACATTATCCTGGTCTAAATTCATCATCTCTTGCTCAAGCTGGCCCATATCCTTCTCGGACTCTTCCTACCGAGGAGATGATCGCTCAGGCCCAACGCCAACTTGATGAATTGCAACGGCAAATCAGTCCTCAAACTTCTTTGGATATCCCATTTGCATTCCGAGGTCTTCAGCTTCCCACACGTCAACAGATTCCGGCTTATCGTCGCTATGGTGGAGTCGGTGACCCCTACGTGCATTTGAAGGAGTTCTTATATGAGTCGGCCCAGTTCCAGCATGATCAACGCTTGATGGCCTATTTGTTTGGCCTATCTTTAGAGGGTCCGGCCAAGGATTGGTTCTTCACGTTACCGCAAGAGCAGATGATGAATTTTCAAGCCATTCAAGCAAGATTCATTCAGCAGTACCAGGATCAGGTTGGGCCCAGACATTCTTTGGTTGATCTGGCCCAAGAGAAGATGACGCCCGACGAGGAATTCTCCACGTTTGCCGACCGCTGGCGTCACCTAGCCGCGCAAGTTCCGGGGCATATTCCGGAGGGCGAGCAGATCAAGATGGTTATTTCTAACGCAACGCCCGAGCTCAGATGTATCTTAGCCCTGAACGATATCACATCCTGGCAACAGCTTTACAATCGAGCCCGCTTCGTTAGCCAACAACTCCTAGTTTCCTTTGACCATGAGTCTCCTCCACCGTCACCTTCTACATACACTTTCCCTCCGCCCTTCACCGTAAGTCAGCCCTCCACCTTATATCCCTCCACGAGTCGACCGTCCACTCCCACACACCCCTATACCTCCATGTGCTCCACCGCATACCAACCATCCACGAGTCGGCCCTCCGCTATTTTATCTCCTCACACCCCTCCACCTCCGGTCAAGGAAACACCACACCGCGAGTGGGTAGATGCCATCCATTACAATCCCACTCCCCCCACAGCCGCCACATCATTCCAGCCCTCCGCCTTCGCCTACGCAATCCCCCTTACCTACGCAACCTCTGCTACCATCCCCACTACCTTCTCACACCCCTCGGCATCCGCCTTGCCCGAAGCGGGCTTCTCACTCTCCATTGCCGGAATCTCTTACAGACGTTTTCAGGGCTTTGATGGCCACCCATGCGTTGCAGCTCCCTCCGGTTGTGCCTTGCCGACCCACAGTCAGGAATTTGCTCCAGTTCTGTGAACTCCACCGTCAGCAGGGGCATTTGATTGAGGACTGTCCCGAGTTCCGGGAGTTTATTTACAGCTTGGAAGACAAGAGGATGATTGATTGGGCTGTCATACGCCAAGTTATTTTGGATCTCAGCAGCAAGCAGCAAGCCGTGCCGCCTAGGCAACCGTCCCCACTTCAAGACCAGGGGCACCCTGGTGTTTCTTTAGTTAATAAGATACCTGCTCCGTTACCTACTTCTTCCTCCATCCCATCTCCTCCACAACCTTTACCTACCCCAGCCTCCGCTCGGGCAACCTCTCTTTCACCCTCCGTTTCCACCACCACACATGTCCCCAACGCCTCTCGACGAGTCGTGAAGATACGTCGAAGAGCGCCACCACCTGCCTCTTCCCCCACTATGCCACTACCTTCCTCTCCTCCTTCTTCCCCACCCTTACCTTCACCTCCATCCCCTTCACCTTCACCGTCTTCATCAACCACATCACTCCCTTTGCCACCCTCATCACCTTTGCCACCGCCGCCACCACTTCCTTCACTCCCCCTTTCGCCATCATCCTCTGAGCCCGAGCAGGCCGAGCCCAAACCCACACCTCCACTTTTGCCTTTACCTCCACCCATGCCCGTCATCATCATTATTCCCCCATCACTTGCACCATCGCCACCCGCACCCTTCAAACCTCCTCCTTCTAACCTTCCTCTACCACTTCCCAGTTCACGGAGCAGGTACACACTACCTTTGGTGCCCCTCGGGTCTAGTCCCCAGGGAGATAAAGAGTTGAATCAGGTTTTGACTGTGCATTACAAGCTTCAAGATTTCATTTTCCGCATGCCGGTCCGAGCCCTGGTCCCTGGCTATTCTAGGGAAAATGAGCCCACATTTGCTATGAAGACGATTACTAAGAAGAGTTCTCTAGCATTGGCGCCATTTCCTTCTAAAGCGAGGCCGGTGGCAGTCTCTTTGCTCGCCGGAGAATTCACTGTTGATGCTGTTATCACCTCTCGCTTGATTGCTATTCAGTTCACTGGCCCAGAAGAGTTTTTCGCCTGGATGGTGCTAACCCACACGGTCGCCAAAAGTTTAATCAATTCAGCATTCAAGGGGCAATTGGCCGTGTCTTCGAGATTGACCAGGGGCGTTCTGCATTTTTTGTCTCATCTCCCTCGTCTTATTGGTAAGGTGGCCACGTCAACGGCACACATCGCCCTCCCTCAGTTCCGTCCTGTGCTGTTGACAAGGGAGTTATTCTTCATGCCCAGTTGCCGAGTGAAGATGCCAAAGCTCCATGCTCTAGTGCCGAACGACAAAACTCCATGGCTTCCTGATGTTCATCCCAAGGAGTTGATTGTTCTGGAATACCTTTCTATGGTTGGCACCGCACAGCTAGGGGCAACCGTCCCGATGAAGCTACATATTCATAGCCGGGCTAGGCCATCTGCCAGGTGGGCCCGTTATTTAAGAAAGTATTACAAGACAAGAAGCCTGGAGGCCCGAGTCCACGCCAGGCGGAGTTGTTTCAAGAAGATTTCTGCCAAGAAGAGGTGGCGACATAAGTATAAAGGCTGTCAGTTGTGCATTCGAGGGTCCACTTCCTCCTCTCCTTCCTCCGTCCATTCATCTTTTCTTTTGCTCAGTTCTTATCCTTGGGTGGTGTACCTTCCACCACCTGACTATATTTCTACCATCTTCTTCTGTCCTCACCATTCTAGGTCTCGGCCTATGTCTTCCTCTTCCCCTGAGTCAGGGGCATCTTCTAGTTTTTCTTCCCGGACATGTCTGGATTTCACTGCTCGTCTCTTTCCCCCGACCTTGTTAGGAATCCCTTGCGCTCGTTCCCCGACCTTGTCGGGTGATTTTTCTAATCCTTCCCCGATTTTGTCGGGTGGTTTCCATTTCTTTTCCCCGACCTTGTCGGGTGTTCATACATTCTCTTCCCCGCCTCTGTCGGGTGATCGCTATTCCTCTTCTCCGACCACATCGGATGATCATTATCCTTCTTTCTTGTCTTCACAGTTATCTTTTCGACGTCTTTCTGTTCTTTCTGTCTCACCCTTTCAAGGTCATTACCCATTTTCTTGCTGTTCTCGAGGCTTTAGCCCGCCTTGATCTCAGTTAATCTCTGGTTCTTCTGTACTTGGTTCCTTGTTATCAGGGCCTCAGTACCTTAATGAGGGAGTTCTAGCCCTCGTCTCTCTTCCTTTTTATCCCTTCCTCGTCCAGTGTGATGTCTGCCACTCCTCTATGTCGAGGAATCCAATCCTTTACTATCCTTTCATCCTTTATCCTGACAAGCAAGGAAAATAAAGATCACGCTCCTCAAAGCTCGATGATCGAGATCGCTTCAGGATGCTGGTTTCCATGCCATGGATTTGCAAAGGTATCTTTATTTTCGACAAGAAACGTGCTTTCACTTTCATTATTTCTATTATTTCTGCACATAATTTCTTAACATGATTGAGTGGCTTTAGGAGTCTTTGTTTAATTAGATCTTAACTTTGTGTCAAATAAAAAAGGTTATTTTCTGCAGCATCCTTAGGCTGGTAATAGCTCCGCGCTGGGAGTCTAGTTTCTTTCCCCGATTGTTGAGGGTGACCTTTAGGCATGGGTTCTTCACACACAACACGGCGAGCCATAGCCGACCCCTCTAGTGCAACAACGTTGCTGCTTTGGCCATACTTTGGGTATGCACCAAGGTCTTTTCTTTTCTCTGCTCGGCCAAGTGCAGGGGCAAGAGATGGATGGATAAGATGACCAACTTAGGCGCTCCCCAATACGAGAGAGGTCTCAAATAGGGGCAGTCTTGACCCTCAAAATGAGCTTTCACGCTATATCTGGCCGATAAGGGCTACCAAAATGAAAAAAATGAATCAATGCAAAGTTACGATTCAAAGGCATGGCAAGAGTGGCAATATAGCTCCCCGCGGGACGTCATGAGCCCGGTCGCATGCGTGCTTGATAAATATGGGTCTAAAAATCAAAGACACAAAGCCCCGGCGCAACAGACCTACTCTTTGAGGGGTAGTGCCCTTGAAAGAATTCGAGCCTTGATATCTCCCATCCTGCACGAAGCTTGTCTCCAATTTATCTTCTGCTTCTCCCTCTTAGACTGGGTTGTATCCCGGGTATGGCCTTAGTAGGGGCACCGTTCTTTAGAAGCAGTTGGTTGTGGTAAGCCACCCTCACATGCACACCCTGCTTAAGGGAAGCCTTTAGTGAAAGGGGTAGGAACGTCGATCCCTGGCTAGTAGTTTGAGCCCGTCTTTAGGTGCTGCGAATTGCTATGTCAAAATCTAAAAAAAATCAAATATTACCAAAAGTCTAAAAAAAAATCAAATATTTCAAAAAAATCTAAAAAATTAAATATTGTCAAAAATCCAAAAAAATCAAATACTTCAAAATTTCAAAAAAAAATCAAATATTTCAAAAACCTAAAAAAATCAAATATTTCAAAAAATCCAAAAAAGAAATACTGTTGAAAATCTAAAAAAATCAAAAACATTACAAAAATTCAAAAAATGTGCCTTTTTCATATATTTGCATTTATTTTAAGGACAGATACGTAATCTGTTTGCTAAGTGTGCAGGTTGCAAGTACTTAGGCGTTCCTTGCTATATCTTTGTGCTCTGCCTCCTGTCCACATCTTTGATCTGTTTTTTCCTTCTTCGATCCACTCTCTCGATCTGTTCTGAAGCTCATGTCCTTCTCAACTTTTGTTTGCAATGATCATATCTTTATGAGAGGGCTTTACCTCACGATTATGAACCTGGCGGTTCTGCTTCATTCTGATCTTGGGTTTTGATTGAAGGGCGTATCTGTTTATGTCTTTTATCCCGCCGTATCCTTGTCACGTGTTTATGTCCCACCGTGTTGTCCCACACATGTTATTTTATCCTTCACCGAGTGTTGTTAGTTGTCTTGCACATGTTGTTAGTCACCCCTTTATGTCCCATGTTCTTATCCCAACCGTGTGGTCATCCGTCATGTTCTTGTCCCAACCGTGTGTTGTCCCACCGCGTTGTTGTCTTGTCACACCGTGTCCATGCATGCATGTTGTTTGTTCATGCCATTGCATATGTGCTCGTGTGCCTTTGTTATGTTATGTTGCATTGTCTCCCATTTCATTTGACCGTTATGTTATGTCGTGTTGTTTGTTGTTCAGTTGATAGTTATGTTATTTTCTCTATGTTTACACTTGCTTGTTTATCATATTTATCTTATACATGAAAAAATCAAAAGAAATCAAAAAATGAAAATAAAAAAAATGCCATTTCGCCTGCACAGGTAAGTCAGGTATGGCCTTCTATCCCTACTCATTGTTGCATTACTATATGGTATCTATATTATTATATTATCTCGAGAACCGGTTGGTCATTCACGTGTTCTAGGATCTGATGTTCCCCTCTAACAAAAACGATGATGATCTAGGTGCACATGTTTAATCATCGGATAGGCCGTTAGGTTGGAAAATTAGGGAATGATGGTTCTATCACGCACGCCGTGGTTGCGGATAGTATCTTGACCCTGATCGTTCCAATCTAGCAATACTATTCTCGAGTACTTTCTATTTTATGATTTCTTTGCATTCGTTTTGATGATTTCTTTATTTTAGCCCAGCATGCATCATGTCATATTTTGAGCATTAACGTCTCGTGATCCGTTCAAGGGTTTCTCCTCTGCAATGGTTAGTTGCACTTAAGTTCCTTGGATAAGAGATCTTTATTCCACTTTGAATTTGAACGATTTCTCTGATCTTTTCGCTTGGTCTGGTTGGCCAGTGTGATTCCTGTCTGGATTTTATCTCAGTTATATTTCTCTTGCTTTTTATGTTGTGTTCCTTTTCGACCCCCTCATCGTCTGTGGATTGTGTCCCCGATGGGCCTGGTCATGCTTCCTCTTTTCCTGTTAGTTTAGTTCTCCAGACATGTCTCATCCACGTCATCCGGTCTTGGTGGTTAGTTCGGCGATTTCGGGAGGATTCCTATCGCTTGTTGGTTGTGATGGGTGTCTTTTTTCCTTGATGCCTGCTTATCAGTTCTCTCCGCTTCATCTCTGCTTCATCTCCATTTCATGTCGCTGTCGCTTTCGCTCCATCTCCTTCCATTTCGCCTCCGCATCACTTTCGCTCATTCCCTTGCCAAGCAAACATCAAGGAGGGGCATCTGTTGACACCCATTTTTAGCTTGCAAGTTGAGTCATTTCTCTTATTCATCATTTTGATGTCCCGAATTACCCATTGTTTTGGACCCTTCCTTGGATGGATTTCGAGTCCATTTCATTATTCCATTCTATTTGAGTCTTGGAGATCATTATTTCATGGAGCCCTGGAGCCTATCTTGTCACCTTCCGGCCTTCAAAGTCAACTTACGGCCCATTTAGGCTGGCTTCCCTCAACCATTCAGCCCCCATTCGCTGTGCAGTCTTGAAAACGGTCCTTTTTCACCCATTTCCTTTCCTCTTTTCAAAATGTGTCCTTCACCAAAGTTGTTCATCTTTCAAATCCCTACAATTCCTTCTTCTATGTCATTGGCCAGTTCTGCACCGATTTCAAGTTATTTATGTTTTTCCGGTAGACTGCACTATTCACCTATGTCTCAGTATTTTCTCTCTCTGTTCTAGCCCCATTTTCTCTCTCTTCTAATCATTTTCTCATCTTACTTTCTTCATGAAAGTTGTTCATTTTTAAGTTATCTACAATTTATATGTTTACAACCTTTTCTAATTCTACACCGTTTTCAAGATACGCTTCAATTTCTAAAGTCGCGCGAGCTTGGCAGCTAAACGGTCAACAGTTGACCGTTCCTTGAGTTGAACGGTCACAAGTTGACCATCCAACAGTAAAACGGTCAACAGTTGACCGTCCATGAACAGTAATTTTTTTTGTTTTTTTATTTTTTCTTTTATTTTTATTATTTTTGAAATGTCAAAGAACGGTCTTCTTGAGACCGTTTATGTCAAAAAACGGTCTGTTGATGACCGTTTATCGCTTTTTTGGCCAAAAGTCGCCCGATCGACCCCAAGTCTGGGCGGTCTGCCCTTAGACCGTCCAACTCAATGAACGGTCTATCGTTCGACCGTCCATCTACCAGAGAGTCCAAAAAGTCCTGAACTCCATCTTCTTCGCTGCCGGATTCTAAGGCCGAAACCTGTGCAATGGGGCCTCCTTCCATGGACTCTATCTTCCAGATCCTTCCACCAAAAAGAGTCCCGTTTGTTCCTATGTCTTATCCTATCTATTATCTCGAGATTGATCCATAGATCTCGAGATTTTGTTGACTCTATCCTCTGAAATCGCAGCAGAAAGTTAGGGTTTTCACCTTTCTTTTCTATATAAACCTGCCCAGTTCGCCTACGCGACGGGGGGCTCTTCTTGGACTTGGGGCGAAGCCATGCCAAATCGTCGTCTCAAACCTTCGACCCCAGGCTATTGAGGGAAGTATAGGCTTCATTTTGATACCTTATTTGCTGGATTTCATCTTCGTTTACCCTCCTAACTTCGCCCATACTTTTTGCAAATCATCACGAGTTCTTGAACCTGTGCGACGGGGCGCCCTTCGTCGGCTCGGGGCGGAGTCATCCGGCATCCTCTTCATCCTCCATTGGTCTCATCTTGAAGAGGGGAGTATCTTCTTCGTTTTTCATCTCTTCGGGCTCTCTTTCTTCATACTTAGGCTTAGTTCTCTCCCTCTACTTTTCACAAATCATCACAGTTTTACACTTAGTTTTTTTTTTTGCGCTGTTTCGGCACGTTCATGCATTTTTCTCCGTTTTACACAACGTTTTTCTCCCCGATTTCTCCATCAAATTCCATGATTTCAAATTCTATGCATGCACAACACTCCCACCTTGCTTTTGCACCCATTTATAGGGGTTAAAAACCCTCCCCCGGTGTGTTCTCCCCCATTCTTTCATGTTAATTTATCATTTCGGGACACATGCTACACTTTCATGATCTATTGGGTGTTCTTTTGTTTTCATGGCTTTATTTTGCAGGAGACTATTGATAGAACGTGAGGCCCTTGCTTTCTAGCCGGCTAGGAAGTGAGGAGGTGCACCTACATCGGCTCCCCGCATCCCATTTTAAGCGCGATCACACGTTGTAGCGGCTTCCCGTTAGGCCGCGTCTTCCTCCATATTTTCCAAGGTACACGGCGCCATCTTCATCCTTTCTTCATCATTTTGGTGCTGTAAGTCCTTGGTGGCGATCACGGTTAGTCCTCTATTCCTTGTCACCCCTTTTCATTTCATGCACTTTCACGCTTATATGCATGGTTATATTGTTTATCTCGGGGCGGGGAAGATTACATTTACATCCCACAGGTATTAGCGCATGTGGAGGAAGAATGCGAGCTGTGGAGGGCTTATGTAACCAAACTGGGGAAGTTAAGGCCTAAAGCGCCTAAGCCCCTAATGTAGCTCACACTGCCTTCTAATGGAATAAAATCTGGAATTTGGGAATGTGCAAAGTTTGGGTTTTTATCATTTCCTTTTTTATTATTTTTTCTGTTTTCATTTTTTTTGTCTTTTGATGCGTCCAAATAAGTGGACGCTTTATTATTAATATATATATTATTATTATTTTTCTTTCTATTATTTTTTTTAAACGTGTCCAGATGAGTGGACGCTTAAAAAAAATTGTTTTTATTTAATCATTTCCCTTCGTCTTTTTGTATTTTTTATTATTTAATAATAAAAATTTTTGTACGCGTCCAACCGTTGGACGCGTTTATTATATTTTTTTTATAGCCGCGCCCAAAAACGGGGATTCAAATAAAAGAGCGGCCGCGCACGCGGCTTCTCACACTCTCGCTCTCTTCCTCTCTCCTCTCTGGCTGCATCTCATATTCTTCGACCCTTCTGCCCTTAATCTGAGCCTATGGAGCGTGGTGAAGCGAGTCAGGGAGGTGAGAAGTGGAAGCGGCTCGCCCGTTATCCGCGGAGAACGCGGGATCAGGCGGAGGCGGTCGCCGTGGAGGAGGAGGAGGTTCCTTTGGCCTTGGAGGGGCCCGAGGACGCGGGAGAGGATGAGCACGACCCGGTAAGCCCCTTAGAATTCCACTTTGTTGCATTATTGAGTGATTTTGAGCGTAAAATGGGGCGAGAGACAACGTTCAGGAGAGAGGCAGTTGTGAGAGGAGGAGGTGTCCAGGGACCTGGACGCCTCCAACCCCAATTTTTTTCTTGCTTTATTTATATTTTTTGTTTTAGGTTATATATGTAAATAATTAAAGAAAATAGATGGAGGCATCTAGGCAGTTGGACGCCTCCATTATTTATCTATATTTTTTATTATATATATATATATTTTATATTTATTTTATAAAAAAAGAAAGAGGCGTCTAAATATCCAGACACGTTTTAAAATTATTATACATATATATATACATATATATATATATATATATTAAAAAGTAAGGTATTAATAATAATAAAGGATTTTTTTTAGAAAATAATAATTAAAGAAGAAAGCGTTCAGGCACTTGGACGCCTTAAAAAAATATTTTTTTCAAAATTTTTTTGAAAATAAATAAAATATTATGTACAGTGTTGTTTATTATTCATGACTCTGATGTGTTCCTCCTTTTTTGTGTTTTGTGGTGTGCAGGGCGTGACGAAGAGCCGGATCAGCTGGTCTCAGGTGGTAGCAGCGTACCGGGGGCTACCGGACTTCCAGAGGGCGTGGGTGGATGCCATGGGATTCGGGGCGTTCCTGAGGACTGAGCCCTTCCGGCTTGACATTCCCCTTATCCAGGCGCTGAGGGAGCGGTGGCACGTGCCGAGTCGAGCGTTTCTGATGCCCTGGGGGCATATGATGCCGACACTGGAGGACGTAGCTCGGATCACTGGGCTACGAGTGGAGGGAGAGGCGGTCAGCTGGGTCACCTACCCCGACTACAGAGAGAGCGCCCTGGACCTGCTATGGCTGGAGACGAGCGCGATCGACAGAGATAGCAGGGTGGTTGGCCGAGTTGATATCATGGAGGCGCTCGGATTCGAGGACCCGTGGGAGCGGGTTAGTGAGAGCGGAGCAGAGTTCCTAGCGCGTCTGGAGGGAGATGCTCGGGCGGCTTTTACTCAAGACCCGAGCGAGCGGGAGCTGGCGGACCTGGTCCTCCGGAGGTTCCTCTTCTTCTTACTGGGCCGCCTTCTGCTGGGGACGAAGGGGGACGGCATCCATTGCTGCTTTCTCGGGATCCTAGCAGACCTAGACAGAGTGGGGGACTACGCTTGGGGAGCAGCTCTACTCGCCCACTTGATCGCCGATCTCTCTCAGAGTACAGAGAGGGAGACGACAGTTAGTGCCTTCACACCTTTTCTCTAGGTAAACATTTTGTTTATGCATTTTATCGTAGTTATGCCATTACTGGTGCTAATGATGCATGACGGACGCAGGTGTGGAGCTACTACTACCTCCCGATGGGAAGAGCCAGGCAGTGGAGGAGGACAGCCGTGCCCCTGACGTGGCGGTGGAGGTCGGTCATGGTTGCGGCACCGCACGGCTACCAACTGGCGTCGCTTCGACGTGAGCTGACCGAGTATCCTGAGGCTATGGTATGATGCGTATGATTTTTTTTATTTTTATGCATGTGACTCAATTGAGTAAAATGGCAACTAATATGATGCATGTATGGCGATGCAGGTGGTGTGGAGGCCCTACCTGGGCATGGCCGATGCTGGCCAGCCTTGGGTCGTAGCGGGCCGTCCTCGTTTCGGGCGGGATGTGTGGGACCATTGCTTGAACGAGATCGAGCCGCTGCGGCTTAGGCTGGTCATGAGGACATTAGGGCTAGCCTAGGAGTGGGTTGACGTGGATGAGCCGAGCCATGTCAGGCGGAAGACCCGAGGCAAGGCGAAGATCGTCGACTGGCGTATGCGCTTCCCTGTACAGTACCTAGACTGGCAGCGGGGTGGCGTCTCGATGGTGTCCCACATACAGGACAGCACCGACTACCTGCGACGGTACCGGGTCACGAACGCAGACCGTCTACACCTCGGTGGGGCGGCAGGGGTAAGTGTGAGATGAAGATTTTTCCTTCTCTATATGCATATGCATGTGACACTAACCTATGTGCATAAATGCTGGACGCTCGTGATAACATTATTGCCGACCTGCGGGCCCAGCTGGCGGACGCCAGGCAGCAGTTGGCGGCCATCCGGTAGGAGTTGGAGATCCTGGTGAGTCTATGCAATGTATTATGCATTTTTTTTGACCTGAATTTTTCGATGCTTAGCCTCTGACTGTCGTTTGCTCTTGTGTTTCAGCGTGCTCATCAAGCAGCGGTAGCCGGGATGGTTGGCGGAGCGGGTTCTAGTTCGTGGGGCCCTCCTCCGGAGGTCTCTTCCCTCCAGGAGCAGCTGGCTCATGCGGTGGCCCGGGCTGAGGAGGCGGAGCGCGACCGTGCGGGTCGAGTGAGTGCTTGCTTGACCCTGGCTCTCCTTCCAGTTGCTCTTCTTCCTTCACCGATCTTTTACGGGTCATGCAGGCTTTGGCAGGTGGCGGAGATCCGGGATGCCCTGGCTCGTGCAGTCCGTGCCGAGCAGGAGCACGACGCCTGGGCGGCAGAGCGTGACGCCCGGATAGCGGACCTAGAGGAGGAGCGACGGCGGGAGGCTGAGGAGCTTCCTCGCGACGTGCTGGAGCTACGGATTGTCCTCGAGCTGTCGAGGAGAGAGGCGATGAGAGAGAGAGAGAGGAGAGGGAGAGGGAGGATAGAGAGAGAGAGATGGAGGATAGGGAGAGGGAGAGAGAGAGAGAGAGAGAGAGAGAGAGAGAGAGAGAGGAAGGACAGGAGGACGGAGCGGCAGTAAGATTGGGACGAGAGGAGGGCTCTAGAGGCCCAGATGATGGAGCTCCGACTTAGCCTCGACACAGCGAAAGGGAGGCTTCGGGAGAGTGAGGAGCGGTATCAGAGGGCGAAGGAGCGCGGGGCGTGACTTCGTCAGTCTGGTTCCTTCTCCACGGGCAGCTTCCTGGTTTCTTTGGTCGAGGAGGGCGAGGCGAGCACCGCCTCTCAGAGTTCGCGGAGGCCCCCTAGGGATCCCCATCAAAGGGAGGAGGAGAGAGATGATCAGGAGGGTGGTAGCGAGAGTTAGAGAGTTGCTTGTACACCCCACCCTCTTCACTTTATGATGTATGACTGCCTATTTGTTATGTGAAATGGAATGATTTATTCTGTTGCTTGACTGTCTTGTGTGCACTTTCCCTTTCCCACGCTTCTTCTCTCACACCTATTCTTTCGAGGTACACTTCACGAGACCTCGCCCTGAAAAGCGGGGAATTACGCCTTGCGCGGAGGGACGACCTTTCTCTTTTTTTTGGATGCGTCTAGGCGCGAGGACGCGTCTCAAGCATTTGAATTTGAATTTAAAGCGTCGGGCGGCCCTCCTTCCGTGTCTTGCTCGCAAACGAGCCCGCCTCCCGTCGAGATTTGCTTGCCTATCTTCGTCTTCTTCCACTCTCGATCGATGGAGTTTGGTGGGCCAAATCGTGGTGAAGGGAGAGAACGGCGAGGAACTCCTTGCCCGAGGAGGGACGTGCAAGAGCACGGAGAGGCGCCCATGGAAGAGGAAGGGCCCCTTCGGGCACTTGAGGGACCCGAGGGGCCCGATGGCACGGAGGGAGGTGAACACGGCTCGGTAGGTCCTTTGATCTCCTCCTCTTTGATCCATTTTGAGTTTGGAGCGAGCCATGTGAGAGGGGAAAAGGGTTCGGCGAGTGTTACACTCAAATGATGGACGCGTCCTTGACAGGAGACGCGTTCTCGTTGTTTGACGTAAGACCCTCCTTTCTTGATGTAGGGCATGGCAAGGACCTCGGGCTTAGCCGATGAATGGGCGAGCGCGGATGAGCCGAGCCATGTCAGGAAGGAGAGTCGCGACAAGGCGAAGCTCGAGGACTGGCGCATACGTCTCCCTGGACAGCAAGGGAGCGTACTGGTGCAGGACAGCGCCGACTTCCTGCGGCAGCGGAGAGAGAGTCATGTGGGACCTCTCCAATCCGGGGATGCGCGCGACATCAACGGCTTGCGTGCCCAACTAGCAGAGGCTAGGCGACAGCTGACCGTCACTCAACAGGAACTGGCAATCCTGGTAAGTTAAGTGTTGCATTTTTTTTATTTAATTTTTTTTGTTTTAAATTTGGAGCTTAGCCAATGGCCGTTGTTTGTTTGTTCCAGCGTGTCCAGTGGGCAGGAATCTTCCAGCTCCTCAGCCCCTTTTCTTGAGATTGCCTCCCTCCGAGAGCAACTTACCGGTGCGGTGGCCCGCGCGGCCCGGGCTGAAGAGGAGTGTGATGCCTGGGTAGCGACTATAGCGGAGCTGTGGCGTCATAGTGAAGAGAGGCCACATTCAGACATCCTAGAGTTGAGAGTGTTCCTCCAGGTGGCCAAGAGAGAGGCGGAAAGAGAAAGGCTAGAGAGGGAGAAGGAGGACAGAAGAGCCATGGAGGTCCAGGTGAGAGAGCTCCAACTAGGCCTTCAAGCTATTGGACAGAGGCTAGAGGACATGGAGGCAAGCTATGAGTGGGCACGAGAATTCGGGGCGCGACTCCGCCAATCTGGCCAGCTCCATATGGGTGGCTTCTTTGCTATGCTAGGGGAGCAGTAGCGGGTTGCCGCTGTTGAGCATGCGCCACAAGGCGAGGCGAGTGCCGCTGTACGGGGCTCCAGAAGGCCCCTGAGGGACCCTCACCTTAGGGGGGAGCAGAGGGACGCCTAGAGAGATGAGTGTGAAGGTGATGGTGAGAGTTGTCGAGCTAGCATACACCTCCTCTCTATGATTGTGATGTTTATGACAGTTTATGTAGACTTATGAATGGAGTGATTTGATTTCCTGTCGCTTATTTGTCCTCTCGCGCGTTCCTTCTTCCTTACACTTCTTCACTGTTCCCATGTGACGTGCTTGTCGAGACCCCGTCTGAAAATGGGGACTCATATCTCGCTCCGACCGTCTTTCACACGGAAATCTGTCGCCGATGTCAATAATGACGGCTCTAGCCTCTTCTCCTATTGCATCCATTCATACTTGATGGGTCATTTCTGAGTCGTCGTGTCGCACCACTCAATCAGCTTCCCTGTGCGAGCGGCGAAGTGACACATGGGACCGCAAGGAAGGTGCCCTAGCATGAGGGGGGTTATTGATGGAGGCAGTCATGGCTCGCACTTCTCCCATTCCCATAAATACCTCCCCTCTTTGTTCTCCCAGGGACAGCGAAAGCCATCTTGAAGAGTAGGGGCTTCCACAGCACGGAAGAGCTAAGAGTTCTAAGACTTGGGATGGAGGCCGAATCTTCCTACTCTTCGAAGAGAAGCAGGTCCAGTGGTAGCAGCTCTCGGAGACTCTCAGAGCTTGAAGGGCACCTCAATGAAAGGACCCAATCACAACTTGTAAGCTGAGCTTGCTCGTCTCTTCTTCCATTCTTTCTTCCTCCCTTCTAACAAAACCCCTCCTTGTGTATGCGCAGGGTGTGATGAAATCACACATTCCATGGGAGTTGGTAGTGGCCGCATACCGGGGTCTCTCGGATTTTTCAGAAGGCCAGGCTAGACGTGATGGGGCTTGGAGTCTTTCTTCGGATCGAGCCAATCAGGCTCGACCTTGCCCTCGTCCAAGTATTGTGCGAAAGGTGGGATCCAATGAGCCGTGCTTTCTTGATGCCTTGGGGGCACATGGTGTCCAGCCTGGAAGATGTGGTCCGAATTACAAGCCTGAAAGTGGATGGCAAGGCGCTGATTGGCATTACGTACTCCGACTACCGAGGGGCTGCCCAGAGGTTACTAGGAGTGGACCTGGATGATCGTAAGAACAAGTCTGTAGCCAAGATGCCTATTATGGAGACGTTGGGGCTTACTGACATTCATTCTCGTGATAATGAGTCCTTGGAAGAGTTCATGGAGAGGACTGAAAGAGGATGCCGCGCTATCTACTGCGTAGATGCGAGCAATTGGGAGAGAGCCAATATGGATTTGAGGAGATTCCTGTTCTTCCTATTGGGGAAACTATTGTTGGGCTCGAAAGGAGACAGCATTCATTGCCGTTTCTTAGAATTCCTGGTAGACCCTGAGAAAGTGGGACGATACGCCTGGGGAGCAGCCATGTTGGCGCATCTATTTGCGGGCCTGTCTGAAAGGACAGACCGAGAGATAACAGTGAGTTGTTTCATGCCGTTCATCCAGGTACCCGGCTTCTCTTGGTTTCAACTGTATCTCCCTTCTTCTTCTTTTTTTTTGTTTTGTTTTGTTTTGTTTTGTTTTTTTTTGATATGTTAATGACACATGACGGTGCAGTTGTGGAGCTATTATTACCTCCCAATGGGAAAAGCCCGACGTTGGTGACCGATGGCGGTGCCGCTGGCGAGGCGGTGACAACCTATCACGAGCCCAACCTCTCTATCCTACCAGCTGATGGTATTAAGGCACGAGTTGCAAGAGTTCCCCGCGGCAATGGTGATTATTATTTCATCATCATCTTTTTCTCCCCCATTTTTTTATTTTTATATTAAGAAGATGTGTGTGACCTGACCCAGGTGGTCTGGAGGCCTTAGGCGGGCATGATTGACGCCGATCAGCCATGGGTCATAACTAACCGTGCCCGGTTCGGATGCGACCTCTGGATGCACTGTTTGAAAGAAATCGAGCCACTTCGGCTACGATTGGCCATGAGGACTCTAGGGCTTGCCCAAGAATGGGTGGACATGACTACCACACCACGTGTGGGGAGGAAGACGCGTGGGCCGGTGACCTCCGTTGATTGGAGAGTGCGGTTCCCTGAGCAATACGAGGACTAGCAACGGGGTGGCACTCCCGTGGAGTCACATGCTCAAGATAGCAATGATTATCTGCGCCTCTATAAGGCGATGTATGCAGAGCGACTCCATCCTGAAGGGACCATGGAGGTGAACAACATTTTTTCCCTTTTTTTCTTTTTTATGTTAACCTATGTCCTGGCCACAGGATGTTCGCGACACTATGATAGCGAACCTGCAAGCTCGCCTAATAGGCACGGAGCGACAGTTACATGATACTCGCACCGCCTTGAGTTCTTCGGTAAGCCTACATACACACGATCATAGATCAAGATTCCTGGCGTTAGGTCCTCGGTGTTACCTTATGTGTGTTGCAGCGCGCCCAGCTTGATGCGGCTTCCTCAGCAATGGGGGCGGATGGTGTCTCTTCCAGTTTGTGGATTCCCACTTCCGAACTTGTTTTGCTTCATGAGTAGCTTGCTCATACTACGTAGCGAGCTGCGGAGGCAGAAGGAATGCTCTCCACACAGGTGAGAGTCTGGTCATTGAATTTCACTTATTCGTGCCTCAACATACCTGAGATGATGGTTATGGCAGACAAAAGAGGTGCAAGATGCACTTGCCCGCACCGCGCAGGGGGAAGGCAGAATAGCGGAACTGGAGGAAGAGTTACGGCATCGTCCAGACGATGGCTCTTCTCGAGACGCCGTGGAGCTGAGGATTACCCTTCAGCTGGAAAGGGAGGACCGAGAGAGAGAACGCGTGGAAAGGGAAAGAGACACCGAAAGAGGGAGAGCCGACAGATTGGCTGAGAGGGAGGAGCGTAGGGCCATGGAGGCCCAACTGTTTGAACTCCGGACCAGCCTCGGTCTTGCTGAACAATGGCTGAGAGATGGTGAAGAGTGCTACCGTAGAGCACGAGAGCGTGACTTTCGTGTTAGCAGCTTCTTTGCTGACCCTGTCGATCGACGGGGAGCAGAGATGGGAAGAGGGGTACAGAGCAGCAGAGGCACCGCCTTGCATGGTTTAGTAACACCCTCCAGGGTTCTTCGCCTGGAGAGTGGAGAAAGGGGTAACACTGAGAGAGAGGATGAGACTTAATGTACAATTTCTAGAAGGAAATAAAGGAAGGAATGTTAAGTTTCATGTCTTCTGTCTTGATTCCTGCTTTTCAATCCTATGCACATTGCTCAATGAAACAAGTCTATTTTTCCGTTCTGACTTGGCCCCTTGCTCAAGAGTGGGTGATTATTTTGAGACTAGCCTTGATAACGAGTCAAGGGGCCAAGCCTTTATTAATTAAGGCAAGGTCAAAGATGACGAATGCAATATACGGGCACACAAATGGGAACATAATGTAGAAATGTAGCATACAAATGAGATCACACGGATGTATTTTTGGTGTTGTTTGTTTATGCTTTTTTTTGAATTTTTTTTTTAAATTTTTTTTTTGAAAGACACTTGTTATTACAACTGGCATGGTTCTTGGACCAGGGGTGTTTGAATCGTTCTTAAGTAGCGTAATGCGGGGTTAACGTGCTCCAAGAGGATTCCCACTTTGGGACTTACCTAGCGGTGTCTTCCGAGGGCCACTTCACAAAATTTTTTTTTGGGGATTAATGCCTAGCGACCAATCTTATGGCACCTGACTCTTATGAAGACAGGGTTTCTTACTAACCCCCCAGGTATCCTGTGCGCACATCTAGATTGATTTGGGCCCCTAAACTCCTCAAATGATAATCCTACCGGTTAAGACTTAACCTGATGACAAAACCGTCATGCCATGCTTAGGCTCCCAGTTGCTTCCGACCGCAAGGATACACCGAAGAAGTGTTTGAGGTAAAAGATTTGCCCGACCCGGGTCTATTTCCTCACAACTCTAGATGGTATAGGATGGAACACCTTGGAACCCTAACGGTCAACCATGCGACGCTGACCCGGAATCAGACACCGTCGCACCTATTGGTGACGCCCTTGCATTTACCTAAGCCCGAGGCTGAAGTAAGAAACCACCGAGGTAGTAGATAGAGGTCTTGACCGGCCAGAAACACCGAGACTCCTTCGTGGTGATGGCTTTCGCTTTTCGAAGTAGACAGTTATGTAGATTCTTTTAAATTAAAATATAGGGAAAATCTACTTAGTAACAATAAGTAAAAAAAATATATAAATGAGGGAATTAATGGGCGAGGGCAAAAACAAGCACGTGGTGCTAATGAGGAGTGTGATCGCTAGAGGGGTTACCTCAAGAAAATAAAAGTGATCGCGTGTACCTTGTATTGAGCGGGCGAGATTGTGGATTTTTCCTTCCTCCTTCTACCGATCGGCCGATGAAGGGGGTTCTTAGCTTTGATTACCCTTGTAAGAACACATAAGACGAAGGAGTGGATTAGCCAAAAGGTGTAGTATCAATGCTCTAAAATTAAGAAATTGATCAAATGAAACATGAACACACCTTGTGTGTTTTGATTTTTAAAACCCCTTAGGAGGAGTGACAAAGGTATGGAGAATATGAATGCAAAATATGCAAAGCAAGGTGTATGAAGTGAAAGTGGCAACGTTTTCTAGCAGAATAGCTAGAAAGAATAAGCTGAAGATGATAATGAATACTAATAAGAGAAGAGAAACTTGAAAGCAAGAGCCCCTCTCTGCTGTGCGTGCAGCAGTACTGGGAGGACAAAAGTAACAAGGGATTGTTGATGCAGCAGCTGAAGACCGTGGAAGAAGGATCAACACCAGTAGAAACGAAACCTGCAAAAAGAACAAAACTCTCTTCTCCCTGTTAGCTCTCACGGTGGTTCTTCTCTGTTATTGCATTGCCCTCTCACTGCCCTCTCACGCGCGCAAGAGAAGAACATTAGGGGTATTTATAGCCCAAAAATCCTTGTAATAATAGGATTAAAACAAGGTAATGGACCTCCAATAAGAAATCCTCTTCCCAATCAAACACAATGTGCAAGATGGGGAAGGTATCATTACTGGAAATAAACAGGCGAAAAGGGGACGGAATTGAAATGACGACCTCTCAAAGGGCGTCAATTAAAAAATGACGACATCACCAAGGGCGTTAATTAAAATGACGACACTCACAGGAGCGTCGATTTCTTGGATTTAATTATGGCAACAAAAGCCTTTCCTTATTAAAAATTCTGAAATGACGCCTTCTGATATGGGCGTTAAATAATAAGCGCCCTTCATCGAGATGTCAATTCTTTGATTTTTCATATTGGGTAGGATTCGTAAAAATCCAGAAAATAACGCCTCTATGAGAAGTCGTCCATTCCATGAAACACGCTCCTAGCTTGGCCGTCAATTAAATGACGCCCCGCTTCAAGGTGTTAATTCTATTTATTAAAGAAAAGAGCCAAGAAATCACAATTAACACATAGAAAATAGAAAAGCTTCATATTAAACTAATATTGAAGTCCACTTTGGGGCGTCACATGGTGACATGAGATTTACTCAACATAGTATCGATTTTAGCGTGTCTACAGCTGCCCCGCCTTGGCGTCTGCTTTGCAAGAGAGTGAGACGGAATGAAATGAAAGTGAAATGAAGTGGAACGAACTGATAAGTAGATGCCAAGGTGTGATGTGACACGCCTTTGACACTAAGCGTTGGAAATCATTCCAAAACTCTGAATGAAACAACTTCGGGCGATTACAAGAAAGCATTAATCAGCTGGATAACAGGGACTAAACTAAAAATGTGCGCGAGGGCACGAAAAGGAAGATACCATTGGAGAGCAGTTACCAGCCAATGTGGACGTGCTACAACCAAGGTGAATTTGTAGGAAAATAAAGTGAATTGAGATAAAGACCCAGCAAATGAATGCTTTTCAAGGAACCAGCCTGAGCGGCTTCAAGGAGAATAAAGTACTTGATTTGGACTAGAATATCTCATGTCAACTCAATTAAGAGCGAGTGACCTTCATTATTGGCATAATATGAAGATTCTTCACCATTAAGCTCAAAGTCCTACATGATGCATGCTGGGCTAAAAGAAAAATTAAAACAAACTAAAAAATAGAAAATAATCAAGGATAATATTGCTAAACCATCTAGATTTGGTCAAGAATCCAGATCTTTAAGCTGACACTAAGCCGAAGCCCGTTTGTCCATGCATCAACTCAGAAAGTGGAACCATCGTCCCAAACCTTAGATGACTCAACGACCTATCCGTGTGATCAAGACTCTCCTGGAATTATCACTGTTTTTGATGGAGGGGAACTCAAATTCCAAGTTTACCAGAACCACAAGGTCCTTGATATGTTATAATAGTGTAGATATCATATAGTAACAATGCATACAGGAGAGATACAAGAAGTGAAGTGATGTTACCAATAGAATAATCCGAGCATTTCCAGACTTGCATAACCTGCACTTCTGCACTTCAAAGCTCATTAGCTTATCAAAAGAATTATCAACTCAAGACAGTTCACAATATGATCATAAGTGCTTAATATAAATAATTCTATGATGACACAACAACACTTAAGTTCAAAAAGCAATTCAAATCGTGAGCTCAAAAAATGACGACCTTTAGAAGCGGCGTCAAAACAAGAAATGACGACGGTCATTGGGGCGTTATTTACAATAAACGTTTGATTAGAAATTGGACTGCAAATGATGCCCTCCATGGAGGCGCTAAATAAATGACGACTCTTATCATGTCGTCAATTGCATAAATAATGCCAAAGAATGCGTCGTCAATTAACTGTTTTCGTTTCCTGCTCGGAATTGAGCTTCCAGGAACAGGTGAGTGGTTTAAATTATGTATTGCTTGAATTGAATCATTGCATTAATTATGGAATTGATGATTTGCTTACCTGTTTGCAGACGACTCGGCTTCAGGCGGTACGTACCGAGTTGGCGATCCGCGATCAGCGGATCTTAGAGCTAGAGAGGTCCCTGAGGCGACGAGAGGAGCTGCCTCAGGACGTGGCCGAGCTGCGGGTGGCTCTTGAGCTGGAGAGACGGGAGCGTGCCCGAGAGCGCGAGGAGCGTGCTCGTGAGTGGGAGGAGTACCAGGCGGAGCGTGCTCGGTACCAGGAGCAGGTAGCAGCACGCAAGCGAGAGCTGGCAGACTCGAGGACCCAGTTGATCCTTTCTCAGGAGCGGCTACGAGTGGCTGAGGAGCGTCTCCAACGAGGGCGTGAGCGAGCACGGGCTGCGGGGTACTCCTTTACCAGCTCTACCTTCGTGGCGGGCTCTTCCCTCCGAGAGAGGAGCGAGGCAGGAGGTCAGGTTCGGGGTTCCGGCTTCTTCTCGGGGGCCCATGCCTCCTCCACCAGCACCAGCTCGGGACAGCGAGGAGGAGGTTGAGAGTAGGAGAGAGGAGGGTGGAGGCGAGAGCTGAGTGACTTACTTGTACTCCTCCACCCTCTCACTTGTACATGATAGACATTCATGATGTATATATATATATGAGTTGACATCTTTGTTACCTGAGCACTTTGTGTGGTTGTGGCCTTGTGTTTGTGTACTTTCTTCTTTCCACGTTCTTCGTTTTTGCTTTGCTTTGCCCTGTTTCTGCGACTGTAATCCACACTTTGAACAAACAGGTTAATTCATCTATTCGACTTGGCCCCTTGCTCGATGAGCAAGGGGTGCCTTTACTTTTGACCTTAATAGCGGGTCAAGGGGCCAAGCCTTTAATCAAATAAGGCAAATAAAACAGCTGATAGCGGGGAGATGCATCATGCAAGCACGCATATGCAAACCATAAATAAAAGATGCCCATGCGAAAGAATGCAAGCATACATCGTGAAGAAATGCATTTTCACTCATTTATATTTTTTTTGTTGTTTTTTTGTTTGTTATTTTTTCTTGAAAAATGCACCTTAGAATAGGTCGTGGTTCGCATAAAGACGCCCTAGAAGACGGCGTGAATTTGAAAAGGAAATCTGATTTTTGAGAAAGTAACGACCTGCTCAGAGACGTTATTCAAGAAGAGACGACCTAATCTAGGACGTTAATTATATAAAAAGCGCCTTAGCCAAAGGCGTTAATTGAATTATTCTGCAAAAAGGTTGACAAGGCTATCAAGGCCACAGGTCCTACACGGTCACCATCTAAAATTCATTAACCTTTCTTGAGTAATTAAAAGGGGGTTGACATGATCATAGTTGACTTGTATTCGAGATTTCGTACAGTGCAATTTCCCAGGTCAGTCTTGACCATCCTGCCAGTTCGTGACTTGCCACATAGAAAGGATGGAAGAAAATATAAGGGAAGCCCATAAGGGATTCTGAGATGCTCAAGGTAAAGTTACCTCCCCTACCCTATGCCTGTTGGGGTTCGGTCTTTGGCGTAGGGAAATTTGTTGCCTTTTGCCCCTTTTATATTGCACGCATACGCCCAAGGTTTTCCTTGCGGGGACTTTGCCCTCTTGACATGCTTTTCTTTTCTCAACTTGACTTTCACTTTGGAATTTGATTTGCATTGATGAAAATAAACCTAATTGTACTTGGGCTTTTGTGGCATTTGCTCCCTTTTGGGCCCTGACTTCCACCTACTTGGGCGGCGGATAGGCTTGGCGGATCTACCCCGAGACCTCCCTTCCTCCCTTATGGGCCGAAGAAGAAAAGAACGGGTATTGTCTTTCACTTTTAGTCAGGTTTTTGACTTTTCATCGAATTTTGCACTGCTTGAGTTCAAGAATAAAGCGTGTAGTGTGTGCGGGAGTCAACCCCCTTTTAAGTTAGCGAGACTGATGAATGAATTCTGAATTTTGACCTTTCGTACCTTGATCCTTCGTGTGCCATGGCACCAATTTTGATCTCTTTTGATTTTGAAGAATTTCTATTTTTTTGTTTTTTTTGGTATTTCTATATTTTTTTGGTTTTTGGAAATATTCCACTTTGTTTTGGATTTTTGAAACAACATATTATTATTTTTGGATTTTGAAAATTTCTCCATATATATATATATATATATTTGGATTTTTGAATCAAGGGTAGTATTTCTTAAGATACAAACCATTCCAAGGGTGAGTTAACTCTTCTCCTTCAGCATTAATCAGTTTGTAAGCATTGCTTGGAAAAACGTCTTTTATAACAAACGGTCCCTCCCAATTGGGTTGGAGTTTTGAACGAGGGTCACCCGGCTTTACGAAAATCCTCTTAATTACCATCTCACCGATTTTAAATTTTCTCTCAATTACTTTCTTTTGATAAAAACGCGAGAGCCTGTTTTGATAAACGCGCGCATGCTCAGCGGCGACCAAACGCTTCTCATCTAGGAGTTCCAATTGGGCGAGGAGTGAATCACGACGCTCATCAATAGAAAATTCCTTATCCAATTGTACTCGTAGAGAGGGAATGAGAATCTCATAAGGGACTACCGCCTCTATTCCATAAGTAAGGGCGAAAGGGGTTTGCCCAGTAGGGGTACGAATGGAAGTCCGATAGGCCCAGAGAGCTTCAACTAGCTTGTCTGGCCAGTCCGAAAATTTATTAGCCTTACACGTCTTTTTGACAATTTTTATCAAAGTTTTGTTAGTTGCCTCTGCTTGGCCATTGCCCTGCGGATAATAGGGAGAGGAATGATGCAATGCAATGTTATACCTGTTGCAGAGATCCTTGATTTCTTGAGAGATAAATTGAGGTCCATTATCGGTGATGATGGTGCTCGGGATGCCGAACCTTGCGATGATGTTCTTCATTATAAACTTGCAGACGGTTGACGCTTTGATCTCTACGTAAGCTTCCGCTTCTGCCCACTTGGTGAAGTACTCCGTTGCCGTGAGGATGAACGATTTTTGCTTGGTCAGGAGGTTCGAATCACCAAGAGGTCCAATGATATCAAAAGCCCACATGGCGAAAGGCCATGGGGAGGACGTAGGATGGAGTGAAGAAGCAGGAGAATGAATCTTATCGGCGTGCAGTTGACACTTAACACACCTTCGAACATAGACAGAACAATCCTCTTCTAGAGTTGGCCAATAGAAACCTAGCCAAAGAATCTTCTTAGCTAGCATCTGGCTATTCACATGACCACCACACACTCCAGAATGCGCCTCTTCCACAATTTTCCATGATTCATCATCGTCGAGACATCTTAGTAAAACACCGGTGAGCCCTCTCCTATAGAGCACACCTCCAACCAAAACATAACACTGAGCCACTCTTCTAATTGCTTTCTTTTCTTCTGCAGTGGCTTCCTCGGGATAGGACTGATCATTGCAATATCTGGCAATCTCATAATACCAAGGCTTATCTTCGTCAGCCAATTCTTCTTCCCAGTCTAAAAGCATGACCTCTTTGCCTTTAAGAGATTCCTTTTGCTTGTCCTTCTCAAGCACCTTATCCCTAATATCGAGGAATGCATGATCCTTGATAGCTGGCGTGTCACGCTGATGAATCAGGGGAACATGAAAATCACGCTCAGGAGGGAAGACTAAAGCAGAGGCCAAAGAAGCAAGAGCGTCAGCCAATATATTCTGACTACGAGGAACATGGACGAAGATCAATTTGGTGAAGACTTGACATAAGCTGAAGCAAGTTCCTGGTAGGGTTTGAGCTTAGGATTGATAGTGCGGCACTTGACAAGCACCTGGCGTAGAATGAGCTGACTATCACTCACAATCCTCAAATGGGTGACACCATATCGATGGGCAATTTGAAGACCGGCCAAAAGAGCCTCATACTCAGCTATATTGTTTGTGACGGGGAAAGTGAGTCGAGCAGCAAATGGGATGGTGACCCCTTCTGGTGTTAAAAGAACCATGCCGATCCCTCTTCCCTGGGAATTTAAAGCTCCATCAAAATGTAATGTCCACAAAGGATCACGAGGTTGATTAATGGACATCAGTTCTTCATCTGGAAACTCTGAATTGACAGGATCAAAACGAGGTAGAGGGTGGTGAGCAAGGTTTTCGGCAATGGCGTAACCTTTGATAGCTTTCTGCTGAATGTAAGTGATATCAAACTGAGAGAGGAAGCTTTGCCAGCGTGCTAATCGATCAGTGAGGACAGATTTTTCAAGGAGGAATTTAATCGGATTCATGCGAGCAATGAGGTGAACCTCGTGAGCTAGGAAATAGTGCTTTAATTTTTGAACTACCCAAACTAAAGCAGCGCAAGTTTTCTTCATGGCTGAATACCTCTGCTCACAGGGGTTAAGAAGTTTAGACAAGTAGTATGCTGCCCTCTCTTTACCTTCTTCATCTACCTGAGCTAAGACAGCACCTACAGAGTCATCCAGGACTGAGACATAGAGAACGAGTGGTTTGCCTGGAATCGGCGGCCTCAGGACAGGAGGATTGGCCAAATAATCCTTCAATCCGTCAAAGGCTGCCTGACACTTGTCATCCCAATTAAACTTGACTCCCGGCTTGGTAAGCTCGTAAAACGGCCTACATCTTTGTGAATGCTGGGAGACGAAGCGGCGAATAAATTGCAACCTCCCGATTAATCCTCGAACTTCCTTCAAATTCTTGGGAGGAGGCATATCTCTAATGGCCCTTGCCTTGTTGGGATCAACTTCAATTCCCCTCTTGCTAACAATGAAACCAAGCAACTTCCCTGATGAAACACCAAATACACATTTCTTGGGGTTCATCTTCAATTGATACTCTCGCGATCTTTGCAAGACCTTGGCTAGAACCCCAGGATGCTCAATCCTTGTCCTTGATTTCACAACCAGGTCATCCACATACACCTCAATATAAATATGAATCATGTCATGAAAAATCGCCATCATAGCCCTCTGATAGGTGGCTCCAGCATTCTTAAGTCCAAAAGGCATGACCACATAACAATAAGTACCCCATGGTGTAGTGAATGATGTCTTCTCTTGATCTTCTCAGCCAGACGAATTTGATTGTAACCTGAGAAGCCATCCATGAAAGAGAGAGTCTCAAATCCTGCCGTATTATCGATCAAAACATCAATATGAGGGAGGGGGAAGTCATCTTTAGGACACGCGCGGTTGAGATCCCGGAAGTCTATACAAATCCGAACTTTTCCATCTTTCTTCATAACCGGGACAATGTTAGCCACCCAATTGGGGTAGAGGACAACTCTAACAAATCTAGCCTTATGAAGCTTGTCGACCTCTTCTTTCATCTTTAAAGCCATATTAGGGTGGAAACGCCTCAACCGTTGCTTGACCGGCACAGACCCTGGCTTAAGTGTAAGGCGGTGTTCAACGAGCGCAGGGTCTAAACCAGGCATATCTTCATAACTCTATGCAAACGTGTCCTTGTATTCTTGCAGAACCAAAATGAGCGCCTCCTCTTCGGAGGGCGGTAAATTCTTGCTTATGAGGACAATCCTAGGGTCTTCCTCGGTACCCAAATTAATTTCTTTGGTAGGCTCTTCTACAGAGGCTGATGGTTCGTCAAATCTTCTCATGTCACTGGCAAAAGCATCAGCCTCATCCTCATATTCTTCATAACTTTCATCCCCTTCTTCAATAGGGTCTTCGTCATTCATAATTTCATAGACACCCAAACCCTCGTAAGAAACAACAACATTCTCATATTCTAACTCTGGCAGGATGATTGGATTCTCTATAAATTCAGGAAGAGCTAAACAAGCCTGGCATCTGATAGCTAACTCCGACAGAAACCTATGGGGAATCTGCTTACCCTTGGACTTCTTATGTGAATCTACCCCTTGAATTTTAGCGTTAGCGGAAGAAGAGGAGGTGCAACTAGCTTGATCAGAAAAGGGAAGGGAAGGAGGTGAAAAAGTGGATACATGAGGTAATACAGAGGAAGTCCCCTCACTAGAGGGGGAGAAAAGCTTTAGCAATGAATCTTGAAGGAGCGGCCCCTGGGTCGGGACGCACTCAGAAGAGAAATGGGAGGTCTCCTCAACAGAAATGGAGGTTTGGAAAGTTGGGGATTTGGCATTTTTTTTTCTTTTTTGTCTTTTTCTTCATTTTTATTTTCTATTTCAAGAAGAAAGCAGTGTGAAGGGAGGATAGCAGGAGGGGTGAAAATTGCCAGGTCAGATAAAGATCGAATCAGTGATGGCCCGCGTGGGGGCGTGATGGAGAGTTTAGAAAATCGCTCGAGGAGCGAAGAAGGAATTGTGAGAGAAACTTGGATTGAATCTGGAGATAAATTGATTATAATCGGAGGCGGTCTTGGCACGCGACCAAACCGATGAGAATATAGAGAAGCAAGCACAGATGGATGCGTGGAAGTGAGAGAAAAGAGGCCGGCCCACAGCCTGTCCACAGTGAATCCTTCTTCAAACGGAACATCTGGCTCTCTAGTATTAGTGTAGTCACTCAGCAGCTACCTCTTATCTGTAATTGCAGCTGGCATCTCAATCAATTCATGAATAAGTGGCGGCCATTCCGGATCAGTCGGCATGAAGAGGCGGCTCAAAGAAATAGTAATATCCTGCATATCGAACCACCTGTACCAGTCACATTCTGGATCATCCATTTTTCTTCTTTTGTCAGGCCTTAAGGACTCCAGGGCTTTGTATGTGGCCAACGGGGCAATATGACGAGCAAACTGTCTAGCATGAACATCCTGACAGTCTAATATGGAAGTAATTATGGTAGTTTGCTCCTTATTTTGAAAGCCACCTGTGACAAAATGTGTCTTCAATGTCCAAGTGAGCGGCTGGCGATCTGTTTTTAATGTGGATGTCATAAATGCCCATGGTTCATCTTTGTTTTTGCCTGGCCCTTTGTAACCTAGGCCACCTCGTGTAATCAGCTTCTGAGGTTTAACAGGCCTAATCCTGCCTTGACAATTGGCACCCAGACCTTTGCCATTTTGATACCCCATTTTCATTAAGATGTTCCAGCCAGAGGTGTTCATCATTGTTTTCTTCTTTTTCCCCTTGGGAGGCAGGGGTGTCATAGCAACTGTTGTGACTTTTTCTGGCATTGGTCGTGGACAAGGGACGTCCAGCACAGATAATAGTGGTTTGTTGGCCGGCCACATGGATGGAACTGATGAAGCTACATGAATATCTTCCTCTGGCAAAATCGGCATACTGGTAACTTTAATGATGCGGCCCTTGTGTGGGAATTTAAGGCATTGGTGATTTGTGGAGGGCACCGCATCGAGTTGCTGAATGTAGGGGCGTCCCAGAATGCCATTAAATGTCGGATCCATATCTAGAATGTGAAAATCTGCTGTGATGGCGGCAGGACCCAAACTTACTTTTAACGTAATCATGCCTATAGGAGGTTTCTTCGTGTTATCATATGCAGTTACGGTGATAGTAGACGGCCGAATTTGGCTTTCCGGAATGCCACACAACTTCAAGGTGCTAGGTGGCAAGACATTGATGGATGCCCCAGTGTCCACCAGACATTGCTTAACAGCCACCTTATTAATGTCAACTGTGATGCATAGAGCGTACTTTCTTGCTGGGAGTGGCGCCAGTTCATGTTCATGGAAAGTAATTGCCGGCTGACTGCTAGCGGGCGTTAAAACCGTGACTATCTGCTCAACTGGAATGTCCTCATTGACCATCACCTTTTGCAGATATTCTTTAAAGCTAGCTGATGAGCGGTGGACCTTTTAATTAATTCCAGGATTGAAATCCTTGCTGGTGTTTGGTCCAAGTGCTTTAGCAAATCATACTGAGTCCCTGGCACTGACTCTTGTTCTTGTTCTTGCTCTTGCGGCCCCTGCACGGGCTCTAGCTCTCTCTGTGGAAAAATACGGTGGAACATCCGTCCACTGCGGAGCGGCGCCACGCCTTGACGTGCCTCTGTCGGGGCAAGTGTGGGAGGAGGATTAGAAGAAGAAGAAGGTGTGTTGGTGTTAAGAAGTGGTGGAGTGGGAGTTCCCGCAGAGGGAATCCCCGTAGGGGGTGTTGGTGCCCTGGTAGGAGGCGTAGGAGTAGAAAGGGATACCCGTATGCGGGGGGAATTGGTGGGGGGTGGAATGAGGAGAGTTCTGGGTACAAAAGGTGGTGGAACCGATGGTGGGGGATCCTTGCCGGTGAAGGAGTAGTGGTGGCGTGTGCAGTGGGCGTTGGCGATGGGCGGATGAGGAGTGGCCTAGATGGCAATGGCGAAGGGTTGGTGGTGGATGGGTTTTGTTGTGGCGTAGGCTGTGGAGGTGGTAAGCGTGTAAGAAGGGGGCGAACCGGCAAGGTCGGAGAATAGGCGGAGGTAGGTGGATTAACGGGGCGCAGAAGAGATCGGCCCAATTGAGGGGTAGGAGAAGAAGAAGGGGTGCGCAAGAGGCGCGGAGGTTGATTTTGATTATGATGAAGTGCCCCGACAGAGGCATTTTCTTCATGCCATCCCTGCCCTCTCTCCACCTCATAGAGAGACGTGACAGGGTTTACGTGCTGGTTTGGCGGGTGCTCCGGCAGTGGATTGTGGACGATCCCCATATCGTGCTGAGGCGCTGGAGCTTGTTGTTGCTGCTGTGGAGCTGGTTGCTGTGGCTGCTGAGCCTGTTGCTGCCGAGGAGACCTTCTTTCTTTCATGGTGGCGATGAATTGTCTCATCTCATCCCAATTGATGTCACCCTGGTCATTTAGGTCATAAATGTAATCTCTGAAGTGGAAGCAACGATCAAGGTTATGACCAGGTGCACGATGGAAAGCGCAGTAACGGGATGTGTCAACATTAGCGGGCCACACTGTTCTTTCCCTTGGTAACATGAGCAAATTGGCGGCCATTAAAGCATTGAAAATATCCGGGAGACTTTCTGGTAGTGGAGGGTAGTGGTCCCTTTTGGGGCCAAGTGGTGGTCTCCGTTGTTGTTGTTGGCCATAGTTGGTAGGTGGTGGTACCTGGTGGTACTGTTGCGGAGCTGGAGGGTTAGCGCGGGGCGCTTGGTTTGGCGGTGAAGCAAAGGAATGTTGGGGTGCGAATTGGCGTTGTGGAGTGGAGTTGAAATGGGGGTTTTGTGGTGGAGGTGGGTTAGGACGTGGGTTAGCTTGGTGGGGGTGGCCAACTACACCAACCTGCTCATTTGCAATAGTGCCCTCCGTCGTGGGCCCGCTGTTGTTGACAGTTGTGGTTTTCTTGAATAGCCGTGGCTTCGGCTCAAACATGCCCATAATGGGCGAATCCTTCATCTGTGTCTGGATATAACGAGCCCTTTCATAGAGCTCCTCCATGGTGGTTAACCTATTCATGGCCAAGATATGCCGGAACTGAGGAGTTGCATTGGAAATTATCATCTTGACTTGTTCTTGTTCCGACAGTGTATCTTTCAGCTTCTCGACCATCAACCGCCATCTATCAGCAAACATCATGAAGTCCTCCTCGGGCTTCATTTTTTCCGCAACCAGGTCCGTGAGTGAGAGGGAGGGTCCGACCCGGTCTCTATACTTCTGCAAGAACTTCCTCTGAACGATGTCAAAGTCACCGGCATCAGCAGGATCCAATGAATAGAACCATTCAAGGGCTGGCCCCTCCAAAGATCTCCTGAATAAGTAAGCCAAGGAGGCCTTGTTGTCTTGCCAAAAGGAGGTCTCGTACATAAAATCCTTCAAATGAATAAAAGGGTTACCAGTCCCATTATATCGCCGGAAGTTCGGCATCTCAGATGGTGGTAAGTGGAAGACTGGCAATGTAGGGAGCGAGATCTCTGGGGCATTCTTAGCCGTAGTGACCTTCTTAAGTTGCTCTTCCATGCTTGCCAACTTCTGAAGCAGGAGAACATTAGTGTCGGACTCGACTGGGGCCGGATTTTGAATAAAAGAATGCGGTATAGGCGTCCGTAGAATTCGGGGAGGTTGGAGAAATTGGTGCCTAACCGCGGAGTGGCTCGCCTGTTGGGCCGGCATGGCCGTACCGGGCGTTGGTGGACGGGAAGGAGGTTTATGCAGGACCGCTTGGTCATTAACGGGGTGATGGCCACTCTCGGCCGGAGGGGGATTGGAGGATGAAGAAGGAACAGACTTCCTTTCAAGGCGGCCTGAACTGCCTGCCGCTGGGAATCATCCAACTGAGATAGTGCATTAATTAAATCCGTGACATTGAAGGATGGGGAAGGGTTCCCCGAAGTGTTGGAGGGCAAAGTCTGAGAAGAGGGCACAACCTCTTGAGGAGTGGTATCAACCACATGGACTTGAGGGTAATGAGACTGAGGAGGAGGGTAATTTCCCTCATGATAGATGGAATCTTGGAGGGGAGTTTCATATTGACCAAAAACATTCTCATCCTCATCATCATAAGAATATCCGTAGCCTGCCATGTTGATGATTTTACCTGAACGGAGTTGCATGTTTAAGAGGATAGACGGCCTTATAAAGGAACTATCAAACAAAACCCACTCAATCCAAACAAGCCAAATCAACCCAAGCAAGTTTATGCAACCAAGTTGAGATGAACGCAAGATTTTAGTGTTCCGCTTGAGATTAGAGTGGATTAAATTGCAGAATAATTCCCTCTTTTGCAAAGTGAAACCTAGTTTATCCAAGTGTGATCTCCGGGTTAACTAGATTCTTTCTCTCTCCTCACCAACGATAGGTTCTCTATACTCCGGGTACTTCAAGGGTACAACCAGCCCGGCGTCCGTGAGGGAATCCACGGGTGCGGGGACTTACGGAGGTCTTGGAAAAGGGATTTCGGTCCAAAGAGACGGAGTGCTCAATGGAGGGTTGTCCCGATTCCAAGAGAGGTGTGTGGAATCCTAGTGTAGAGAGAGGAGGTCTCTCAACCAAATGCCACAAGATGCAAAATAATATGATCAGATCACAGCAATATAGGCAAGCAATGTAATAATCAATCCAACAATCACAGACAGCAACAGGAAGCAGGTTTCTGTAAAAATGCAGGAAAGAGACGACCTGGGGCAGGTCGCTATCAACCAAAGAGACGACAGAGTCACTGTCGTGAATCACTGCGAAAGCCCACAAGCCAGCAGTGAGAAAATGAAACACGCCTCTGGATGAGGCGCTATGATCGAAAAGGACGCCTCTGTGAGAGGGCGTCAAATCTGAAACCGCGCCTGGATGTGAGACGCTATGCAGTAAAGGGGCGCCCTGGGGCAGGGCGTGAATTCACAGGTAGTGTGATAAAAGCAGTAGAATAATAAAAGACGCCTTGGCAGAAGACGTGACACAGAAAGAAAACGCCCTGGATGAAGGCGTTAAATGAAAAAGCGCCTCTGGTTGAGGCATTAATTAAGGAAATATATCAAACAATCACAAACTGGCTGATCCCGGGAGTGTGCAGTGTGCACGGTGGATAGTGCCCGTGGGGCACAAAAGGAGAGGTACCGTGGGTACCGAGGGGAAAGGGCACACGTGGGTGCCGAAGGGGAAAGGGCACACGTGGGTGCCAATAGGAAAGGGCACACGTGGGTGCCAATAGGAGATGGTAATCAAAAGAAAAATAGTAGAAGTCCCACCGTGATCGCCAATTTGTAGATCGTGATAAATCCACACATGAAGAAGAGTTTAAATACGAGAAAGCATAATAAAAATAAGGGGAGATGATATAATAATAAGGAAAAGAAGCACGTGGTGCTACTAAGGAGGGTGATCGCCGGAGGGGTTACCTCAAGAAGAAACAAAGAAGATCGCGAATACCTGGTGGAAAAGAAAACGCGGGCTGGATTGTGAATTCCTCCTCCTCCTTCAATCGGCCGGCCGATGAAGGGGGTTTTCCTTTATTGATTACCTTGCAAAAGAGACAAAACAAACAAGCAAAAGAAGTGGATCAGCCAAGTGAATGTAGTATCAATCCCAAAGATGATATGATGATGAAATAAGAACAAAACATGCGCACCTTTCTTTTATTTTTTTTAAAACCCCTAAAGAATTAGGGAAGGAGGAGATATGATGAAGCTAATGCAAAAGAAAGAAAAAAAAACACAGTGGACATGATGATGATCGATGAACACAAAACAACATAAACAAAATAAACAAAGACCCCTGCTGTCCCTGACGACAATAAAGGGGGAACCAAAGTCGATGCTGTCGACAGGAAGAAGCGGAAGCAGATGAAGAGCCTTCTAAAAGATCGCACAGGAAGAAGATGAAGAGCCTCTGTAAACCAAGTAACCTCCGACCTCGGTAACTCTGATCTCATCTAATCTCGTAACCTGCCAACCTGGTAACCCTGCCAAACTGCTAACCTGCTAACCTCGCGCGAGGTCGATCAAGACATCCCTATATAGGGTTCCAGATCCAAGATAACCTCAGATTCGGAAGGATAAGAACGGGCAATGATCAAAAGAGGCAGGACTCTAGTCCAATTCGAGCAAGGAGACCATTGAAGGCAGGGAACTACTCAGGAAAGACGAGTTTAAGCAGGACACCGAAAGATAAAACACGACCTTTAGAAGGGCGTCAAATCACAAATTGACGACCTACATCAAGACGTTACTCAAAAACACGACCATGATTAAGGGCGTCACTTCTTGGATTAAATTTGGCAATAAAACTTACTTTATTTGAAAATAATGAGAAAACGCCTGAGATGAAGGCGTTACTTGAAAACACGCCCTGAGGAAGGACGTTAATCAATAATTTGAATTTATTTTAAAACCGATAATACCAGGAATTGACGCCCTGACATTTGGTCGTCCTTTCTTTTGAACACGCCCTAGATAAGGTCGCTTTCTAAAACACGCCCCTCTTTAGGTCGCGAATCACAAAAATACAAGAATAAATCAAGAACACACACAAAAATAGAAAAGACTTTATATTATGAATGTATTGAAGTTCACTTTGGGGCGTCAACATAGTGACATGAGATTTGATCAACATAGCGTCAATTTTGGCGTGTCTACAGCGCTTCCCTGCCAGTATTTCAATTTGGGAAGCCATTGCTTGGAGTAAGGACCTAAGAGAAACTCTTATCAAGATACTCCAAGAGCCAGAAGTCTATGAAGCGCATGCTGTGGAGATGAAGGCGGCTGCTTATGAAGCCTTCATAGCTACCATCTCCTTCACGGAGAAAGACATGCTGCTTTCCCCCCCGTGCCACAACCGTACTCTCTACATGAAGGGGAAGATCAATGGGCATGATGTGAACCGGATTCTGGTGGACGCTGGTGCCGTTGTTAACATTATGCCACTCAAGACATCCAAGACTCTATATCTGACCCCATACCTCCAGAAGGTTCAAGCGGTCAACATATCCGGCTTTAACCAAAACACCAAGGACGTCCTCAACCGGGTCGATGTTGATCTGGTGCTTGATGATTTCACCTCCAAGGGGACATTCTATATCATCGACTCCAACACATCTTATAAGATGCTACTAGGCAGACCCTGGCTCCATGAAAATTGGGCCATCCCATCGACTCTCCACCAATGCCTCAAGTATGCCAAGGATGGGGAGCAACATATGATCTTTGCAGACCTATCGCCGCTCACGCCAGTAGAATGCAACCTGGCCGACGTTGCACTCTACTTCAAGGGGATTAGTCTGTACGCTGTGATTAAGAGCAAAAGCAACGGTTGGTTCTCAGAGGAAGACGACGATGATCTCTTCTCTGTTGACGAGAGAAAGGCCAAGCTCCATCGGCTGCGCCTCGGCTCCAAGTCAACCTCAGATCGCCCCGAAAGGCGCCAGATCGACTTCGAGGCTAATCTTATTAGCCGAGCTATCGGCAAGAGTATATTCTTGCCACCACACTGCATCCAGCTTCCATGTGCATCTGAGAAGCACAGTGTCGAGTCGCTGACCACATTCATTGTCACCTTCAAGCGACAACGCAGAAACAAGAAGAAGGCTAACATGGACAAACCTATTATCTTCTATAAGGGAGACATGGTCCCTCAAGCCCCGCCAGATGACAACTTCAGCTGGTCCAGGCAAGCCGATAACACCCCTAAAGCAGTTTAGGTGTGGGGCGATCTGTCGCCACATATTCAAGAAATGTGTCTAAAGCAACACATTCCCCTATGGCAAACTTCTGCACAACAAAGATACTTCCATCAACTGTGGACCCCTTTCCATGTCTGGGGGCAACCCCCGTCCTTCTACAAAGGTACCAGGGGACTTGGCTACGACCAAGACTCGGACTTTTATGTCTACCACGCAGTCAACGTCGTAGGTCTGGCACAACCAGCCGACGACAGAGCTAGAGTCGAAGCCAAATTCGACAGCTCCGGGGATGAGGAAGAGGAAATTCTGATCCCGATCACCGTCAAGGCCAGCACCCCGGCCCCAACCGTCGAGGAACCCTCCTCACCTCCCTGCCAAGACAAAGGGGCAGAAGAAGCTCCTCCGGTCTCTCAGCCAGTCGAATGACTCAGTTCAACAAACCCTCCTGAGGGGGGGATATCTCTGATTCTAACTACGAAGGATTATCAACTTCACCAGGCAACTCCGGGGAGACCTCAACAGCCCCGGTTGACAACTGCTGGCCAAGAGCCAGCGGCCCAGATCAATCCTCGATGGATCCCAGCAACAACGACTCTCCAGTCCCATCGGCGTCAACCAGTGGCTTTGAAAACCAAGAAATACACGAAGCCGACACCGATGATGAGGACTTCATCGACCTCCAACCCGCTCCTCCCGACCTGGAGGACAGCGGCCAGGCGACCGTGGACGAGCTAGTTGAAATCAACTTGGGCGAAGATGAAGCTCCCCAGCCAACATTTGTCAGCGCTCTCCTCACCGACGCAGAGAAGCAGGACTACAAACAACTTCTGTTCAAGTACAAAGACTGCTTCGCCTGGACATACAAGGAGATGCTCGGGCTAGACCCCTCCGTAGCGGAGCACGAGCTAGCCATTTCTCCCTTAGTCACTCTGATCAAGCAACCACAGCGGTGCATGCGCCATGAGCTAGAGCTCCAGATTTCGACCGAAATCCATAAAATGGCAGAGGTCGATTTCATCGAGCCATGTATCTACCCAATTTGGCTCGCCAACATAGTCCCAGTCAAGAAGAAGAGTGGTCAAGTCCGCATCTGCGTCGACTTTTGGGACCTCAACAAAGCTTGCCCGAATGACGACTTTCCAGTCCCGATCACAGAAACGATGGTCGATATGACCACCGGGCACGAGGCCTTGTCTTTCATGGACGGGTCGTCCAGTTATAATCAAATCCGGATGTCCCTCAAAGACAAGAACCATACAACTTTTAGGTCCCCCAAGGGGATTTTCAACTACAAGCGCATGCCCTTCGATCTGAAGAATGCCTGTGCTACTTACCAGAGGGCCATGACCAAAATATTCGATGAGATGCTGCACAACACCGTCGAATGCTATGTCGATGACCTCGTTGTCAAGACTAAGAGGCAAGAAGACCATTCACGCGTCCTCCGCCAAGTCTTCAAGCGTCTCCGGCAATATGGGCTTAAGATGAACCCCATGAAATGCACCTTTGGCATATCTAGCGGCAAATTTCTCGGCTTCATCTTCAGGTACCAAGGAATCGAGGTGGATCCCAGCAAGATGAAAGCAATCCGGGAGCTTCCACCACCCGGAAACCTCACTGAGCTCAGGTCCTTCCAAGGAAGGCTGACATATATTCAGAGGTTTATCTCTAACCTCTCCGGTCGATGCGCGCCTTTCAACAAGTTGATGAAGAAAGACACCCCCTTCGTATGGGACTCGGAATGCCATGCGACTTTTGAGCAAATCAAGGAGTACCTCCTTACTCCCCCAGTTCTGGGGCCACCAATCAAGGGTAAACCCCTTATCCTTTATATTGCAGCCATGGACGCTTCGCTAGGAGCTATGTTGGCGCAAATCACTGAGGAAGGTAAAGAGCAGCCACTCTATTACCTCAGCCGAAAGCTAATCGGTGCTGAGTGCCGCTACTCCCCTATGGAGAAGGTTTGCTTGGCATTGGTGTTCACGGTTAAGAAGCTGCGGCATCACCTTCTGTCCCATCGAGTCGAGTTTATATCCAAGCACGACCCTCTGAAGTACCTCCTCCGATGACCTATCCTCTCAGGCAGACTGGGAAGGTGGGCTCTCCTGTTGATGGACTACGACATTACTTATGTCCCCAGGAAAGCAATCAAGGGACAGGGTATGGCTGAATTCTTGGCAGCCCATCCAGTGCCAGACGACTCACCCTTCAGCTCGGAGCTCCCGGACGAGGAGTCCCTGGCTGCTCAATCGCAACAACCGGTTGAACAGAGCGGAGATGTCTTGCATTACTGGCAGCAAAGCGCTCTCACAACTAGCGTGCCTTGCTGGGAGCTCTACTTTGATGGCGCTTCCCGAGGGATTACCCGGAGCAACCAGGATCCAGCCACCACGGCAGGGGCCGACATTGTTTTCCTGACTCCTGAGGGCGTGGTTTTGTACAACTCTTATGCCCACATGAAATCCCTGACCAACAACGAAGCTTGTTGGGGCTGGTGTGAAGGATTCAGAGGGGGGTGAATGAATCTATCCTTAAAAGTTTTGCCCAATTGATAAATTTGATCACTCGGAGATACGGAATTGAAATGAACTAAATTCAATCGAATCTGAGAGACTGGTGCGTTTAATCAAACAAAGAACGTGCAGTCAATTAGCTCACTGGACATAGAAAGACAGATCGAGCATAAGCATTCATCTAGCGGAAGCAAACAGTAAGCATTCAAACCACAGTGCACGAAGGAATTTTTAGGTGGTTCGGTCCACAGACCTACATCCACCCCACACTCAAACCCGAGTGTGGCTTCCCGCTGACTCACAGCTTGAACGGCTGGGCCTCACAGTTTGCCTACAAACAGCTGAGCATTACAGCTTGCTGTCCGAGGTATCCACCTTGCCCGCTGAGCAACACAGCTTGCTGTCCGAGGTATCCACCTCGCCTGCTGAGCAACACAGCTTGCTGTCCAGAGGAATCCTCCTCTGTAACGCTGAGCAATACAGCTTAGCTCTGCTGACTAACAGCTTGAATAAAGGTTCAAAAGAAAACAAAATATCTTAAAACACAGCGACAGAAAGCTGTATACGATGATAGCACAAATGTGGCTCCCATGGAGCTGACTGGATTGGATATGATCCAGATTCCAATAGTGACAGATCTTCAAATGAAGCTTCTCTTCTTCTCCTCTGACTCTCTCTATCTCTCTCTATCTTTCTTCTTCTTCTTCGTTTCTTTTCTTCTCTGCTACTCTCTCTTCTTCTCTTTCTCTATCTTCTATCTGGATCGTACAGACTCTTTCTGCTTCTACTTTTCTAATGTAACTTTTTGATCCTCTCTGCACGAGCATCTTCTCCAGATGGAGAAGTCTTCTTTTTATAGCAGGAGCAGATAGGTGGGCATGTGTCCTCCACGAATTCCCGCCCTAGCGCCTTGAACACGTGGCAGATTCAACCTGCTGCACTACACGTGTCACGATCAGGGTTAGACCTCCATCCTTGGATCACGTGCCCTTCTTAAGCTCCTCGAGTAGATGTTCTATCAGGTTGAACATATTATCAGTTTGAATCAATCTGAAGGAAAAGACAAGGATGCATCAAGTAAGTTTGATATTTGAACTAAGCCTGTACAGACTTGATGCACAAAATGCAGTGTGCATATAGGAAAGTATGTACAACGAGAATGAATGCACGGACATGTCATCCACGAATGTACAGACTTTGAATGCATGTAATGCATTTTGCATATGGAGAAGTATGCACATGGAAAGTGAATGTACAGACATGCCAGCAACGAGTGTATGGACTTAGTGTGCATGCAACAATGATATACAGACTTGCTGGTGTGATGATGCATGAACTTAACCACTCGTACCAGCAATGGAATGTATAGACTTTGAATGCATGGTAAAGAGTGTATAGACTTTGTTTTGAAAGATTGCACAAATGCCACTGAAGAATGTATAGACGTTAAACGTGTGAAATGCAGTTTGCATCTATCAAAGTATGCACAACAAAGATGAATGCTCAGGCATGCTGTCAAAGAATGTACAGACTTAGCGTGCATGCGCGAAGATGATGTACAGACTTGCTGTGCCTGCGACAAGACGATGTACAGACTTGCTGAAATGACGCATGGACATAACAGCAAAGAATGTGCAGACTTTGCATATGCATGAAACAACCGAATGCACTGACTATGCTCATGAATGTATAGACTTAGTGTGCAGACTTAGTGTATGTGCGAGACAAATCAATGCATAGACTCTATAAATGCATGAAGAGCACTGGCTGTACTGACTTGGTCGAATGAAGCAATGGATAGCTACTAAAGAATGTATAGACTTGAGTTGATGCAGTCTAGGAAAAATTCTGTACAGACTTTATAGCGTGTAGAGAAATGTTGCACCGGTTTTCAGTGACAGGACCTCATATGCAATGAGCGTGCTTCAGTGTATAGACATCATATGTAGTGAATCATGCATTGACTATACGGCGTGCAACTGATGAATGCACCGATGCAAGCTACACTTGTTATGCAATGCCATAAATATGCACACTCAATCAGTCAATCTTTCATACTCATAGTGCTTGCTGACATCAAACTCATTCATACTCATAGTGTTTGCTGACATCAAAACCACAGGGGCACTACAAAGCTGAGTATGAAGCTCTGCTCATTGGGCTCCAGATGGCTCTCCACATGGACATCAAATGTCTCAAAGCCTACGGGGACTCCCAGCTGATAGTCTGGCAGGTCCTCGACATCTATAACGTGCGAAAGCCAGAGTTGGTTTCGTACTATACCGTAATCACCAGATTAACCCAAAAATTCTATTTTTTCGAAATAGATCATATCCCCAGAAGCAGCAACGCTCAGGCGGATGCCTTAGCAAAATTGGCCGCGGCCATCAAGCTCCCGCCCGAGGGTGAGGTCAACCTCATCCTCAAACACAAAAGACTGATGCCGAGCTCACTCCAAGGCAACACCGGTCTCACCATTTACGAGGTCCATGACCTTGACCAGAGCGCGCCTCCAGAAGAGGATGATTGGCGTGCGCCCATCATCAAATTCAAGAAAGGGTGGCTCCCTCCTGACCGGGCTCAAAGGGTCCAGCTACTCCGCCGAGCAACCTCTTATGAGTTGATCGGTGACTCCCTGTATCGACTCGTCCATGAGAAGGACAAGTCTATTCTTTTGAGGTGTGTCTCTCTTGCGGAGGCTCAAGCCGTCATGCAGGAGGTCCACTCTGGGTTGTGCGGCACGCACCAGGACGGAGACCGAATGAAGCACAACATCAAGCTCAAGGGTTTCTATTGGCCAACCATGTACGCGGATTGTGTCCAGTATGCCCGTACGTGCCATCAATGCCAAGCCTTTGGCCTAGTACCCAGAATACCTCCTAATCCATTGCGTCCTATGGCTCCCACCTGGCCATTTGCCGAGTGGTGCATGGACATCGTGGGGCCCTTCCCGCCATCTTCCAAGGGCCACAAATACATCTTGGCCGCCACTGACTATTTCTCTCATTATGCGGAGGCTCTCCCTTTGCGAGAAGTCACCGGTGAGGTGGTTGCTAGATTCGTTTGGCACAACATCATATACCGATTTGGTACTCCCAGTCGCATAGTGTCCGACAACAGGACGCCATTCAAGAATAAGGCCATATACCAGCTAGCGGCCAAATTTCACATCGACTGGAGAACCTCTTCGGTCTACAACCCCCAGGCTAACGGTTTGGCGGAGGCCTTCAACAAGACCCTCTGCAAGCTCCTGGCTAAGATGGTTAGCCACCGGAAACGCGATTGGGGTGAAAAGGTCTTCGAGGCGCTCTGGGCCTACCGGACGGTCTACAAAACCCCTACGGGGTGCTCGCCGTTCTCCCTTGCTTACGGGACAGAAGAAGTCATTCCCATCGAAGTCCAGTTAGCTTCTTACCGTGTAGTGATCCACACCGGCCTTGCCGGCCCTGACGAAAGTGAGTACCAGAGAAGGCTAGAAGAGCTCGCCGATCTAGAAGGCAAGAGGCTCAAAGCCTACAAACACCTGCAAGTATACCAGGCCCGCATGGTCCGGGCCTATGATAAGCTCGTCAAGCAGCGAGCTTTCAAACAAGGCAACCTCGTCATGATCAAGGAAAAGGAAGTCATGGCAGGGTGCTCTAGTGGAAAATTACAGCCGAATTGGCGAGGTCCATACATTATCCACAATGTCTACGAGGGTGGGGCTTACACGGTTGTCGATCACAAAGGTCATAGGCCATTCCCGCCTCTCAACGGCAAACATATGAAGCTATATTATGCACCGGAACATGAGTTCGCGCGCCAGCCAGACTAAGGCGCATGTCCCAGCTACTACAAAATCTCGAGCAGAATTACGTTGCCCCTTTGTGAAATTTAGCTTTTGTTTTGAGGGGTTTCGCTTATTGAAATCAGGCACGGCCACGACCAGGCTTTCATTTGACTTTGTTTTATCTCTTCTTATTTTTTTTATTTTTTTTTAGGGAGACACGATGATTTGATATGTGGGAATCCCTCTTGTATGCCTGCGGGGACACTGCCTTCTTCTCGTGCTCTGACTCGAGTTCGAGGAGATGAATCCTACTCTCACCTTCAGGGTATGGTATTTTGGTTCCCTTATGCTCAGTGTTTTAAGGGCGCCGGCTGTCTCATTGGGCCGAGAAAGGAGAGAATAAAGATTATGGCTTTCCTGGAGACCTTCGAGTATGGCCCCACAATAAGCAATACGACCAGCTTTGGCTAAAACAGCTGCGTGTACGCGTGTTGCCTTCTTTTAGTGGGCGTAAGCCGACATGACCGGACAGGAATCTCCGCGGTTCTGGCCAACCAAGACCCGAGACCTACCGAGCCTTAATGGGTCATAACCTACATGAAGGACAGATGCAAAGACTTGACTGCATGATGAAAACTAGGCACTCTTTCTCTTTTTCTTCTCTTTTTTTTTTGAAACTTCCCTCGAGTTCCGCTTCGTTTGATCCCGAAAGCGAGGTGTGAGAGTATGCACAGCTTAACCCTGAGTTAGACTACAAAGACCGAAGAGTGAATTTCTGGCTCCGATGGTCCTCGTACCATGCTAGTTGTTACACTTATCTAAGGGTAGTATTTCTTAAGATAAAGCCTGTTCCAAGGGTGGGATAACTCGGTCCCTTCGGCATTGACTAGCTTATAAGCGTTGCCAGGGTACACAACTTGAACCACGTATGGTCCTTCCCAATTGTGTTGGAGTTTAGAACGCGGCCCTCCAGGTTTGACAAAAATTCTTAGTACAACTATCTCACCAACTTTGAATTTTCTCTTAATGACCTTCTTTTGATAAAAACGAGCGAGTCTATTTTGATAAACACGTGCATGCTCGGCAACGGCCAGCCGCTTCTCATCTAAGAGTTCCAATTGGGCAAGGAGTGAATTATGATGTTCGTCGAGGGGAAATTCCTTATCCAATTGTACCCTGAGAGAAGGGATCAGAGTCTCATACGGGACTACCGCTTCCATCCCATAAGTAAGGGCAAACGGGGTCTGCCCGGTGGGGGTACGGATTGAAGTGCGATAGGCCCATAGAGCTTCGATAAGCTTTTCTGGCCAGTCTGAAAACTTACTAGACTCGCAGGTTTTCTTTATGATTTTGATCAATGTTTTGTTGGTGGCCTCTGCTTGGCCATTACCTTGTGGGTAATAAGGTGATGAATGATGCAATGCGATTGCGTACCTTTTGCAGAGGTCTTGAAGATCCTGAGAAATGAACTGTGGCCCATTATCGGTGACGATTGTGCTTGGGACGCCGAACCTGGTGAGGATGTTCTTCATGATGAACTTGCAGACTGCTGACGCCTTGATTTTCTCATAAGCTTCGGCTTTGGCCCATTTGGTAAAGTACTCCGTCGCAGTGAGGATGAAAGATTTCTGCTTGGTGAGGGAATTGGGATCACCTAGGGGACCAATAATGTCGAATGCCCACATGGAGAAAGGCCATGGGGAGGATATTGGATGAAGTGAGGAAGATGGTGAATGAATTTTATCGGCGTGGAGTTGGCACTTGACACACCTACAGACATAGACATCATAATCCTCTTCCATAGTGGGCCAGTAAAAGCCTTGCCAGACGATCTTCTTAGCGAGCATTTGGCTATTTACATGGCCACCGCACACACCTGAGTGTGCTTCCTCTACGCACTTCTAGACCTCATTGTCATCAAGACATCTTAAGAGAACACCAGTGAGGCCTCTCTACAACAATCCTCCAACTAGGGCGGTTTATTTTAAATAAGTGGGGATAAAACCAGATTTAGGTGAAAGATACCTAGAAGAATTTACAGGATGAGAAGAAATCAAAGAAAACAGTGAGGACTAAAGCCTCGGAAACAATGTGAGAATGGGTAGGTGCCCGAGGAAGTTAATGTGGAAGGAACCGGGTCGAACCCGGGAGCGGGATTGGGAGGAATCAGAAATTGATGAATCGAGAGAGGTGGATCCAAAGGGTCCGGACGTAAAGGAGGAGAATCATGGGGAAATGAATCCGGAGGTTCCGGAGGAAGAAGATCATGAGGGACACGATGCCCTGGGAAGTATGTAAAAAGGTAATTCAAAGGGGTGAAAAGAACGAAGGACGCGATGACTTGGAAGAACAAAAGGATAAATCGAAAGAAGGAGAGGCCCAGAGGTTCTGGATGGATATGGGAAGGAAAGGCGCGATGCCCTGAGAGAGATGGAGAATAAGATAAAAAATTCAGAGGTTCCGGATGGGGGTGAGAGATGGATAAAGACATGGAATTAAATAGGGAGGGGTCCGGAGGTTCCGGACAGGGATGAATGTAGGGGTCCGGAAGCTCCGGACAATAAGGAATGTGAGGGTTCAGGGGCCCTAGAGCAGAGGAGCTTGATGGCGTTGATTTAGATGATGGAAGGCATCTCCTTAACCAATGGACTGCCCATAAAAAGAAGCTGAATAGCAGTATGAGCAGTGATGGACTGGGATAGGAAGTGGATGAACTGATGTGGGCTTCTTCAATAAGGAATTTATTGTCCTTAAGCTTCTCTTTATGCTTTTCCCTCTTCTTGGTAGATACTCTCTCATAGTGCGGCCTCTCAACCTTCAACATGGCTTCTTGGCCTCTTGGCCTTGCATGCTCTCTCCAATGAAGAGACGGCCTAGTCCTTCTCTAACCAACCAGTCCAATCAGTGTGGTCAGGGCCCATGGGCTCTCATTTGGTGAATTTTTAACAAGACCCCTAGGACGTTCAAAAGTAAACGGTAACTCTCTTGGCAAATAATGATCATAGCAAAGATTTGAGAGTCTCGCTTGTGCAGTAGGGATCTTGACATGGAATGGCTCCTTTGGAAATAACTCCCTTGATAAATAAATGGTATCTATCATTGGGAATTTGATGTTCGGCATAAGGAACTTCTTATTTGGGGCAATGCTCAAGGGTGTTGGAATATGCTTCATGAATATGCTTGGTAGCGTAGGTGTTCCCCTCTTACATGGAGGTTGGTAGGGTGTGGATGAGGTGTCAAAGGCTTCCAACAAGGGCTGTCCTGACTCACCCTTGAGCGTAGAGTTCATGATCTCCTCTATAGTAGAATGTGTCATCATTCGATTGGCCATTTGGACTATGACCGAACAAGGGGTAATAAGAGCCTTGAAAGCATGTTGGCCCACGAGTAACGTGACCGCTATTATTTTGGCCCCCGATTGGCTCGGCATCAATTCCTGAGAGTCCTTCATGATGGACATTGATATGGATGGAGATTCAGGCTTCTCAAAAGTGCCCGGCACAAGAACTCGAATCGACACTCGACAGATGAAATCTTGGATTTTGAAAGGCATAGCCGTAACCGACTCCTTCTTGTCCGGTTCTTGAGCATCACCATCGGCACATGTGTTTGTTAGAATACACCCACTCCGAGAGGAAGTAAAAGGAGGTGATATGGAGGCTGCAGACTCAATGGGTAATGGTGATGAGGGCATCCCTTGCCCCTCCACATTTTCTCCGGACTCGGATTGTTCGTCGGCAAGCGCCATTATGTTCCTCAAGTGTTTGTGAGTCGAGTCATGTAATTTTCTTATTTTTATTTGAGTCTTAATCATGTAATTTTCCCTTTATTTGAGTCATGTACCTAGGTTAGTAGGTTATCTACCAATATCCTAAGTCATTGTGTTGTTTAGATAGGCTATTGGGCCCATCTCATTGGGCTAGGCCCATGGACACCCCCTTCCCTTCGGTTATTAGTCATTGTGTCTTTTGTTAGGGTCCTTTGTGAAAAAGTCATGTGCCTATAAATAGGCCACCCCACTCCTCATATGTAACAATTTTGATGAAATATTGAAGAAATCCCTTTCAAGTCTCTCATTATCTCTCTCTCTCTCTCTCTCCCTCCACCCCAATTTTTGGAATTTTCTCTCTCCTCCCCATTTACCTCTCATTAACTCCCCTCCCCTCATTCAATCACCTTCCCAACCACCCCATCTCCCACCTACCCCATTTAAACCTCTCCCCTTCCCCATAACCCTCTTTATTCCACCCCCTAGTCCCAAGAGAGCTCCACCCAATCCCCACTCCACCTTCCAACCCCCAACTACCCATTTCCCTTCCCCAAACCTCACTCCACCTTCCCAAGACACCTCTTGCCATCCCCAAGACCACCATTGATCACTCCCCATCAAAGAAAATTCAAACTCACATTCCCTCCACCCACTTGTGCCTCCCTCACAGCCCAAATTCGTAGCTCCTCTCTCACCCTCTGAAAACACCCCATTCCAGACCCCATTCTCCCTCTCCCACATCTTAGAACACCCCCTCCTAGGCCCCCTCACAACTAGGGGTCACTCCCACACCTATTCACCCCCATTTCCACTTCCATTTACCTCATTTCTCCCACCACCTTCCACCTACAGTTCGCAGGCTGCAGGTGGCAGAAGTCCAGCGATTTGCAGAAGGTGTCACATCATCATCCTGAGACTTCTGAAGGCGCTTCATACATCGTTGGAATCGTCTTTGAGTCCTCTTTCCAACAGAGGTGGTCCCGCATCCATCCGAGCTCGGAGCTGTGTGGTGGAGCAGATCTTGTGCGACTGTGCAATCTGCCCCAGGCTGAAGACCAGAGAGCATTTGAAAGTTTCACCACGGCCAACCTAGCAAGAATCAGAGCTCGGTTTCTTCATAAAAATTCTTCTTCTCTGAATCCTCTTTCATTCCCAGAAAGCGGAGCTCCATTTGGCGTTCGAATCTGGGAGATATCATTTTTCTCCCCCGATGTATACGTTCTGTCCTCCCACAGTCTGCAGCGACCCTTCACCGGTGATCTGAGGCTACCGGCCAACCTTGGCATCGGTTGGCTTCCTCGTTAACTTTTCTGCGTAGAAGACTCGACAGCCGAACTAACGGATTTGACGGCGCTCGATTTGGAGTTCGGGAACGGTCGTGGCATTGCTGTCAATCTGCTGCTGGGAAACTGTTCCTGTCCGAACCAGAGATAGAGCTCCTGTTCAACTGTTGACCTCGGCCAGCTCGTGAGGGATCTAAGCACCAATTTTGGAGGGCTGAAACTATTACCAGTTAGCTGTCATCTCCAAGAAGAAGGACCTCATTCGGCCTCCGAAGCTTCCAGTTACCATTTTCTTCATCGGGGTGTGTCGTCTGCCTACTGTGGGTCCAGGTTTGACCTGCCCCTGCTCATCTGGCTACCTCGTTCTTCTCTGACCTCCGATTGGGGCCCCGTCAATTCCTGCTCGAAGATACTCCGACGATGATCACGTCACCGCCAGGCTCGTCTCATTTGGAGTTCAGGAGCGTCCGTGGTGACTTCTGTAACCTTCTGTACCAGTTTTGCACCAGCCAGAGGAAGAAGCTGCTGACCTGTTCCAGTCGCTGGCCCGACCAGCCCTGAGTTCCAGAGCTCCTGCCAAAATTCAGACATGATCCTCAACCTGTTAGCAAGCTTTTGGCACAAGTCTCATCAGATTCTGAGCTTGGTGGAATTATTGGCAGCATCGACATCGACCCTCTGTCCAGAAATACAGAAGCTAGGCAGAATCGGCGAAGCTCGGGAAGTCGGTTATCTTTGCATATCTCTCCACCCCGCTTGGCCGGCTGAAGGCCCCTCCCTGAGTGGAGGTAATTTTGGATGTATTAAGCATAATCCCCACCCCAATATCCCCCCCCCCTTGCATGGGGTGTAGTTCATGTAATTATTAAGTCGCAGGTTTGAAGCTTCAATCGACGCGGCGTGCGGGTACATACCCTCGCCTCCCCGCTCGCCCCCGTCTCCGGCCGGAGTCAGCATCTTCACGCCGGCTAGGTGAGCCTCGGTCCCTCTCTTACTGGTCTAATCACTTGCTTAGCTTAGTATTGCTATAGTTACTCCGTCGGCGGTAAGAGAGTGTCCGATTTTACATTGCCACCAAATTGAGTGACCACCGCGGACGAGTTGAGAGTGAATCCACTTAACCCACACCCTTGGTGTGTTGGCCGCCCATGATTTGGGCATCCTAGGCCCATTTTGGGTTCTCCCCAAGCTTGCCAACCCTTGGAGCCTCATGGTCCCACCTCGGACCCTCTCCAACATCGCCTAGTTGCCTTCGGGCCCTAGTGTGTGCCATACGGGTGAGCTCGCTAGTGTGAGTCCGCTGCTCAAACTTGAATGCTTGCAATATAGGTCATAGGTCGGTGTTATATCAAGTGGTATCAGAGCCATGTTCACAACTTGTCTCTATCAAGTTGGTCCTAGGGCATGTCTATGCATTTAGAGTCTTCAAGTGTATCACTCTTGTCCCCTAGTATGGCCACCTCATATCAACATTACCAATCGGCCCACTCCATAAGTCCAAGCCACCAAGAGATGCCTACCACTAACACCCATAACTTCCCTGGCCATGTCAACTACTTCATGAAAGCCTTGACCTATGCCAATGAGCGGCTTGATAACATATTGGACTGACTCAACCAACTTGGAGAAAATAGGCCCACCCCAAGGACAGACGATAGAATGGTCACTTTCCCACTTCCCACCTTTGATGGAACCTCTCCTAGAGAATATTTAGATTGGGAAGCTACAATGGACCAATACTCACTTGGTATCATATATCCGAGGATGAAAAGGCATTGGTTGCCAAAATGCAACTTACCAAACGGGCGGAAACTTATTGGATGCAAATTATCGGGCTAAAGATACTTAGAAGGGAAACTCCCATCACCACTTGGAAGGACATGAAGGAGCAACTTAGAGCAAAATATATGTCCCCTTCCTACCCGGGTTACCAAAACTCGAGGAGCACTCTCACTCCTCCAAACTCACCCGTCCAAACCCTTACCACTAGAACCCAAGTCTCCAAGGCCTCCACCTCCCCACCTGATCCCATGAGGGCCCCCACACCCCAACCAAAACCCCCTTCACTAACCTACACTAGTCAAGCCTCTTTAGCCCCCACTTCCACCCCAAATAATCCCAAGGGGAACAGACCCCTAACCGACCCAATTCCCTCCATGGTGACCACCACTCATCCAACCCTCACCATTAAAAACCATGTGGACACCGTGTCCACCCCTCCACCAAGGCCCATAATGGCCACCATCCCCAAACCCAAAACCCCTCACCCAACTCACCTCCCGCTTCCTACACCAATCTTTCCCCAACCTAGGCCTCCTCTACTTCCCCTTCCGATCCAAGTCCACCCTTGCCCACCACCCCAAGTGCACCATGCTCCAGCTATCACCAATTCTCCCACATTAGACCTACCCAACCCATTAACACTAGGAATTGAAACCTCCACAACCCTCCACATGGGAGTAGATGCTAGTCCAGAACCCATTCCCACCCATAAGGAAGCCCAAGATCACACCAATGGTAAGGAAAAGCCTCAACCCTTTACCACTTCAAATAGCCCGGATCCTCAAGAGTCACCCACCTTCACCATGAATGAGCATATACTCCAATGGCTCAAGCAAGGACCCACCCTTCCTAGCTCACCCCCACCTCTCTCACCTTTGGGATATCCATCCCAAATTGTTCCCCTCCACTCCTATCACACCACAATCCAATCCTACTATGAGGTAGAAGATTGGGATGATCTCCTCAAAGGTCTAAAGTGGCAATCGGACTTGACTTCTTTATTGGCCCTAGGAGCGGACCAACCCAAGAGCCTTAACCTCATCCATCCATGCATTGGGTCTATCTCCTCGGTTTGCACTATTGGTTGCTACACTAGTGACATCCTTTTCCTTCTCCCCATAGTGGAAGAGCCCATCCTGGTCCACTCCCCTACCATTGTGATTCCTAAAACCTTGACCAACCAGTCCACCCCATACACCGGCCCAACCATTCCACTAGAAGAAGACGACTCATCACCTTTTGAGGACCTTGAGGACATGGAGCCCCTTGGTAACCCACTTTATGATCCCTATGATCCATTCCAATGGGAGTCAAGGAACCCGAGTAACCCAACCACCTTAACTACCACCTACCTTTCCCTACCCCAACCCACCATGTTTGATCCAATCCACCCCATCCCAGACCCGGGTTACACCATGGGAACCATGACTTTGGGTGGTATACACCTAGGGATCGAGGAAGTGCCCCATCTCATGATATCCACCTTTCTAGACCCCTTCGACCCATTCCAATGGAAGTCCAAAGGCCCACACATAGGAGACATCTTTGTCACAAGAGTGCATAAGTCTTGGCATACAACACCACTTGGCATGATTCATAAGTCGGGTACATTCATTTACATCACCCACATGTCAAGTAGGAAGCATAAGTGGACCGTATTTGGATGTATTGGCCCACCCTCATTCATCATGAGTCTTAAGTATGAGAGGAGCATACATGGATGTCCGGGTCCCCCAACATTTGCCATACCCATGCATAAAAGGTTCATCTATGGATGTCCCGGCCCCCCTGAGTCTGTCACAATCTTCATAGCATCAAAGCATGATCGATCTACATGTGGCTGCCCCGGACCACCTTTTCATACCATACATTGTCAACTCACATGGAATATGCATTCAAGCAAGTATCAAGTAACAAGCGGTGGGATTCACAAGAAGCAAGCACAAACTCCTAAGCACCACTTTGAATTCCAAGTTGATAACTTGGCGATGATGGCTTTGGAGTGGCTTTACTTTAGGGTCACCTCCAAATTGAGGGCACGAGGACTTGGACCTTGTCAAGTTCCGAGTGGCTTTGGCAACACGGCTTATGGGTTAAACTTTCAAAAAGGGTTTTGGGATTCTCCCCATTTCTCATGTGGCGGATCTAGCACCTTATAAGGGCACCGCGGTGGATCCTAGTGAGTGCCTCGAGCTTACGCCTACCCTTGTGAGAGACACCCTCGGAGTGCCCCCACAAATAGCCTGAGAGCCCGACGTGAGCACACAGCAGCAATACTAGGCAAGCAAGATCCCATCGCCAGCATGAGGGTATGACCGAGCTACTTTGTCGAGCTGAAGCACCATTCCCCGACTATGGTCGCGGGTTGAGTATGGAGATCGTGGATCGCCCAGAGCCGCAGTTCGATATACTACTTCCCTGGTGGACCCATACTCGACGGGGTCGAGTTTTCCCCACCCCGGGGGTATGATGAGGGCATCCCTTGCCCCTCCACATTTTCTCCGGACTCGGATTGTTCGTCGGCAAGCGCCATTATGTTCCTCAAGTGTTTGTGAGTCGAGTCATGTAATTTTCTTATTTTTATTTGAGTCTTAATCATGTAATTTTCCCTTTATTTGAGTCATGTACCTAGGTTAGTAGGTTATCTATCAATGTCCTAAGTCATTGTGTTGTTTAGATAGGCTATTGGGCCCATCTCATTGGGCTAGGCCCATGGACACCCCCTTCCCTTCGGTTATTAGTCATTGTGTCTTTTGTTAGGGTCCTTTGTGAAAAAGTCATGTGCCTATAAATAGGCCACCACACTCCTCATATGTAACAATTTTGATGAAATATTGAAGAAATCCCTTTCAAGTCTCTCATTATCTCTCTCTCTCTCTCTCTCTCCCTCCACCCCAATTTTCAGAATTTTCTCTCTCCTCCCCATTTACCTCTAATTAACTCCCCTCCCCTCATTCAATCACCTTCCCAACCACCCCATCTCCCACCTACCCCATTTAAACCTCTCCCCTTCCCCATAACCCTCTTTATTCCACCCCCTAGTCCCAAGAGAGCTCCACCCAATCCCCACTCCACCTTCCAACCCCCAACTACTCATTTCCCTTCCCCAAACCTCACTCCACCTTCCCAAGACACCTCTTGCCATCCCCAAGACCACCATTGATCACTCCCCATCAAAGAAAATTCAAACTCACATTCCCTCCACCCACTTGTGCCTCCCTCACAGCCCAAATTCGTAGCTCCTCTCTCACCCTCTGAAAACACCCCATTCCAGACCCCATTCTCCCTCTCCCACACCTTAGAACACCCCCTCCTAGGCCCCCTCACAACTAGGGGTCACTCCCACACCTATTCACCCCCATTTCCACTTCCATTTACCCCATTTCTCCCACCACCTTCCACCTACAGTTCGTAGGTTGCAGGTGGCAGAAGTCCAGTGACTTGCAGAAGGTGTCACATCGTCATCCTGAGGCTTCTGAAGGTGCTTCATACATCGTTGGAATCGTCTTTGAGTCCTCTTTCCAACAGAGGTGGTCCCGCATCCATCCGAGCTCGGAGCTGTGCGGTGGAGCAGATCTTGTGCGACTATGCAATCTGCCCCAGGCTGAAGACCAGAGAGCATTTGGAAGTTTCACCACGGCCAACCTAGCAAGAATCAGAGCTCGGTTTCTTCATCAAAATTCTTCTTCTCTGAATCCTCTTTCATTCCCAGAAAGCGGAGCTCCATTTGGCATTCTAATCTGGGAGATATCATTTTTCTCCCCCGAAGTATACGTTCTGTCCTCCCACAGTCTGCAGCGACCCTTCACCGGTGATCTGAGGCTACCGGCCAACCTTGGCATCGGTTGGCTTCCCCGTTAACTTTGCTGAGTAGAAGACTCGACAGCCGAACCAACGGCTTTGACGGCGCTCAATTTGGAGTTCGGGAACGGTCGTGGCATTGCTGTCAATCTGCTGCTGGGAAACTGTTCCTGTCCGAACCAGAGACAGAGCTCCTGTTCAACTATTGACCTCGGCCAGCTCGTGAGGGATCTGACCGCCAATTTTGGAGGACTGAAACTATTACCAGTTAGCTGTCATCTCCAAGAAGAAGGACCTCATTCGGCCTCCGAAACTTCCAGTTACCATTTTCTTCATCGGGGTGTATCGTCTGCCCCCTGTGGGTGCAGGTTTGACCTGCCCCTGCTCATCTGGCTACCTCGTTCTTCTCCGACCTCCGATTGGGGCCCCGTCAATTCCTGCTCGAAGCTACTCCGACGATGATCACGTCACCGCTAGGCTCGTCTCATTTGGAGTTCAGGAGCGTCTGTGGTGCCTTCTGCAACCTGCTGTACCAGTTCTGCACCAGCCAGAGGAAGAAGCTGCTGACCTGTTCCAGTCGCTGGCCCGACCAGCCCTGAGTTCCAGAGCTCCTGCCAAAATTCAGACATCATCCTCAACCTGTTAGAAAGCTTTTGGCATAAGTCTCATCGATTTCTGAGCTCGGTGGAATTATTGGCAGCATCGACATCGACCCTCTGTCCAGAAATACAGAAGCTAGGTAGAATCGGCGAAGCTCGGGAAGTCGGTTATCTTTGCATATCTCCCCACCCCGCTTGGCCGGCTGAAGGCCCCTCCCTGCGTGGAGGTAGTTTTGGATGTATTAAGGATAATCCCCACCCCAATATCCCCCCCCTTGCATGGGGTGTAGTTCATGTAATTATTAAGTCGTAGGTTTGAAGCTTCAATCGACGCGGCGTGCGGGTACATACCCTCGCCTCCCCGCTCGCCCCCGTCTCCGGCCGGAGTCGGCATCTTCACGTCGGCTAGGTGAGCCTCGGTCCCTCTCTTACTGGTCTAATCACTTGCTTAGCTTAGTATTGCTATAGTTACTCCGTCGGCGGTAAGAGAGTGTCCGATTTTACATTGCCACCAAATTGAGTGACCACCGCGGGCGAGTTGAGAGTGAATCCACTTAACCCACACCCTTGGTGTGTTGGCCGCCCATGATTTGGGCATCCTAGGCCCATTTTGGGTTCTCCCCAAGCTTGCCAACCCTTGGAGCCTCATGGTCCCACCTCGGACCCTCTCCAACATCGCCTAGTTGCCTTCGGGCCCTAGTGTGTGCCATACGGGTGAGCTCGCTAGTGTGAGTCCGCTGCTCAAACTTGAATGCTTGCAATATAGGTCATAGGTCGGTGTTACATCAAATGGAGGTTCAAAGAAAGGGGTTGTAGGAAGGGTAAGTGAGGGTTGCAACACGATGAGCTTCTCCTCTTGCTGGGGAGCAAACGAGGTTGGCTCAAGTGCAAGAATCGATGGGCCCTGCTCAGAGTTAGTCACGGGTCTGGGTAAGGGGTGGAGTGAAGGAATATGCGTGGTTGGATTCGGAGTTATAGGGATGGTGGAGGCCTTAAGTGGGGGCAATAGAGGGTTACTAGGTTGGGGACAAGGGCTGATGGGAGGTTCGGCAGAAGCCGACAGTGTGGGAGTTACTTGGGTAGTTAGAGGGGCGACGGCAGGAGACTTGGTACATAGGAAACGTCGGATTTTGGTGGTACGTGAGTAGTTTAGGGTAGGGGGTGATTCATGGTGCGTTGACGCGGGTTGTTGGAGTGTGGACCCACCATCATAACACCATGTGATTTCATTGGCATGGGTAGGGACAGTGACTTCATCCTGAGTAGGGGGATATTCTGGTGGTGGTGGAAGAGGGAAAGAACGAAGAAAACTCGGAGTAGGTGCATATTCAAATTATTCACAGATGTGATCATGTGCCATTTGCAATTCTTCAAAATCATTAGGTTCAAATGGATGCCGTGGTGGAGGCGTGTTGATAAGATGAGGTGACGTATATTGGCATGGAGGAATTTGCGTATATAGATGTGGATGTGGAGGCGGAGAGCCGTATGGATTAGTGTGATGAATGGATGGTGGGCAGATGACATCCACTTGATTGTAACGACTTGGAAGAATATCTTGCTCACTCATATCCCAGATGCCGTACTCATCTCTTCTCTCCTTCCAATCCTTCTCCATTTTGGTAATATTATTCATGAAAGCGTGAAGGGGGTTGGCTTGAGGAGGGGAAGGAGGAAGAAATTTCCTCTCAATAACTGCCTGTAAGGCTCCAAGTTGAGAGTTGAGAGAGTCGATATGAGAAGCTATGAAATCCCAGGCATAGGGAACACTAGTGGAGGGGGAAGCTCCACTAACAGTGGCCTGTATTCCATATGAGGACTTATAGGACGGGCCAACGTCCATGGGATGGGCCTGTGGGTCAGGCTGATAGCCCCAATCTGAGTTATAGACCCCATAAGAGTCGTGACCTGGGTCACGCATTTGAGACCCATAACGGAAGGCGTCGGCCTCGAAATAATTATAATTATATTCAGCCATCCATCATGTTTTTCGAGAGCATAATAGCATACACCAGCAAATGATTAACAGAGATTAACACACAAGTGAATGCCTTACGTCCAATTTTTTTGCTTTTGCTTTTGCTTTTTGCTTTTTTTTTTCTAACCAAATCTGAAGTTCACACAAAATAGGAAGGATCCTAATTCCAATTTGTTTCACCGCCGTGTTAGCTAGGGTCACTCGTCTCACCACAAATGGGTTACTAGCTCCGGGGAACTTCAATGGTACAACCAGCCCAGTGAACGAGGAGGGAATCCTTCACTGTCGGGGACTTACAGAGGTCCCAGTGGAGGAGATCCTAGTCCGTTGAGAGGAATTCTCAAACAGAGAGTCCTTCCTTTACCGAGAGAGGGTGATCCTTAAAAAAATTAAAAAAGGTCGAAAAGGAGGATGGATGTATGTAATGAAATGCTGACAGATATATGGAGCACAATAGAACAATAACAACTAGGATATAACAACACGCAAGAGATAGTAAAGCAAATCACAAGAAACTGCAAGGGTAACTTAAAAGAAAGCAAGACGCTAGTCCCACCGTGATCGCCAATATGTGAGCGACGTCACGCGGAATGCCGGAGGAGGCGAAGCGGAGCGCGCGGGCTTGTTTTGCTGCAACACAGAAAGAAGAGAGAAGAGGAGAGGGACCACCACGGGAGATTGCTCTGGCGGGGCGTGCGGGACAGATGCAATGTAATAAGATATGGGGATTAAACGGCCATAGCGGGAAATGACTCTCCACGACCTCGGGGGATGGGAAATGTGTAGAATTTAAGTGACAGAAATTTAAACGGCCATTGCGAAAAATTACTCGCCGCGGCCTCGAGAATATGAGCAGATATGAGAAGCACAGAATGTAAGTGACGGAAACTTAAACGGCCATTGCGGGAAATGACTCACCGCAGCCTCGAGAATATAATAGATATAAGAACATCACAGAATATAAATGATAGAAATTTAAACGGCCATTGCGGGAAATGACTCTCCGCGGCCTCGAGAATATGATGTGATCGCCAGGGGCCGGAGACCCCAAAATAAAGAAAGTGATCGCGCCTACCTCAAAAGCGGGAGATGGCGGGTTGCTTCTTCCTCTCCCTTCGGCCGGTCGATGGAGAGGGCTTTCTTTGGTTACCCTTGTAAAAGAAGAAATAGACAAATAACAGGTGGATCAGAAAATATGTCAGTGTAGTATTAGTCCCTTAATGAAGAATAATAAAATCATGGCAAGACACACACCTGGTTGGTGTTATTTTTACACCCCTCTCGGACACGAGTAGGAGGAAAATACTATGATGAATGGGGGATTGTGCAAACGTGCATAAAAACGGATCTCCCTTATGAAAGGAGATGACGGATGACGGGATGATGCATGTGATAGAAATGACAAAAGAGAAGGGGAGAGAATGGTTTATTGAAGGTGCCGATGGCGGGATCCGGCGGAGCTTCGACAGCGTGGGGACGACGTGGAAGCAGAACGGATGGAGGTAGCCTTCCTCTCGCGAGCGCTGGCACCCGAGAAGCCGGCAGAACCTCCCCCTGCAAAAGACCCACGGGTTAGAAATGGGATCCAGAAGAGTCTCTCATTCCTCAGTCGGATCTGAAGCCCCTTCCCTTCGAGGGAGGGGGTCCTCTATTTATAGAGGGGAGGTGGCTTGAGGCATCCAGGGACCTGGACGTCTCAAGATGGGGGCGTCCAGGACCCTGGACGCCTCCATCAACACATTAAACATTTTTTATTTTTTGATTTTTAATATTTTTATGAAGGCGTCCAGGAGACTGGATGCCTTAATGTTGAGGCGTCCGGGACCACGGACGCGCCCATTTCCGCCCACCGGAACCCCGCCGAAAGCCGTAGACGGTGGGTAAAGCGCGTGATTTTGGTGGGTACCCGTGACTCACCAGTGGGCGCGTCTAGCTGGCAAGACGTCCCTATATTTTTGGATTTTTTTGAAACGTCAAATCGATCGGCGGATCGGGAGGGTCCGGGTGTCAGAAATTGAAGGCGTCCAGGCACTTGGACGCCTCAAATGGAGGCGTCCAAGGCCCGGGATGCCTTCACAATTAATATATATATATTTTTATTTATTTATATATTTTTTTATTTTTTCACTGATGGAGGCGTCCAGGGACCTAGAAGCCTCCTAGAAAACCTGCCGGATCCCCCCGAAAGGCCGTCGGCAGCCATCCGCCAGACATCTTCCTGGTTTCGGAATCTTCTGATACGTCCGATTGGTGGCGATGCCGTCCGTATGCCGCATGATTTTCGCAACGAGGCGGTTTTTGGATGTCGAAGAAGTGTTACGTTACCCACTCAAAAGGTGAAAGAAGACTCAAGAATGGGAAGCACTCAAGCGATTCAAAATGCGAAAGCCACTGCGGGGCGTCATACAGTAATATGAGATTTTCTCAGGATGATCTCAGGAACAGCATGTCTACAGACACGCACACAAGCTCCACGTATCCTTCCAGCCAGTTGTCCTTTTCCTTCTTAGTTAATTTAGGAAGAAAAAAAACCAAAAAGCTAGATTTTATAGTGGGGACCGCCCCCTCTCTCTCCCTAGTGACCCAGTCCGCCTAAACCCCTTGGGGGGGTTTTACGCGGACCAGCCCAGCCCCCTGGGCTGGTCCACGTAAACCCCTTCCCTTCAATAAAAAAATTTACTTTTTTAAAATTAAAAAAGGCCCGAACCAGCCCGCCTAAACCCCTGGGGGAGGGGGTTTAGGCGGACCAACCTCACCCCCTGAGGCTGGTCCGCTTAAACCCATCCCAGCCCATTTTTTTATTAAAAAACACCCTCTGTAGAGGGGTTTAGGCGGAGCAGACCAGCCCATTGGGCTGGTCCACCTAAACCCCACCTAGGGGAGGGGTTTACGCGGCCCAGCTCAACCCTATGAGCTGGTCCGCATAAACCCTTTCTCACGTGCACTATTTAGCTGGGGTTTACGCGGGCTAGCTTGAACCTATCAACCTAGTCCTCCTAACCCCATCCTAACCCTTCAACTTCTGTATAAAAATCCCTTAGAAGCTCAAGGGGTGAAAATAAAAGAGGAAGCAAATGCAAGATCAAGGCAACTAGCTCCGAGGCCTTCAAGCTTCAAGTAGCTCCAAGTAACGAGCTAAGGAGAATTGTGTGTGGGTGACTTGTTTGTCTGCTTAGTACGCCGGGGATATGTCGTTTGTACTTCTCTAATGCCATAGTTAGCCGTAACACACAAGTCAACACCCACCACGTGCGAGACATTATGATAAGGGCGAACGTCCCCTCATGCCGGGATTCCCCCTCACGTGCCCGTCGGTTGCAACCACGCGCGTATCATGACGCCACGCTCCCTCGCAGTCACGAGGCCACATCCGACCGCTCGACTCGAGCCGTGATCGGCCCTCACCCAGACACCGGATCGATTCATCCCTCTAGTCATCCAGTCATAAGCCTCCCGTTCGGCGTCGCAACCATGGCCCACGCCACGGGAGGGGCCCTCTGTAAAACCCACATGTGTTCATCTGTCGCGCATTGACCCGGGGACCGATCATCACATCAGAATTATCCCGGGGCGTGCACCAATTGTACCCTGGCCACTGATGTATATCTCAAAAATTACACCGCCAATTGGACAAATGCTCTCGCATCCACGTTCGGGCCTCCAGCTTTCTACCTACACCACTCGGCATCCGTGCCTAACATCTTAACCCCAGTAAAAATCCCTCAGTCGAAAGCGCACCCTCAACTGCGGAATGCTCCCGGCCCTCTACCCACGGCTTCAAACACACATACAAACTTTTCTTCAGCTCAGAACGAAGGTGTTCGGATTCAATCTGATGTAAATAAACACCGGTTGCTTGCGGTCGGTGGGGAAAGACATCTAGTACACGATTCCCACAATCGCCTACGCACTCGCTCCCGTGGAACCCATTCTCTCCACGTGTCGCCCGCTCGCTCGAGCCCACGTGCCGCGCCCTGGTGGTGCTTCCCCGGTCAACCCTTGGTTCTAGGGGTGATTGTCGAGAAATCGATTGGCACGCCCGTACCCTATCCGGTCAACCCTTATCCTGACATTTCCGTGCCATTCGACCCTTTTCGATTTTCCGTAAAAGGAGAGTGCCTGATACCACCGTGAGAGGCATGCAACTGTAAGGAGGATACCCGAGATATATCAAACTCCCGTGTCTTTCTTCCCCGCTGTATCCCTTCCTTCACCCCGGTCATTCGGCATAAAAAAAAAACCCACGCAACAGTCGTGAACCGGGTAGTTCTCTTCATGCTTCTTCAATTGTTGGGAAGAGTAGGCAATAACCTTCCCTTGTTGCATTAACACACACCCGAGGCCAATACCAGATGCATCGGTATAGTGCTAAGATAGGGGCAGTAGTTAGATGGTCCTTTAAAGTTTGGAAACTCTCTTCGCAATCTTCCGACCATACATACGGATTCTCCTTTCGTGTCAGCCTAGTAAGAGGGACAACAATCTTGGAGAAGTCCTTTATAAATCACCTGTAATAACCAGCCAGCCCCAAGAAGCTACGGATCTCGGTAGCATTGGCAGGTCTTTCCCAATTCTTCACTGCCTTGACCTTTGATGGATCAACAGAAATCACATCCTTTGAAAATACGTGACCCAAGAAAGATACCTCCTCGGGCCAGAAATCGCACTTGCTAAATTTGGCATATAGTTGAATATTCCTCAATATTTGCAATGCAATCCTCAAGTGCTCTTCATGATCTTCTTCGGACTTCGAATATATCAATATATCGTCAATGAAAACCACAACAAACTGATCTAGATGAGACCTGAATATACTATTAATTAACTGCATAAAGGCTGCAGGGGCATTTGTTAGTCCAAAAGGTATAACAGTAAATTCGTAGTGCCCATACCTGCTCTGAAATGCAATCTTATGAATATCCTCATCCTAGATCCTCAATTGGTGGTATCCCGATTTGAGATCAATCTTGGATAAATATTTTGCTCTTGATATTTGATCAAATAACTCGTCGATCCTTGGCAGCGGGTATTTGTTCTTGATAGTAAGTTGGTTTAACTACCGATAATCAATACAAAGTCTCATCGATCCATCCTTCTTCTTGACGAAAAGCACAGGCGCTCCCCACGGGGAAGTACTCGGCCCAATAAATCCCTTTTTCAAAAGCTCCATCAATTGCTCCTTTAGTTCCTTTAACTCGGCGGGGGACATTCTATAGGGTGCCTTAGAGATAGGACCAGCACCCGGGATAAGGCCAATAGTGAATAACACCTCCCTCTCCGGGGGTAGACCAGATAAATCCTGCAAAAAAATATCGGAAAAATCCTGAACTACGCGGATATCCTCTAACTTCGATTCCTTAACCTCCATTACGGTGACAAGAGCAAGAATGGCCATGCATCCTTTCCTTATAAGTCTTCAAGCTCGAAGAGCCGAAATAAGAGGTGACTTGTTTTGACTCTGGGAACTAGTGTAAACCAGCTTCGAGTAATCATCAAAAGTTACTTTGCCCTTTCGATAATCTATAACTGCCTTGTTTGTGGATAGCCAATCGACACCTAGTATGACGTCATACCCATCCATATCTAGGCGTATTAGATCGACAGGTAGATTTTGCCCTTCAACTATGATGTTTGTGGATAGCCCTTCACGACTTCACTATTTGGGTAATGGTGTGTAATCTTGGATCCATTTCCAAGAGGGGTGGAAATAATTAGATCCGTTTATAGCAAGATAGGTTTTACAGATAATGAAGCAGCAAATCTTTTGGAAACGAATGAATGAGTCGTGCCGGTATCAAATAGGATGTGAGTAGTCTTGGAAAAAAATTTCAATGTACCTTCCACGATTCCTCCTACACTATGTTCCGCCTCTTGGAGAGCTTGGAGACGACCTTGCTTCTTGACCGGGCGCTTCTCATTTTCAGCTTGGTCGTTGAGTAGAGGACAGTCGGGAATCCTATGATCACGACTTCCGCATCGGAGACACGCTCCCAACCTTCACCAGCATTCCTCGGCCCTATGTCTGGCCTTATCACAATGTTTGCAAACCTCCTTAGAGGGTATGGTGGTAATGGAGAAAGGTTTGTATTTCTTCTTGGATTTCTTCTCTTTGGAGGAATCACCTCCATTATTGGACCTCTTCTTAGAGAACAGAACCTTGAATATTTCCGAACTAGTAACTTGTTCTTTCTTGTCTCTACCATGGATTTTGTCTAACAACTCCATGCCATCTTCCAATAATTGTGCCCTTCTCACCATATCCGAGTAGACTTGTATGTCCATAGGTGCTAACTATGTGATGTATTGTGGTCGAAGCCCGTTTTGGAATCTATGAGCCTTCATCTTCTCCGTATGCACTAGATGTGGTGCATAACGGGATAGTCTAGAGAATTGGGCCTCATATTCGGCCACTGATAAGCCTCTTTATTTCAGCGCATCAAACTCCGCGGCCTTCTTTTCTTGTATACGATCCGAGAAGTACTTGCTATTAGAGTGGTCAACGAACTCGCCCCATGTGATATGATCATGCGGCAGAGTGGCTTCCATAGATTCCCACCATAATCGAGCATCCCGTTCTAGTTGGAATGTTGCTAATATGACCTTCTCTTCATCTGTGCATTGCATCACATAGAATATGTGTTCTATCTCCTTCATCCAATTCTCGACATCGTCGAGATCGGACGAGCCGATGAACTTTGGTGGGTTCATATTCCTGAAACTTCGGTGGAGATCTCCCGCTCCACGGTTCATTATGCCTTGCGCTACTTGTTGGAGTGCTTGGGTGAGACCTTGGACGGTGCTTTGCATGTCTCGCCATTGGGCTCACTTCGCGGCCATGATCCTACAAGGGTTTTAAATAATTTAATTAATAAGTGACTAACTGTAAGGTTTGAACGTCCTATATTGACTTAACCCATGGCTCTACCCATCTCATCGGGTATAAGGAATTAAAAACCTATCCTTGGACATTGGTAACCTAGGGATTTAAATACCTAGGCTCTGATACCACAAAAATCATCACGCCCCGAGCGCGGAAGGAACCCGGGTAATGTGCGACGAGTTTATAACAATCATGTCAATCAGAGCATAAGAAAATTCGACACATAAGACAGAGTGTGCTAAACAAGATAATACCAAGTCCTTTATTCATTAATAACTCCAAGTATTTTTATTACAAAATTCTTCAAAGGAAAAGGTACTTTAACGACACTCTAGACTCAATAAAGAGAAAATTACAATGATAGACTCAAGAAAAATTGGAAAGACTCAATGTAGATATCTTGGACATCCGGGTATAGCTCTACGCTCAGCTCTCATGGTCATCCCCATCCGATTGAGTTTCGCTATCGGAATTACCTAAAAAATAGGGGAAACCACTAGGTGAGCGAACGTTCAGTAGGGATTACATCTCAATAACAAGCTTGCTTTAAGTAAATTACAAGGTACATGTAATGCAAGTATAGCTAAGCCTGAATAACGTCGAGAGTGAAATAACAAGAATTATCGAGGATGAACTAGAACGTTTCAAGATGAGTCATGTAAAGTTATCAAGGCATCGAGTCATATCATGAGATATTGGCTATTTAATGTAGCAAGTAAATACCCATTTCAGGCCACGTAAGTCACGTCATATCATGTCAAGCACGAGATCATGGAATGTCATAATCTAGAAAGTCATGCACTTCGGTGCAATGCCACACCGTGGTCAATATAGCTCTCATGGGCACAAGTAGTTTTGGGTGCTCCTCTCAGGACTAGACTGGGCCCCATTAACGCCAGACATTCAGTCATGTAAATATCTCGACATCCACTATAGTTTATAGCCAATAGAATTTCAAAAGAATAAGCCATTGTAGGATAATAAGATAGATTCACAGATTTCCATAAATGTAAGGACAAAACTTTGAGTAAGGATGACATAGAGGTAAATCTCACATCAAAATCAAGACATTAGTGAAACTGGGTAATTGGCGTCCACTCAAGCCGCCACCATATATAGAATCAGCGTCCATTGCAGTGGTCGCTAATTCTGGGAACAGTACAGACACGAAGAAATAGCGTCCACTATGTCGGCCGCTATTTCATGTTTTAGCGTCAACTGGCCTGGCCGCCAATTCCAGACAGTGATAGACTCTCACATAACATCACAACAGCGCTCCGTGATGGCTAGGGTGTCATATTTCTTCAGAGTGACATGACAATCACGGGTTTCAGAATTTTGAGGGTACAGCCTTCTTGGCTGCCTTGAGGGAATCCAAGGCTAGCAAAGTCTTACGGAGGCCTTAGAGAGAGAAATTCTAATCCGGCGGAAGAAATATCCGACGGAGGGTCATTCAATCTTCAAGAATTGAGGTGTAACGTAAAACAGCGTGAAACATGGACTCCATCTCGGCCATGAGATAGCAGTGCCATAAGACCCGCGATATGGGTCAAAACCCGATAAAAACTCTGAGGGCAAGAAATCGCGTCAATTCAGACAGGCGCTATATCATAAATTAGCGTCTGCTTATAAAGTCGCCAAATCAATAATTTACCAAGTTTTAATAATATTACAAGGAATTGACGTCCTTTCAAGAAGGCGCCATATCTTTAAATAGCGTCAATGTCATGGACGTTAATTCATGATTTTCTAGGTTATTTCATTTTTTAATAATTTATCAGGAATCAACGTCTGCTTATAGAGGCGCTATTTTATAAGTTGCGTCTGCTTACACGGTGGCCAATTCTTTTTGGATTACAAATCAATATGCATATCGACCAAGTAGGTTTATAGAAACAAGTTATTGTTCATTTCCTAAGATTAGCATGAACAGTAGCATATTGACGTTTATGAGGACTTTCAACGAACTAAATATAGGGAAAGGTGGAGAAAAATATGAGGACTCCAAGAATGTACTCATGCAGAAATATTATAATCAGATTCCACAGTTATTAAATTTTTAGCATGCGTTATTTATTAAATATGCTGAAAGAAATAGCGTCCAGTTGATGGTCGCTCATTAAACATCACCCAGAAGATCGTCGCCAATTCAGAAATTGGCGCCTTTCTACACCGGCATTGTGACGACCCAGGGTCCGGATACCAGGTAAACCCGATAATGCTTGGATCCTGCGAGGTCTCCCAAGAGCGGAAAAGCTCCGAAGGGATAAAAGGAGTGTGTGTAGTACATTGAAGTCCCAGATAGAGCAGTAAGCAATTAATATTTCATTAATTAGGTTTGCTAAAGTAGCAGAAATAAAAATTACATTTTTAATTAACATTTTTAAATTAACAGAGTCCAGTCCAAATTAAAGATAAGTACAGCCCAACAGAAAGGAAAACATACATTGAAGTCGGGGGAAGCCCGACGCAGAGAACGCTGGCAAAGCTGGCAACGTGAACTGACGCACCGCGCCACGAACCACCGGGAAGAAGAAGACCACACCTGAAAAGTAAGGGTGAGTCTCGTGTCACTGGCTCAGTAGGGGTCACGCGGATCCCCACTGGAAACAACGCAGTAACACAAAACAACTGTAGTGTCCCAAAATTTATATAAATAATTTTTGGATTATTTATAAATTTTTTTGGAATTTATAAAGGCCAAAATAGATTAATAAATGAATTAATTTTGGATTATAAGACCCAATTATGTTAAATAACTAATCCAGCTTTGATAATTGAAGCCCAATAGGTTTAAGGACCAAGCCCAATAAGTTTGGCCCATATTCTAGAAGGTTATTTAAGTTATCCACGAAATATAGGGATAAATACACTTTAAAAGGGATAATTTAGTGGATAATTAATCAAAGAGTTTGAATTAAGATGAATGTCCACGCCCAGTTGATGTAACGGTCTATCGAGCGACCGTCACAGCCATGTAACGGACCAGACCTAGTCCGTTACAACCTGCTAATTCCGTGAGAAGAAGAACTTACAAAAAGAGTGGAACTTTGAGATTTTCTTGGCTAGAGGCTAACTTGGGAGAACTTATAACATTGCTAAGGACTCTTAGAGATTAGGTTTTTGCCAATTAAGGACTCTAAAATCGTTCAAATCCTTGAACCCTAGCCAAAACTCTATAAATAGGACCCAGTTCTGAACTGAGCGACCCTTACTTTTGGCTCGTGAAGAATCAAGATAAGAAGATAGAATCTCAGGTAAGTTCTTTAGAGTATTTTGTTCATAATACTTTAGAACAACTACCCTCAAAATTTCATGTTAGGGGATCAAGTAACCAAGGAGATAAATGCTTCTAAAGTCGCTGATTCTGTTATAGCAGCCCAGGATTCAAAGCTAAGGACCACTGAAGATCAAGGAATTAGGACGCCCAAACAAGGTAATTAGGGAAGTGTTCTTTAGAACTTTTTGTTCCTCTTAGTTTCATCTTCTTACCCTTCAAATTTCACATATTTAGGTCAAGAGATTGGAGAGATAGGGCAACGTGAAGTTGCTGAAAAATCACAGGAAGAGAAGAACTAGGGCGACCCTTGAAGACTCAAATTAGAAGTTTAAAGCCCAATTAAGAGGTAGGTTATCTCATGAACGGTAAAAACACATTGTTAGGGATAAAAGCCCTCTAGTTTATTTGGATTTCATGCATTATACTTCATGAATTTCATGTTTTAGGATTAGTCTATACATTCATGCATGCCTTCAACCCTAATTGAAGATAAAAAACTATCTCTTGTTATTTCATTACTACCTATGCATCTAGATAGCCTTTTTCTCGTTTTGACATGATTAGAGTAGTTAGCATGCCATGATTTAGTCATAGATTTCCATAGTTCCTATTTTCTGTCAACAGAGGACCTAACGGTCTATCGTAAGACCGCCAGGGACGTGTAACGGACCTGCATTGACCGTCACACCCTCTGTGAACGACTGAAGGGTTCTGTGAAACCTGACGGACCTAATCTAGACCGTTACCTTCCTGTGACGCGCCCAGTCTAGTCCGTCACACAACACTGCGTTCTGTCAACTTAAGATAGAATCAAGATCAGTCCAATTAATATATATGTGTGCCTAGTTAATTAGACCATAACATGTTTTTTTAATGGTTTTAAGTTCCAATATTGATTTATGTTAGAAATTTACATACTGTAGAGTTATTTTCAAGCATATGTTAATTTCATGACAAAGCACTATAGTTTTGTATTAAAACCTTGATTTTAGAAAAGATATTGATGAGTTTTATCATGATTTTATACTGTTACACATTATCTCTTATCTATAGAGTTATTTTTTTTAAGTACATGGCATATATCTCGGTATATGTCCATTAGTTCACACTCTTGCACTATAGAAACATATTCTTGAATATGAGGACCTCTCTATTGGATATTCCTTCTAATGGACTAGAAAATCTTATTTCAAGGCCTCCGTAATTCTCTGCGAGCCTGAGATTCCCACTAGGACGTCGAGTTGCTTGTACCATTAAAGCCCATTTGTCTAGAAAAGCACAAATCGAAGTTTTAAGTCTTGTTAATGTAACGGACCTTCACTAGCCCGTCAGGCTTACCTAACGGACCGGTGTACGATTGTCAAATTGTACGAAGCCCAATTTATTTATTTCTGGATTCAACCTATTCTAACGGTTCGGTTCTCGACCGTTACGTTCATGTAACGGCCCAGTATTAGACCGTCACAGTTCTAAATTCTTTAACCCGAGGTTTGACCAAAGGGTTGATATTCTAAAGTTCCTAGATGGATTATTGATGGTCTAAGATTTGTCATATTGTCTAAGATACTTAACTTAAAGTATGAACGATAATAAATGTACTGTTATACTGCCAAATTATTTCCATAAGCATGACATCGTCTTAAATCATTCTTGATGTCTCATGACCTAAGTTGAAGTGTTCATTTGTTGATTATTGTTATCATGAACTTATTTGAACTTGTTACATTCTTGGACATATTTTATTGAAACGTGGAAATAGCTTGATTTATACTTGAAGATGCGATCAAGCACTGATTGTGTTCAAGGGCTCTATATTAGTCTCCTCGGCTGATTCTCGGAAACAAATTGTAAACCATGGGGTATGATGCTACTGACGTCGTATTACGCTGGGAGTACTTTCTTTATAAATAAGTGAAAATCCACGATACACGTACATGACTTTCTTGCTTGTTACATAATATTCCACAGAAATTCACCAAATACTTACTCATAAGCAAAGGATGTTTGGGTGATGAGTATGTGACTTGTTAGTACATTCTTGTTCATGAAAGGTCATACTACATTCTTGTTCATACTTGCTCATTCTATCTTACATGATCGTCTTGTTGCTCGATTATACTTGTGATTCATCGCATTCGCATGATTTTACCTTATTCCTCTAGAGCAAAAATATTAATTACTTTAATAGTGCCTTCATGTTGATGCAAAGATACCTACTGGGCAAGTGTGCTCATTCCCTATTTCCAATCTTTTCAGGAGATGCAAGTGAGTCGGGTTCGGATTCGGAATATTCAAGTAGCAGATCCGAGAGTGAATGAAGAATGAGTGAAGACTTAGGAAGTCTACATTGTTTAGATTGAGTCGATGTAATTTTCTTATTTATTGAGTCTAGTATGATGAAGAAAGTTGAATTAGTGATTGTATTTGAGTATTTAATTGATAATGAAATGAAAGTTGAAGTTTGAGTAAATATTGTGCAATTGTATTTATGTGTGTGATTGTCTTGCGCTCTGATCGCTCTTGCTTGCAAGAGGCTTACCATGCCAGCTGTTCACGTTTTCCCCGAGCTAGTCTTCCGTTGTAATAAGGGCTCGGGGCGTGACAACAACAGTGCTAAACAGTAAAGCAGGAACGAGCAGCAGCAACAACAGTAACTACAACAGTAAAGCTGAAAAAAAAAAGGAGGAAGAACAGCTAAAAAGATAGGGAAGCCATACTAATCAGAAACACGGCCGCCGACCAAACCACGGCTCTCTAAGCTACTCCAAACGTCAACAGAAAGGTGAACCCCGATCTCACAAAGTCGAGCGATACCGATCCATCAACCGAGCACAAGCTCCAAAGCTAATAGGGTGTTTGGGAACACTTTAAAAAAAAACTATTTCTATCTTAAAAATTATGACACATCAAATTTCTACTTAATTTTTAAAATTAATAAAAAGAGTCTTGTGTTGTTTGGCAAAGCTCTCAGTTTTGACGTCGGAGGAGGGGGGAGGGGGTTGCGAAGGACCACAGGGGGAGGGGGGAGCCGCTGGGGAGGGAGAGGGAGAGGGGGGGCTGACGGGGAGGGAGGCGGAGCCGCCGGAGGAGGGGGAGGGGGGAGTTGCTGGAGAGGGCCGCAGGGGGAGGGGGAGCTGCCGGGGGAGGAGGAGCCGTCGGAGGAGGGAGCTACCGGAGAGGGGGGGCCTGACGGGGAGGGAGGGGGAGCCACCGGAGGAGGGGGAGGGGGGACCTGCCGGAGAGGGCCGCAGGGGGAGGGGGTAGCCGCGGGGGAGGGAGAGGGGGAGGGGGGATCACCACGGCGGAGGGAGAGGGGGGCTGGGGGGGGATCCACTGCGGCGGAGGGCGAGGGAGAGGGAGAGGGGGGGTCGTCGCGGGGAAGGGAGAGGGGGGCTGGGGGGGATCCGCCGCCGCGGAGGGAGAGGGAGAGGGAGAGGGGGGTCGCCGTGGGGGAGGGAGAGGGAGAGGGAGAGGGGGGTCGCCGCGGGGGAGGGAGAGGGGGGCTGGGGGGGATCTTCCGCGGTGGAGGGAGAGGGAGAGGGAGAGGGGGGGTCGCCGCGGGGGGGGGAGAGGGGGGCTGGGGGGGATCCGCCGTGGCAGAGGGGAGGGAGAGGGAGAGGGAGAGGGGGGGGCTGACGGGGAGGGAGGGGGAACGGCCGGGGGAGGGGGAGGGGGCGGGGACGGGGATGAGCCAGGGGAGGGGATGCCGGCTGTGGGGGAGAGGGGAGGGGACGCAGGGGGGAACGAGAGACGAGACTGCGGTTTCAAAAAAAAAAAATTGGTCGAGAGTTGTTTTTTTTTTTGGAAAGATTTACATGGGAGTAGATCATCACCCTAAAATTTAGGAGAGGCATGCCAAACAGGGTTATAAAATCTCCTTCTCTTTTTTTAAAATTGAGAGAAAAAAGGGTAAAAAAGAGCAACCAAACACCCCATAAAGCCTATCAAATAGGAAAAAGCCCTATAAAAGACCTACACAAGCAAAGGCACGAACATACACAACTAGATCGTCGTGTACGTTACACAAGACTGGACCTCGAGTAAAGCCACGCCCGGCTACTCGGAACCCAATGACGGAACCACATGTCACGAGACACAAGAATCACTGGAGTCATGCGTCAAGTGACAAGAGCACCTCCTCACTAGAAGAACAGCCAAATGCGTCCACTGATGTCTTACACTGCGCCACAAGTATCTCCCACACACCAGGAACAGCGGTAACTGAGACACTCAAAGAACCGAGTACGAGGAACAATAGTACCAAGTACAAGGAGCAATGGTACTACAGAACTAGGAACATGGTACCACAGTAACGAGTGACTAGTCAGGGTCACGCCCGTCGGTGCTCGTCCAAATGCCCCTGACCACGTGTGCACACATAAGCTCAATACCTTGAGCCAGGCATCTAGCTAGCTTTCTCCCCCAGTAGGACGCTACTGTAAGGCAAGGGAGCCCACGGAAACTAGCTTACAAACCGTCTATCGGGAATTGCCCCGCCACCACTCCTAGGTGGGCCGACACACTGGAACGCGTGCATCATCAGGCTATGACTAGTGGAGACTCACTGGACACAGAGACTCCAAAACACCAATGCTGAAGTACAGACATGCTAAGCATGCACTGTCGCACGTACTACAAAGCACCATACACGAAACACAAGGTAGCATACCAGACTGCTACCAGACTCAGGACAGACAACTAGACCTGCTAACACAACGATCCTTGAGTCAGGAGACTCGAGGTCAAGATCATCGTACGAAGTGGTAACAAGCCGCCAATCTGTCTAATCCGAAGCCACATCACGAGGAAACACCGATAAAGGAAACGGTATAGGATCACCTGATCCATGCCTCCGCTTAACACGAATCACAGAGACCGGAGATCGGAGGGATCACCAAGACTCTCAAAGCACGAGGACATGCAAATCGAGATAAGACTACACCTCAAGGCGTCCAACACCATGTCTCAGTCCACACAGGACAAGCGAGACAACTACGAAGTCACGTGCCAACCACTGGGTCACACCGGGTTGACCAGACACCAAACATGATTCTGAAACAACACAGAACACTGTGGAACCCAATGGCACTCCCGGCACAACATGGTCATAGCCCTCATAGGACATCCAAGACATCCACGGGACTACGGGTAAACCACACGGTAAGGCCAAACCGACCCATCACGAAAGTCTAGCGGTCTACTAATAGGCCGCTGGACAAAACGTAGCGGTCCAATAATGGGCCGCTAGCCAAGGGAAACGATCTATCGCGTGACCGCGAAGACCTGAACCGACATAAGGTTGACTCGACACCCAACGCAACCTAGCGGTCATACATTGGGCCGCTAGAAGAACCCTTGCGGTCACTGAAAGGACCGCTAAGGCGATACAGCGGGTAAAACATGGAATGGCTGATCCTGGCCATTCCACGCCCCATTCACTTCTAAACGAAGGGGATACAACCCTAAACACCAAATAAACCTTCCACAGATCGGAAGGGATCGATTTGACATCAAAACGACAAGAAACGGGTGATTCTACCGAATCGACCCTAAATGAGTCACATGGGTTCCCGGGCTTCATCCGGTCCCAATTGACCACCAATCGTAATGAAAGAAGCGGAAATAGAATGCTGACATACCAGGGGTTCATTTAACACTAATCTAGCAAGAAACTGTCTCCTGAAACGGCGAACCCATCTCACACCCCCAAAACATGATAATTCCCTAGAAATTGGAAAACCTGCTCGTTCTCGCACCGGATAGCTCCAAATCACGAGGAAACGTAGAACAGGAGTAGGGCGTCCATCTCCCTACCTCCACTGAAGTTCTCGCGCACCGAAGTGACTAAATCATGCCGAAAACCCTCTCACGAGCCCGTCACGCCGACTTTGAACATCTCCACAACATTCCCGAGCCTCCTCCATCTACAGCCGGAGCAAAGCGGGAACAAGGAGAGAGAACGGGAGAGAGAGAGACGTGCGCGCGAATGAGGAGAGTGGAAGGAGAGAAAAGAAATAAAAAGAAAAGAAATTAAGAATTTTATTAATTGTCAAAAAATCTGATTTTTTTGGCCCGAAAATACACTAATTCAGAAAAATATGGAAAAATAGTCTAAACGTTCCTCGGAAAGAATGCAACGCAACTGTAGCGTCCTTGAGTCGATGAATTGAACAGTAAACTCACCACGGGGTTCCGTAACTTGTACGAGAGAAAAACTCACGCGGATCGTAAAACACAACTCAGGACCCACAAAAGTGATCTGAAACTCTCCGATAAAGATCTGAAAGACTCAAGATATTACAGTCCTCCCCCCTTACAGGAATTTCATTCTCGAAATTCAAGGAGCTAGCAAGTGAACAAGGGAAGAACGACTGAAACGCTGACTACGCTCTCCAAGCATCAGCCAACACCAACACCTAGAACACGACAACACAAATCTTGAAAAACACAATTCAGAGGGACACTGCTAGACCATAATCACAGGTACACGCTCTGGATCTCAAGACAAATCGATCTAAAGAACAAGCACGGCACCCAAGTGAACACAAGTCCGACACCTCCGAAACAAGGCAACGTCGCTTATGTCTTATAGGGAAAAGAGACACGACTCATGCCACGAAAAATAGCTATTGATAAAGCAAATGGCAGACATGACAAGCATCAGCTTTAAACAAGGAAACATAGTCTTCAGCTGACAGCTCAACAACATCATCAGCTTCCGTGCCAAGGACAACAACGAAACTTGGCACACAGAATGCCAATGATAGTATTGGACCACGAACACAATCAAGTCAGTCCTCACTCAGACGTTACATCTGATTCGAGTCGCATGCCAACTCTACCATGACAAAAGAGTATAGCAAAACTAACCGATAAGATCTCGGTCCACACAGTGCCAAATTAGACTCACAGGGAACTCCTCCCAAGCTGGACACGACCACCAACAAACAATGACAATAATAACAACACCTGCAGGATCCTGGCACCGCTCGTAACATAGAACCACGGGACACAACTACAAGCTGGGTCACATCAAGACACAATTACAGCTGAACACACGGCTAAGAGATACAAGCCACACTGCGAGCAGCTCACCAACATGGACTTACAACAATAACAACGACAATCTTGGGGAATGCATCTTGAGGACCACGATCATGTCCTGAGAGCACAGCATCCAAGAAAAAAATTACAGAGAAGAAGAGGGTACTCAACAAGCAGATATGTCGACGGATTCCCCTAATCCTCACACATGCCAGTGCCAACAACCATAATGCCTCCATCAATAGCACGGCGACCAACAGCATCAAGGCACACATAGCCAAGATGACAAACATGCCGAGGAAACAACTTCTCAGCCATCCAGAATCTGCCAACTACACGATCCTGGACCGTGGGTCATTAGCCCACACGCTTTCGCTGCACGCTCAACACACGCACACAGGCATCAAGGATAACTCGACATCCGCATCTCAGTACACACTCAGCGCCATCGCAATTCACAAACTGCAATATAACACGCCTTGAGTACTGATCCTACTAACAACCGATCACAAATCGCCAAAGTGCACACCAGGAAGAGCACCAGCTTCAGCACAAAGCACAAGAACACCTATCTCAGCTTATCCTCACGTCCTGAAACGATTACTGAACCTTCATAGCACAACAGCCGCTAAACACGGCACATCGAACACGTTGCACAACGGCCCCCAAACACAAAATCTGGGTCAAAAGCCAAGCAACCGTCGAACCAAGGCAACTCAGGTTCAGAATTAACACCGTCCACACTTAAGTAGACACAGGACAAGGCTTTACCAAGACAGCACTTCCAAGGCTTACCTCGAAAAGACGCCACCAACGAGAGGAGAAGAATCAAGCTTGACCAACAATAGCTCACCAGGAAGGAAAATCCTAGGTTCACTCCTGAATTTCTTGGGCATTCTTCCAAACAAGGCATCAATTCGACCACCATGACACAAGCTTAACACCTCAGGGGCTGAACAAATCTCAAACTGGGATGACCAAAGCAACATAGGAATGTGCATGGCCATCACACCAACGAGAAAAATCACCAGCCACCTGAACAAATTACATAAATATCTTGAATAGCGCACCACAGATTCACGCCTGCCAGCGAAATCTACCGAGTACAACATAACCGAGACAGACACCATAACAAAAGAAAAGCACTCCGTCACATCCTGACGAGAGCAGAACCATCTCGCATAGTGCCAACATAGCACGCACAAGACCACAATTGGAAACAAAGCGACAAACAACCGCAAAATCGATGCCAACGCTAATGCCAACTGCTGGCTGTACTGGACCTTAAAGACTCTGAATACTGCAATATCTGGAATTCCCATGTACTTACACATAACAGAGCTCTGATACCACCTGTGACGACCCAAGGTCCAGATACCGGGTAAACTCGGTAACACTTGGATCCTGCGAGACCTCCCAAGAGCGGAAAAGCTCCGAAGGGATAAAAGGAGTGTGTGTAGTACATTGAAGTCCCAGATAAAGCAGTAACCAATTAATATTTCATTAATTAGGTTTTCTAAAGTAGCAAAAATAAAAATTAGATTTTCAATTAACAATTTTAAATTAGCAGAGTCCAGTCCAAATTAAAGACAAGTACAGCCCAACAGAAAGGAAAACGTACACTGAAGTCGGGGGAAGCCCGACACAAAGAACGCTGGCAAAGATGACACACCACGCCATGAACCACCGGGAAGAAGAAGACCACACCTGAAAAGTAGGGGTGAGCCTCGTGTCACTGGCTCAGTAGGGGTCACGCGGATCCCCACTGGAAACAACACAGTAACACAAAATAACAGTGCTAAACAGTAAAGCAGGAAAGAGCAGGAGCAACAGCAGTAATTGCAACAGTAAAGCTAGAAAAAAATAGGAGTAAGCAGGAGGAAGAATAGCTAAAAAGGTAGAGAAGTTGTACTAACCAGAAACACGGCCGCCGACCAAACCACGGCTCTCTAAGCTACTCCAAACGTCAACAGAAAGGTGAACCCCGATCTCACAAAGTCGGGCAATACCGATCCATCAACCGAGCACAAGCTCCAAAGCTAAAACCTATCAAACAGGCGAAAGCCCTATAAAAGACCTACATAAGCAAAGGCATGAACATACACAACTAGATCGTCGTGTACGTTACACAAGACTGGACCTCGAGTAAAGCCACGCCCGGCTACTCGGAACCTAATGACGGAACCACATGTCACGAGACACGAGAATCACTGGAGTCATGCGTCAAGTGACAAGAGCATCTCCTCACTAGAAGAACAGCCAGATGCGTCCACTGACGTCTTACACTGCGCCATAAGTATCTCCCACACACCAGGAACGGCAGTAACTAAGACACTCAAAGAACCGAGTACGAGGAATAATAGTACCAAGTACAAGGAGCAACGGTACTACAGAACTAGGAACAAGGTACCACAGTAACGAGTGACTAGTCAGGGTCACGCCCGTCGGTGCTCGTCTAAATGCCCCTGACCACGTGTGCACACACAAGCTCAATGCCTTGAGCCAGGCCTCTAGCTAGCTTTCTCCCCCAGTAGGACGCTACTGTAAGGCAAGGGAACCCATGGGGAAGGGCAGGAGTGATGTCTTGAGTGTATCAGTTCTAGTGTGTTAGTAGTGTGTTATCTTTCTTCTAGTTGTGTTTTGGAGAGTATTAAGTCTCAGTCTTGTTATTGAGTTTTAGTGGTTGATTATTCCAGTTGTATTAAGTTAAACTTGAGGTTATTGTATCAGTTGTGGTTTGTTAATGATCATTTAGCATTTCCATCTTGTAGCACTTGTGTATTGTTTTAGATTTAGTTCCCTCTCTTGCTAGCGTGTCCCTAGCTATACGTCCCGATACTTCCGCCTTGTTCGGGGCGTGACAGTTTAGTTGGTATCAGAGCCCTAGGTTTCACATTCCTAGGTTTCCTAAGTTTTAGATTTTCTTGCATTACATCCCAATAATCGGTATATCAAAAGGTGTTGTCCGAACGTTAGGCTACGCCTATCGGAAAGGTCGCACACTTGCGCGAGTGGTCTTCGGACTGATTACCTCCGCCAGGTACCGAGTTTTTGGTCGTGTCTAGGAGCATTAGATCCCTAACCTTGTAAAAGCCTAAGACCTGACCTAGTGAGAATGGGTAGAAACTTGGGTTAAGATCGTTTCTTAATCGTGTAATTATTTATCTTGATTAAACCTAAGTAATCTATTTCTCGTGTAGATGGCAGCTGATCGTGCTGAATGGAGGAACCTGCAGCGTACAGTTCAAGGCCTTACTCATGCCCTTCAGCAAGTAGCTCAGGCAGGAGCGGCACAGCATGGCACCGGTGATCTATACCGGAACTTCCGCGGAATGAACCCGCCTAGATTCGCTGGTTCGACTGACCCTGACCAAGCCGAGCACTGGCTAGATGACATGGGGAGAATCTTTGAAGTTATGCAATGCACCAACCAGGAGCGTGTCCTTTTGTCCACATTTCAACTGGAACATGATGCACGTACATGGTGGGATTCTATCAAGGCAACTCTCGGTGATCGGCAAGTTATGTGGGAAGAGTTCGAAGAATTCTTCAACAGCAAGTATTTTTCTGATAGAGTGCAAGAGAAGAAAGCGGCAGAGTTCGCGGCCTTGAAACAGCGAGGTTTGTCCGTGGCAGAGTATGAGGCTCAATTTGCACGGCTTTCTCGATATGCTACACATCTCATTTCCACCGAGAAGATGAAGGCGAAGCGCTTTCTCAATGGATTGAAGCTTCATTATATCAACCAATTGGCACCGATGGAGATTTCCACTTATTCCGAGATGGTAAGGAAGGCGCAAGTTCTAGAGGATACTTTTGAGATGACGGAGAGAATCCGTGGGAAAGGCACCAAGAAAGAATTACCTACGGGTTCCGGGAGTGTCAAACCCGGGTATACCAAGAAGAGGCCTATTAGTGGACCTGGTTCGTGGAGCGGGTCCGGATCGTGGAAAGGCAAGATGCCGAGGCATGAAGACAAGAAGCCTGGCCCTATTGTTCCATTCAAGGGCGTGTGCAACTATTGTGATCGTCCGGGTCACAAGATAGAGGAGTGCTGGCGCAAGCAAGGCGCCTGTTTGCGATGTGGAAGCAAGGAGCACCGTATCCCCAATTGTCCTCTCATATCGGAGCAAGCTACACCGGCAAAATCTCTAGTCTTCAAGAAACCACAAGGCAAGCTTCAAGCTTTACATGCAGAGGAAACTGGGATTTCTGATGATGGCGGACTCGTCGAAGGTACCCTTACTATAATCGATAAGCCCGCATTTGCTCTCTTTGATACTGGTGCAACACATTCTTTTATTTCACGGAGATTTGCTAAGTCATTAGTTGTGGAACCTGTTTTGATGAAAACTCCGTTAGAGATTTCAACCCCTATTGGCACTAGATCAACAATCCAGTATTTCTATCCTTCTAGTAAGGTTATGATTGGTGAACAGAACTTTCCAGCAGATTTGGTCTGCATGGATATGAAGGATTATGATGTAATCCTAGGAGCAGATTGGTTGGCCAAGTATGAGGCCAATGTTCACTGTAGTTCTAGCTCAGTGACTTTTACTGGACATTCTGGTTTATCTTTTACGGGAGTCAAGCACCATAACTCCGTACCACTCATCACGGCTCTTCGAGCTGATAAGCTTTTGAGGCATGGGTGTGAGGCTTTTCTAGCCTTTGTTTGTGCAACTCCTGAGTAGCAGATTGAGATCAAGGACATTCCTGTTGTCCGAGGTTTTCCTGATGTCTTTCCAGAAGAACTACCAGGACTTCCGCCGGAGCGGGAAGTTATCTTTTCTATTGATCTTATTCCTGGCACAGCTCCTATTTCTAAGGCTCCTTATCGTATGTCTCCTGCGGAACTGAGGGAACTGAAGCAGCAACTGATGGAATTACTCGAGAAGGGTTTTATTCGTTCTAGTACTTCTCCGTGGGGAGCCCCTGTGTTATTCGTCAGGAAGAAAGATGGTTCGATGAGGTTGTGCATTGACTATCGGCAAATAAACCAGCAGACTGTCAAGAATAAATATCCCTTGCCGAGGATTGACGAGTTATTTGACCAGATAGCGGGAGCTCAATATTTTTCTAAGATCGATCTTCGATCTGGATATCACCAGTTGCGGATTAAGGAAGAGGATATTTATAAAACGGCTTTCCGCAGCAGGTATGGTCATTTTGAATTTGTCGTTATGCCTTTTGGTCTAACGAATGCTCCAGCAGCTTTCATGCAGTTGATGAACGACATATTTCGGCCCTATCTTGATCAATGGGTCGTAGTCTTTATTGATGACATCCTGATTTATTCTAAGAATGAGGTGGAGCATGCTGAGCATCTGAGAATGGCATTACAACTATTGAAAGATCATCAGCTATATGCTAAGTTCAGTAAGTGTGAGTTCTGGCTACAAGAAGTGTCCTTTCTCGGACATATTATCACCAAGGAAGGTATTTCTGTTGATCCTTCGAAGATTGAGACTGTGAAGAATTGGGAACAACCTACTAGTGCAACTGAAGTTAGAAGTTTTCTAGGCCTGGCAGGCTATTACCGAAGGTTTATTCAAGATTTCTCTAAGATTGCAGTACCTATGACAAGATTAACCCGTAAGGAGAATAAGTTTGATTGGTCAGATGATTGTCAGCGAAGCTTTCAGACTCTGAAGAAGTGTTTGACTACTGCACCTGTTCTGACTTTACCTTCTGGTGATGCTTCAGGTATTGGCTTAGGCTGTGTACTCATGCAGCATGGGAAGGTGATTGCCTATTCCTCTAGGCAGTTGAGGAAGTACGAAGATAATTATCCTGTTCATGATTTGGAACTTGCTGCAGTCGTGTTTGCTTTGAAGATATGGAGGCATTACTTGTATGGAGAAACCTTTACAGTGTTTTCAGATCATAAGAGTTTGAAGTATTTATTTTCTCAAAAGGAACTCAACATGAGGCAGCGGAGATGGTTGGAGTACTTGAAAGACTTCGACTTCTCGATTGAGTATCATCCTGGCAAAGGTAATGTTGTGGCAGATGCATTAAGCCAGAAGCCGGTAGCTAGATTGTCAAGTCTCATGTTACAAGAATGGAGATTGTTGGAACAATTATCTAGTCTGGATCTCAATATTGACAATGATCGGGTCATGATTGCTCTGATTCAACTTAAACCTGAATTATTGATAGAGATCAAGTCCTTGCAAGATAATGATCCCGAGTTGGTAGAGATCAAGGGAAACTTGAGCAGTAGACCTGACTTCATGTTGGCCGATGATGGTAGATTATTATTTAAAGGCAGAACTTGTGTTCCGGATGAGGCTATAATAAAGAACAAGATTCTTGAGGAAGCTCATAGATCCAGATATACCATTCATCCTGGAGGCACTAAGATGTACCGAGATTTGAAAAGGTCCTTTTGGTGGCCGAATATGAAAAGAGAAGTTGCAGATTTTGTGAGCAGATGTTTGGTATGTCAGCAAGTTAAGGCCGAACATTTCAGACCAGCAGGGAAATTGAAACCACTCGACATACCCCAATGGAAGTGGGAAAGTATTGGCATGGATTTCATTATGGGTCTACCTAGGACTCGTGGTGGATTTGATGCGATATGGGTGATTGTGGATCGATTGACAAAGTCGGCTCATTTCTTACCAATTAAGTCCAAGTGGACGATTGATGTATTGGCTGCTTTGTATATAAAGGAAGTGGTGAGATTGCATGGTATTCCAGTGAATATAGTATCTGATCGAGACCCCAGATTTACTTCACATTTCTGGAAGGGACTGCAAGAGTCTTTGGGTACTCGTCTGAATTTCAGTATTGCTTTTCATCAACAGACAGATGGACAGACTGAAAGAACCAATCAGATAGTGGAAGATATGCTGCGAGCTTGCATGATTGATTTCGGTGGTAATTGGAGTGAGCATTTGGCATTAATTGAATTTGCCTACAATAACAGCTATCAGTCTAGTATTCAGATGGCTCCTTTTGAAGCACTATATGGTAGAAGTTGTCGTTCCCCGTTGTGTTGGGACGAGGTAGGTGAGAAACAGTGGTTTGGACCAGATCTTGTTTCGGAATCATCACAGAACATCCGTGTTATCCGAGACCGGTTACAAGTAGCCCAGTCGAGACAGAAGAGTTATGCCGACAACAGAAGGAGAGCATTGGAATTTCAGGTTGGCGAGCATGTGTTCTTAAAGGTCTCTCCGACGAGAGGGATCCGAAGATTTGGCATTCATGGTAAGCTGAGTCCGAGGTACATTGGTCCATTCGAGATTCTAGATAGAGTGGGAGAGGTGGCATACAGACTGGCTTTACCACCGCATTTGTCTGGCGTACATAATGTTTTCCATGTGTCTATGTTGCGGAAATATGTGTACGATCCCACTCATATCATTCAGCAAGTGGATTTTGAACTGAAGGAAGATTTGACCTATGAGGAAAGACCTGTCAAGATTCTGGACCGGAAGCAACAGCAACTCCGGAATCGTTCGATACCGATGGTCAAGATTCAGTGGAGTCGGCGTGGGACCGAAGAAGCTACATGGGAATCTGAAGAGACTATGCGAAAGCGGTATCCCGATCTATTCTAGGTGAGCGATCTTTTTCTACTCTCAATTTTAGTGCAGTGAATTTGGAGGACCAAATTCCTTTAAGTAGGGGAGGGTGTAAGACCCCAAATTCTTTAGAAATTTATTTAGAAAGTTATTTGTAATTATTTAGAATTTATTTGAAGTTATTCGAATTAATGAGAATTATCCAAATTAATTAGATTAATTAATTAATTAATAGAATAAGTCATTTTTCAACTATTTTCTAAAAATCCCCAAAAATCACATCTTGTAGAACTAATTTTGTTTAGCAACTTTGACTTCTACATTTAAGCCTAAGAAAATCATTTATTATGCCAATTAGTGAATTTAGTCTTCCGAACTTAACATTTAATTAATTACAGAATAGTATAAGTAATAATTCGACTACCTCAGAAAAATCTGTAAAAATAGTAAATAGATTAAGATTGATGTAGATAACAACTTTTCCTTCTGGCTTTAAGCCATGGTAAATCCGTGGTAAGATCTATTTAGAATTCAAACCCAAATGTGCACACTTTTGACTCATACCTAACCCTTAGATTAAAACGCGAAATTCGACCTGATTACTCAACCAAATGATCTGAAATCAGGGGCAAATGGAAGGCCACAATGTAAGGAACATTTACCCTCAATCAATTTGAGGTAAACTTAGCCCCAAAACGTGCTGCCGACATAGTTTGGTCAAGTCTAGGATTTCGGCGCCGTTTCTAAACACGTAGCTTGCAGCAGCGAATACTCCCAACTCAGAAGGCTCCAGAAGCTCTATGAGCTATCAAAATGAAGCCCTACGGGTCTTATTTCATTTGGCTGCTGTGGGGTTCGCTGAAATTTTGGATCTGGAGAGATCTAGTTCGATTTGTGGAGGTGGGTCAGTAGGCCGTTGGCTTCTCTTCATCCTTCTTTGATCCATCGATTGAGGTAGGAATTCTCAACCAAATCTTGATCATGAGTATAGCAAATTGTTCCTCTCATCGAGCTCTATCCATTGGTGGCAAAAGTCCCAATTTTCATTAGGTATCCGTGGAGAAATCGAGCTTTTTGTGAGGTGCTGTCCAAGTGTTCTTCATCCTAGGGTTTCGAGTTTTCTCTCTCCGATTTGAGGTAGGATCTAACAACCAAACTTTAATTAATTCACATGAAGTAATCAGCATGTTATTACCTTTCATTTAACTTAGAAAGCCCCAAATTCCATTGAGCATGCATCGTGAATTTCGAATTTTTGTAAGAGCATATCTAGAACATGTTTCATATAGTTTCCTTTAGGCCAGAGCTTGATTTCGGGCTAATTTTGAGCCATGTAACTTGATCTTCATGTTGCATATCATATATGGTTGGATTCATGATCGAGTTAGCTTTCTTTTGACACCAAAATCCTTAAATTCCGTTGAGTATGTTAAGAGAATTGCATGATTTAGTAGAGGTAGGTCAGGAACTAGGGTTTTCATGTATTGGTCATGTATAAGTTGAGATTCAATCGATTTCTGTAACAATTCGTGTTTCAAAATTGTAGTTTTATGACCCTAGAATGTCTATTAATATTCCTAGATCATGTGGTTTTGATTTCAACTCAATTGGACCCCATTTAGATGAGTTTATGTGGTTTTCGGAAGCAACATTCGTTGCTGTTCTTGCAGGGGTCGACCCCAGGGGTCGACCCGTTTTCTGGGCAACCCTGCAGGCTCGAGGGTCGACCCCAGGGGTCGTCCCCTCCTGTTCCTGCATGGGGGTCGACCCCAAGGGTCGACCCATCCAGCTCCCTGCATGGGGGTCGACCCTAGGGGTCGACCCATTGCACAGAATGTAGGGGTCGACCCCAGGGGTCGACCCATCTGAAGGAAATTGCTGGGGTGGACCCCAGGGGTCGACCCATTCAGCTTCCAGACCCCAGTTTTTCAGGGGTCAACCCCAAGGGTCGACCCGTACACCAGAAACCCGATTTTCTTCGTTTTTCGAACCGAAGATGGATCCGAATCAGTGGGGAATCAACCCATTTAGCTTAGACCCACTGAAATTATATTTTTGAAGAACTATTGACCTATTCATGTACCCCCCTTGATTTCAAATTTGCATTGGTCCTTTCTTGCAAACATAGTACAAAACACGATGTTTACCATCTCCATTACAACACTTACATTGGTTAAATAGAAACTCACTTAATGAATGATTAATGGTGTAACTAAACCCCTGATAATACATGCTATTTCATTCTTGTGAGCTTGTTCTTTACTTATCATCTTGAATCAGCTTCTTGGCAATTGTCTTAATACAAATGATAATGGTTAATCATGATATCTTAACTTGGTGATTAGGATTAATATGTTGTTTAGCTTGATTGATAGCTGCTGTACTACAGTAATGCAGCATGATTAACTCTTATTGTGACTTGATTTTCAATCTCCTTGATGATTATACTTACCTTGAAATTCTGGAAATGAATCTCTTTCCTACTTGAAGTTGTTATTGCTACTTAGCTTAAACCTTGGAATTCTGGCCATAAACTGTGGAAGTCTAGATTCGTGGGATCTTTGATCCAAAAGAAATCAATGCCTGGCAAACAATAAGGGCTCGGTCTGGTCCTGGGAAGAGCGCCCGAACACTACGTGTACCCCCGGGGAGGTGAATGACTAGGTGTGGCATTTGGCACCAGTACTTGACATGTGTTAAATCTAGGACTGTCCACTACTCTCTCCACTACCCACTACTCTTTCCACTACTCTCTATATTACTTGCTACTACGTTTCACTTTTCACTCTTTACTGTTCTATACTCTACTTGTGGTTACTCTACTTGTTGATTACTTGGACGTGGAAATGAAAATACATGCGTGCTTGACATGACTTGAATTGACTTGATATGGCCAACTTCTTATCGTTATCTCCTGTAGTAAATTCTTGTCTTACCATTCTATTCATTATATTTCTTGACCTTGCAAGATCTTTAAATTCCGTTTCGTGATATTATCGTTATCTTTTTATTGTTTTATCATTTGTAGCATGACATTTTAAAATGTAATTAAACTGTTAATCACTTATACCCGTCTGTTATTTCCTACTGAGCGTCAGCTCATAGTTGTGTTTTCCCCCTTTCCAGGCTTTTCAGGTGACGCGCTTACCGATGGGGAAGGGCAGGAGTGATGTCTTGAGTGTATCAGTTCTAGTGTGTTAGTAGTGTGTTATCTTTCTTCTAGTTGTGTTTTGGAGAGTATTAAGTCTCAGTCTTGTTATTGAGTTTTAGTGGTTGATTATTCCAGTTGTATTAAGTTAAACTTGAGGTTATTGTATCAGTTGTGGTTTGTTAATGATCATTTAGCATTTCCATCTTGTAGCACTTGTGTATTGTTTTAGATTTAGTTCCCTCTCTTGCTAGCGTGTCCCTAGCTGTACGTCACGATACTTCCGCCTTGTTCGGGGCGTGACACTCCGATAAAGATCCGAAAGACTCAAGATATTACAGGCGTTCATTAATCAGTGACCACTGTTCTGGTCGCTATTTTTACATGAAACATAGAATCACTAAACTACGTAAAAATTGAATGCATGGATCATGGAGACAAGATATAAAGATGATATTAGAGGCGTTTATGTATGCAATACTCTTTTTCCTATCATCTTTTGCTTAACTCTTGAGATAACCTAGCTTGTTGGGTTTGGTGGGAGAGAACGACGCACGGAGGGAAATAAGAAAGCAACTACAGCAGTAGCAGCAGCAGCAGTAGACGAACAGACAGTAGGAGGAAGAGGACGGCGATCTGTGTAGCAGCACGAACAGAAGGGGAAGCGGACGAACGGAAGCAGAACGTCCATGCGACCAGGAAGAAGAATGAAGAAGAAGACACGTCTTCTCTTCGGCAGCAAGATGTAGGGAGGAAGAAGACACCTTCTTCACAAGCACGTAGCAGCAAGGAAGACGATCACGACGTCGACGCACCATCATGAACAGCAGCAGCAAAGGATGCTTCTACACCGATCAAGGGTCTTATTTATAGGAGTTTTGGGCTCCAAGAGTCCTACGGTGTGCTTGGAATCCTAGTGTGACTTAAGTTCCTTATGATAAGTCTTATCATGCTATAACCCCAGCCGCTTTCCTGGTTTAATTCAAAACTCTAATCTCCTATGCAGATCTCGAACGTGATACGTGCTTGATGTAACCCAAAAAGCCCTATCTTAATTGGATTTGTATATGTGCCCCTAAGGCCCTTTTTACTAACCGTAAGACCCACTAGCTATTGGGCTTTGGTGTATGGTTTTGGGTTCTATAATTTTAAGTTCTCTTTGTTTTATTGAGTATTATATGTTTATTTGGGGTGCTACAGGGAGAGAAAGAGAGAGTGATACAGAGAGAGGGGGCGGGGACGAGAGACGCCAGAGGGGGTCTCCCCCCCTCTGGCATCAGAATCCTACCAAGGATGGAGAGAGAGAGACGAGAGGGATAGAGACGGGAGAGGGAGAGAGAGGCCGGGAGGGGGTGGGTGTCAGAGGAGGAGAAGGGAGAGAGAGAGAGAGTGATACAGAGAGAGAGGAGAGGGGAGGGGAGAGGAAGTCGCTCTTGTGGGAGTGACTTCAGGGGCGACTTCACCTGAAGTCACTCCCACACGGAGCTACTTTAAGGTTAAAAAATTAAAAAAAAATCATCTGCCCATCCCCTCTCTCACTCTCACTCTCCCCTCCGACGCCCTCCTCCCTCTCTCCCCCTCCCTCGGCCACCCACCCACTCTCCTGTCACCCCCCCTCTCTCTCTCTCTCAATCCTGGATGCCCCCCTCTCCCCACCCCACTGGGCAGCCCCCTCTCCCCCTCTGGCAAGGCCCTCTCTCCTCACACAGACGCCTTACCCTTCTATCTCTTACTATTCTCTCGCTCCCTCTCTATACCTCTATACTGCAAGGGTTGTCGGCACCTGAGGGGGTGGAGGGGCACCCTCCTCCCAGTGCTCTCTCTCTCTCCCCCGCTTCTCTCTCTCTCACACTAAGTCAGTTTAGAGATTTAACTAGGAGTATGTTAGAGATTTTCACATCCCTAATCTAACTTTAGTTAACAACCGTAACGATTGGGTCATTGTAGGGGTATAATGACTCAATCTTAAAGATTTTAAGGGTATTATGATAAATATGATAAAGTTAAGGATATAGGGATAATTTGACAAGATTCTAAGAGTATAAGAGTAATTTTCCATTTTAAATTACTTATTTTGTCTCATTGTCCAATTTTAAATCGGACTGTTAGAAAAAAGTGTGTAAAAGATAAGAGTAAAAGGTTGTGGCAACATAGCATTTGTGATGAATAAAATTATTACAGTGATATGTTTGTTAAATGTTTTCTTACTTCTCAATGGGTCTCAAGGGAACAAAGTAGATCCTATTCCCTTCCTTGTTGAATCTCTGCTTTGTTCCGTAAAATTTAAGATTATTGGAATTATTATGACGTGAAGAGAGTATTTTTAACAAATACTAAAAGAAATGTAAATAATATTGTCAAACAGATAGTTGATTTTTCTCTCTCTTCCATCGTGTGGAAGGTGTAAAAAAACAATTGGGTCAACCGCCACCGACTTTATTATCACCTAAATTATATGAGTTATTTTGCATGAAAATTATTGTTAAATAAAAAATTATAAAAAACTATTCTTAAAAATATATTTACAGACATATCAACGTGTAAATCTAAATTATATATAAATATTATTTTTATTTATAGATATATCATTTCTTTTTATCAAAAAAATTGATAAAATATGTTTAAATAATATTTATATATTATTAGAATTAACACAATGATATATTTGTTAATGTATTTTTAAGAATATTTTTTTTACAATCTCTGACAATAATTTTTGCATAAAAATCTCATTATATATATGGAGTCATACTGATTGCAAATCTAAATTCACAGATTTGTTGCGCAATCAGCCCTCACTTGATTCACATGAATTGACGTGCATGAATCGATATGTACGTGTGGGGCAAAGTGAAAGTTGTGAAATTCACACTTTTTTTAAAGATTGGATGGATCGGTCGTACGGGTCTTTTGTCGGTACGATTCTATATCATTACGTATCAGGGTGAAAAAGATCCTTTATATATATATATATATAATATATATATATAATAGTTTTGAAAAACTCGAAACTGAATTGGTTAGATGGTTCGTGCCTTGCTCAAGTGATGGTCTGAGTTTGAATCACAGTAACGCCTTTAGATTTTGAGTTTTTTTGTTCTTTTTTCTCTGATTCGTTGCATTTTGAACAGACAACCTCACACTTAAACTTGAAATCTGAACCAACCCACCTACAAAACTTTTTTTTGTATAAGACAAAATATATAATATTTAAAAAATAAGGTAACGTACTGGTTGCTCACATATTGATACAGTCTAATACCTGAGGTACGAGTCTTACCGTATCAATTTGTTAAATCTTATTTTTTTTATTTTCTCTCACATTATATCATGCGTATATGGACCAATATTTATAAACTTAAATTTAAACGCAAGCATTGCAGCATATGATCCCCTAAAATGATCTTACTGGACGAATCCACGTTTCCCCAACACTTCTGAAGGGGCCTCAGTCGAGCCCATATAACACACATATCTAGTGGGCTATGTTTGTAACATTTGAGAAGAGTTTGACTCGTTGTACATCTAGCTGTGTTGGACATCTCGAGTGTGTAATATTTTTAAATTTTTTATTTTTACTTTTAAATTTTTTTAAAGTGATTCTTATGATATCTTAATTTGAGATATAAGTTACGTCATCATTTGATTATTAAAAAATTAAAAATAAATTAAATCATTTTAAAAAAATAAATTTAATACTATTTATCTGATCTGATTTTTTATTTTTTAAAATAATCTAATAATGATGTGATTTACATATTAAGTTAGAGTATCTTAAAAGTCATTTTAAAAAAAATAAAAAAATAAAAATAATACACAGCCAATGTGTGCGGCACATGTGGGTGCGCAACGAGCCATACTCATTTGGAGAAAGATTTATTTCACCGCACACAAACACTCTTACAAATGTACCGTCCATCATAAAAGATTAAATTATACGTTAACCATCGGAAGAAATATAGTTGCATGTGTATAGTTCTTACAAGTTTTTTCTATGCAAATGTAAAACTGCGATTGAATGTCATTAGTTGCCGTTCAAATATATGCCCAGAACTTTCCTTTTAATACTGTGAAAATATAATTACTGACTGAAGGGGCCCATTCCGCTTAATTACACACACACACACACACACACACACACACACACACATATATATATATATATATATATATATATATATATTATTTGCACGAGTATACATGCTTTCTTCTTGGACTGCTAAATATGAAAAATCGATGTAAAAATTGAGATATTTGCAACAAAAAACAAAAACAAAATGTAAGATCTTTTACTGCATATTGGATTAAGTGGAGGGAGTGCTGACCGTATTGAGAGTGTGAATAGGAAGGGGAGGGGAGGGGAGGGGGAAAGTCTGGCCGGTTAACAGATCAAATATGGAGCTGACAGCGTGATCTCTGAATTTATATTCGATTAATAATTAAATTATTCGTTAGATATTTTATTCAAATAATTATCTGATTAATATGAATTTGAATTAAGTTTGAATTTTAAACAGATAATTGTGAGACTTATTTAGAGGTGAGCCGTGTTAATCGTGCGAGAGTGTTGTATCTTATTTTCTCAAAAAAAATAAAAGGTGAAAGTTATTTTTATTTTAGAAAATGTTATTAAAAAAATTAGATTTCATCTTAGAAAATAAGAGATAAGTTATCACGTGAGTGTAAGTAGAATTCTTATTTTGTAATTATATTTTAAGATAAAAAAAGATAAAAAAGACTAATGAAATAATATGTTAAGATTTGAGTTAATATATATAGAATATGTGTATCTTTAGATTTTTATCCAAAGATTCATATTCGGTCGGATAATATCTAACACGGGAATCTCAATATCCGAATTCATATCTTATTATTAATCAGATATCCGATTAAATTATCTATCAGATATTTTATTCAAATAATTATTTGATTAAACGAATACGAGTTTGAATTTGATTCGATTTTTAAACAGATAATTATCAAGTCTAAGGGAAAGTGACCCTCCGCCCGCCGCCGCTGTGTAGCTATACTCTCTTTAGATTTATCAAATAGAATTATGGATGCCTAATCTTCACTAGATTAGTAGTTCATCTATGTTCACGGGTGGTCTAAAATCTCCCTCATCTTGAAAGGGAATTTTTTTTGACTCTTTTTTCCCGGTATAAATAACTCTTGGTACCGAAAAATAGTGAAGTGATATAGTACACGACGACCTGATGCAGTGCAGAGTATACTACTTCGTCGTACACCATATGGCATCCCCGTGCGTTATATCACTTTATTTATTGATGCGATATATTGTATATGGATAGAGGGTAATACACGTGAGGATATAGTATATCGCTTTCTTTTACATTATGTCATTTCGATATTTATTTCAATAACAGAAGTTATTTACATCGTAAAAATCAATCTACCCAATGCATGTGATACCTCCTTTTGGGGTAAAAGGTTACGATTGCATATCGAGAGAATTCAAATGAAGGAGGAATTTTTTTAAAAAAAATAATCTTATTTTAATAATCATTAATCCATCCATACCTAATCCCAAAACTTTTTTACAATACTATGCCCCATTTTTTGCCATGTAAATAATTTTGCCACCTCACTCATGCCACGTCATCCTTCTTGCCACCTCATCTTACACTCCCTCTCCCCCGGATCTCTATACGTGATCTCTCCCCAAGATTTCTTTAATTTCCTCTTTTAGATTAGTTGTTATTTATTAACTAATAATTATATTTTATTTTTATAATATTTTTTCAAATTATAATTTAACACAAAAATGATCAGAGTTAATTCACTTTTTATCCGATCACACCTCTGTTCACCAAACTAATCTATTGACTTGACCCTGCTGTTCTCAAAGTCCCTCTTTAAAAATCGGTTAGATTAGGGTAAGTTATGTCACCGGAGGTACACTACCTACTTTCAAATCTTAACCGAGTTCGAGTGACATATTCAACCCTTTTACTCGGACGAGGCATTTGAGTCAAGCCCCTCGTGAGAAATCCAAACCGGCCCCCCAATTATGGAGAAGTGATCTAAAACCTATTCACATCGTTCAACCCTGATTACGTCATCCTAATTGATCGATTATCAAATCAGCCCAGAGTGAAAATGAGGTAAATCTAAAACAATTAATCTATATTAATTAAATTTAAATTAAGTTAATCCCCTACCAAAAAATGTGATCGAGAGTTTTCGCTCCAAATACTCTTTTGCTCCCGTGACACTCCTTTGTGTGTCCAACATTTGGAGTGCTGAGTTCCCATTTCCCCGTAAAGCAAATCTTGGTCGGTGAGAGTTTCGACGGCTCCGCCTATCTTCGCATCCAAGCCCTTGCAAATCCTATCCACTGACGTCACACTTTTTTTTTGGGTTCACATCGGCCGTTCAGTCGTGGGAATAGTCAAGGTCAGGTTCGACTTATTCCTTAAATTAGGTGCTCTCGAAATTCACAAACTTATATTTCTCTAGTCAAAATAAGTATTAATTAAAAAAATACCGCCATGTCACTTATACATAGATTTACCATCTCTCCACTAGAGATCATAACCTCTCTTTACTTTTTAGAAAACCCAAACTCTAGAACGAAGTGCTAGATATAAAGTTCACGTGGTAAATATTAAACCAGTTATAAATTAGATCTTCTTTTGGTTTAACATGTCCTGGAGCATTACTAGGGTAACTTAATTATATAGGCGCGGTATATGCTACTCCATCGTGTCGTGTACGATCACAATTTCCTGTGTACTTGTCAGCAATGTTTTAAAACTCGGCTCGGATCGGTCGGTCCGATCGGTTAACCCGTAACTCAGTCCCAAAATCAGGTTAGAATAATGTCTAGATTATTTTAGACTCAAAATCCGGTTAAACCAAGTCAACCCGGTGCAACCCGACCGACCCGCTAAAACCGAAGTGACCCAATCGTGTCTGACTCCTAGACATATTTTTTATTTATTTAATTTTTACTTTTCAATTTAGCATGAAAAATATAGGAGATGAAAATTTTCACAAATACTATGAACAATTTGGAAGGAAAATTACAGTCAACTCATTGCAAATAGAAATGCCCGTATTTATTTATATTTGAATTATTTATCCAAGATATTGTTTAATGTTATTTAATTATCCGCTTATTTATGAATTTTACATCTTATCTTAAAGAGGGAGACCAAGACAAGAAAGAAGATTAAAATTTAGATGAATAAAAAATTTGACTTCACACACTATGAAACTTGTATCTCATGAGACGTTAATTGTAGTTGATAAATGGTCATATGTAATGTTTATTTAATATAAATTTTATTCTTTTTTAGACTATTTTAGTGTTGTTTAATGCAATTATTTTAATCTTTACAATATATGTTTAAATGTTTGTTATATATTTCTAACTCAACGTATCTTAAAATTTTATGATAATTTATAATATTATTATAAACGGTTCTAATCTTACGGGTTATGGGTCAACCCGAACAGTTAAACTATTAACCCGTGACTCACTAACTTAACCGGGTCAAACTCTGGATCGGATTTTAAAACATTACTTGTAAGAACAAAACCTATTCTGATCTATTGGGTGGTTAAATGGAAACCCCCCCTTTTTTTCCGCTTAAGATACGTCGATCAACCAGAGTGCTTATAATAAAGATAATAGGTCATATCACTTAATGAAACTTAAAATTATAATATATTGTTTATATATATATATTGTTATACTATTACTCCTTAATTTTATTAATATGTCTCATATTTTTCTTGACGAAATAATCTAGGCAAAAATGATAACACACAAATAAAGCTAAATTATAATTCAGGTGTATATAACATTGAGTGGAACAGTGTTGTTGAATCATTTATCGTAGGTGACATGTCTTCGCTTTAAGTCCTTCAACTATACAACCAGTCGATACACTCGGCCAAAATGAATCAATAAAAATCTCCTTCATCTGTAGTCAGACGTGGTAATCTTTTAGTTGAACCCTTCAACTGACCCTATCTAGTTGATACACTCTTACTGACTCTTGCTCACCAAATCTTTGCATGTACCTATCGACTGCTAAATCTCTCAGTTAAAGCTTTAACCTATTGGCATTCAACTGTCAAATTCAACTAACAAAATTAGACTGACCTTACGTGTCTAAGACGATAAGAATTTTCAATTGAAGAAATCAACTTCTTTCAGACATATGTATCCCTACGCATGTTATCATTTTATCTAACATTTCTTTAGGCGATACAATGTTCGATTGATCAATTTCACCTGACATTCTACGACTTCTCTCTTGAGTTGCAATAATTCAACTACCAGTCTTTTGCATAATATATTTCTCGTGTGAAACGACGTCACGGAACTGAGCGAATATGTGGGGGGGGGGGGGGAACCAAGACCGCGAGAGTTGCTCTCCGAGTGTCGACGAAAAATAAATGAAAATAAATTAGAAATCACGCATGAGTACGTGTGTGATACATGATGTGTGATCGTCGGGGGTCGAAGATCTTAAAAATTGAAAGAATAAAGTGATCGCAAGTATACTTCGGATGTGGGAGATTTACGTGGGTTCCTTCGTTCTCTTCCCTCGTTCGGTCGAAGAATAGAGTGTTCTTTTGATTATCTTTGTAAGAAAATGAACAAACATCAAATATGGATTAGAAACGAAGTAGTGTAGTATCAATCTCTTGAGATGAAAACGATGAAATCGTGAATAAATACACGTCTAGTTGGTGTTGTTGCGGGGGCGATGCCGAACTTTAACTCAAGATGGCGTCTTTCGATACTGACACGTTTAAAATACACATCCATGTGGGAGGACATTTCACAAAGGAGGTAATTTTCTAATTAGTTGATAACGCGTCATGCGTAGGTGACACGTATTTAAAAAGGCGTCCACCTCTATCGTCGCGTTTAAGATCGTCTCCGAAAAATTCTTAAAAATGATGAAAAATTAAAAATATATAAAAATTTAACCAAATAAATCAAATATGAGAGTCACTTTGGAGCATCGTGGTGTGATATAAGATTTACTCTGTATAATATCAAAAATGGCGCGTTTACAAATTGTCTTTTTCTTCTACTGTCATTAGGCGATAACTTACGCCTATCTCAGTGAGTCAATTAATCACTTAAGTGATATTAAATCAATTAACCATCTTCAACCATCTAAATCACCGAATTAGTTGTCCAATCTTAAAGCAATGCTTCAACTATCTCATATCTTCTTCAATTAACATTGTCTTATCAAATAAATTTAGATTTATTTAAATCGACGACGTAATTTTTCTTATATACTTCAACGGAGATTCTATTTATATCAACTATAAATTTATTTGTGCTTGATATAATATATTATTTTATTATATTTTAAAGTTCAACATGTTTAATGTTTATCATATTCTGTAAAAATATTCATAAAATATCTTTATTTTATATTTGTCACGAATTACACTTAACCACCGGTCAAAACGGTGTATGCTTTATTATTGTTACAATAATTCACAACCAAAATCGTTATATTTTCTACCTATAATCTTTTGATAGACGTAAAATATCCGTGAGAGAGGACGGGAGCAGGGAGGGGGAGCGAGGCCAACGGGAGAGGGAGAGAGGGCGGGAGCAGGGAGGGGGAGGGAGGCCAACGGGAGAGGGAGAGAGGGCGAGAGCAGGGAGGGGGAGGGGGGCCAACGGTGCGTGTGCCTGTGTCTGTGTGTGAGTGTGTGCGTGTGTCTGTGAGGGGGAGGGGGGCCAACGGGAGAGGGAGAGAGGATGAGGGAGGGGGAGGGGGGCGGCCAACACAGAGAGGGAGAGGGACAAGACCGTGAGAGGGGGAGGGAGAATGGGAGCGGGAGAGGGAGGGGGTCGACCACCCCCGGTCGGCGCCTCCTCTGCCGGGTGTATGCGTGAGAGGGAGTGTTGGCGTGGGAGAGGGAGAGGGAATGAGGAAGACTAAGAGGGGGAGAGGGGGAGGGAGAGTGTTCCAGAGAGAGGGAGAGGGTTTATGTACCGAAGTGAGGACGAGGACGGCTCCGGCCAGGATGACCAGTGACGGCGAGTTTCGGCCGATGATCGAGGACGATGACGGCGACGGCGAGGACGACCACGGACGGCGAGGACGACCACGGCCGGCGACGACGGGGAGGACGGCTCCGGCGACAGCGGGGCGACGGCGATAGGGAGACGGAGGAAAGAGAGAATGAGAGGGAGAGTGAGGGGAAAGTGAGTGACAGGGAGTGGGGGGGACGGGGTCGATTTGGCTAGGGGGTTTAGGATTTTCAGATGAATTTTAGACGAAACATAAGTCCGTCTGAAAATCATCTAAAATTTCAGACGGATTAATTTCCGTCTGAATATAAGTCTCAAATTGAGACAGATAGTACGACAGATAAGTATCTGTCTGAAATAGCGACGAAATTTCACACGAAATATATCCGTCTGATATTCAGACCGATATTCCTACTCAAATTAGTCCGTCTGAAATTTCCGTCTGAAATAGCACCTTTTCTTGTAATGATTGATGTTGTGCATGTGTGGTTCATGTGCGGTTTCGATGATGTCTGACTATGATTCATTATATTGTAATTTTGATAATGATTCAACTATGATTCATTGTGTGGTTTCAATAATCTAACTATAATATGCATATATGGCTTTGATGAATTTGATGATGATTTATTTGTGACTCATTGAACATAATATTATGTTGCTGTACTCTTCACAAGTTTGCTTAGATCCATCTAAGTTTCAGGATTGCGGTGAAGGTCCTTTGATGAGAGGTTGACAGATCAATTGAAGAGTATGAAGAAACAAAGTGTATCAAGTCGATAGGATTAGAGATAAAGTCGACAGAACAAAGAAAAGAAACATAGGAATACCGGTGAACCAATGATAGAGTCAATAGACTTGAAGAAATAATTAAAGGCAAGGTCGAAAGAGTTAAATGCAAGTCGGCAGAACCACTTGAAGTAGAAGCTTAAGTGCCATGCCCAGGATGACAGACCACATAAGAAACCAAAAGCTAGGTCGACAGGATCAAGCTCGGTTAATAGGACTTGCTATCCAGAACCCGCTGCAAAGGGCAAAGTGTGAACTTCGGTCGACAAGATGATAGATCCGGTCGACAGGAGCAAAAGTCCAAGTCGATAGACTCAAAAGCCCAAGCCTTCATCCAGAAGGGCGTCTTGACCGTGTCGATAGACTCCCAGAGTCCATTAAAGCTCGGTCGACAGAGCAAGAGAAATCAAACATCCAGGTCGATCGATAGAGATGCCTCATCTAGAAGCGTGATTCCACCTGGTCGACAGGATGATAGGTCCGGTTGACAGGACTATAAAGGTGAACCCAAACATGTTTGCGATGTGGGCCAGCCATGTGCACGTGGTTCGAGACCCAATTATTGAGGATGGTCCAGAACCTCGTACCTCCAGATCCGGAACCTTCCTAGGACCCATTCGGACCATCTGAGGTCAAATATGGATGGGCTAATGGACCCAAGAGAGCTCCAAGCCAAAATCTCCTGCTATATAAGCACTTGTTCTTGCTCTGCAAGACAAGTGCGGTGAGTGAGCTCATAGGTGAAAAGGGGGGCTGAGCTAAAGGACTAAAGAAAGCCATTGATGAGAGAAGAGAGCTTCGGGAAAGAGAGAGAGCAAGCATGCATATTAGTAAAAAACTTGTAGAAAGCATAGTGAGCAGGAGAGATCATTCGTGGAAAGCATTTTCTGAATTCTAGATCTGAGCATCCTCCATCTGAGTTGTAGTAGAGGAGAGAGAGTGAGAAGAAAAGAGGGACATGGAAGATCCGTTCGAGATCTTAGTGAGCCATTGCTGCAGAGATTAAGAGAGCTGAAGAAGAGGGAATCAGAGAATTTCAGCCGAAGAAGGAAGAGAGATTGCAGCAGCCGTAAGTGAGAGATAGAAAGCAACAACTAAAGAAGAGGGAATCAGAGCAGCAACCGAAGAGAACTAGAGCGCTTTCGGGACAACCTACACCGAGCTATTTTCTACTTTGTTTTTCTTACTGAATTTATTGAATACTTGTAGTGAGTGTGTGTGTGACTGTATTGATCCACACTCAGTACATGCTCTAATTATCTGAGTACAAATTTGTGTGTGTTGGTGTGTGTGTGCTGTTGGATTTCAGATTCAGAGTGAGTGTGTGTGTGTGGGGGGGGGGGGTTGTTGGAAGTTGTGTATCAGTGGTTGTGTGGGGATTTATCCTTGTGTTTGTGTGTGGGGTTCATCTCCATTTAAGCTATGTATCAACGATGTTTTGGGGATTCTTCTCTGTGTGTGTGGTGCTACATTTCTAGCATAAAGAAGTCTCACTGAGTTTGATGAGGGGTGGATGTAGGTTTGCACAGTGGTGCAATCGAACCACCTTAAAAATCATTGTGTCAGTGTGTCATTGCCTGTGTGATTGATCTATTTTTCCTATCCCCATTCACAGGTATTTAGTTGACTATTTTATATTACATTTGTTTATAGTTTGCAACAGTCTGGTCTATAACTGTACTGTGCACTGCTTGTGTTTGATCATTTTTCCACAAATATCATTGCTTGCGAGTCTGTCCATTTGCTGTTTACACTAATATCTCCACACACACCAAAGAATGTTTCCATGGTAATCTCGCTTCCCCTGGTTTGCATCAAGGATGTATTGCTAACAATTAATATCACTTTGTCCTAATAACCGTGAGTCGACTGTGAGTAATGTTAGCAGATTTGTGTTCTTGAGTGCAGATTGTGTTCTTGACACATTGGTTCTGAGATTGATCAATCAGATAATTGTCGAACTTGAGTTTACTTTAGTAGATCTTAAGTGTTTGAATCAATTCCACTGGGTGTTTCCCTTGAGGTTTAGCATCTCAGTTTCATTTTAGTGACTTACTTTTGTGAAAGGGGGTAATCAATTCATCTCCCCTCTTAATTATACCATTGCACCAAAGGATCCAACAATTGGTATCAGAGCCAAGAGTTTAGAAATTTGAACAACCACATGTGATTTAATGGTTATAGTTTTATTTCACATAAAAGGGCGGTCAAGGGTTTGAATGCACTCTTATCGAATAATTTGTTACTGTCCTGATCTTTACTGCCCTCTTCTATCTGTTCTTAATTAGTTCTATTTTGATCTGAAACTCACTTTATGTCTCACTGGAAACTCACCCTTAGCCAAATATCAGAAATCCCTTAAGTTCGCTTAATGCTTATCACTGTCAGTCAACCTGATCACTCCTTGGCAGCATTTTTGTTCTTACACTGGCAGGTTGACTTTATCTGTAAACCTAACTCATTTTCCATAAGATTCTTGATAAACTCTTTGGTTCAGTCCTTGCTCCAACAAAAATCAATCCTTGATCATTTAAAAAGTTTGAGCCCATTGTGATTGAAGAGTTTATGTATGCACCAACACTCTCACTCTTTCTTTTGCTCATTTTCTTTTGTTCTTTTTGTGCTTTTAATTCTCCACGTCTGACTACTAATTAGATGCACATCTCTTGTGGAACACTCTTCTCTGACTATATGTATTTATTGCTTACAAGCAGTTAAGGATTTGAGGATCCTCGATAGGTGGACTGTCTAAGGGTAGGTTTATTGGTGAGCTGGTCACCTAAGAAAAAACCAATTTGTGTGTGTGTTTGGGGGTAGTGCTTGTGGTGACCGGTGAACTTAAGCAGAACTCATCACATGTATTTCATTAATGAGTGAAGTAATGAGTCTCAAGCCGAGGTTTAGGTATTGGATAAGGTCAGCAAGAGAGTCTATGAATAAGAATAAAATCCTTGTGTCTACGTGAGAGTCTTATCTATTTGATTTTCTTTTAGCCAATTTATTTTAATATAGTGTAGAGGTAAGAAAGTGTTCCCTGAGCCCCGTACCACACATTTAAGATTTGTTTGTGAGGGAAGAGCAATCAGCCTCCCGAGAAAATCTACAAGCACTAGCAGACGGCGTCAGAAGGAGATCTTGGAGTGATCTCAGGGGACAACCCCCCGATGCTTAAGTCAGAGACGTATGTAAACGAGGAACAAGAGTATAGGAGGAAGAGGAGAGTCAAAGAGAGGAAGGGATGAGCCTGAGTGAAGAAGCGAAGGTCCGGAGAATGCTCGATAGGCCTGGAGAGTGCTGAGAGAGGCAGAGGGACAAGAACCACAAGGGAACTTCCTGGACCCTACTTCTTGGATGGAGATTCCTTCTGTTGGTACACGGGGAGCTCCTCTCTCCTCGTTGGAGTGTGGCTCTACTAGCACAAGAAGGCTTCTCTCTCTATGTGTCTCTATCTATGTAGCAGTGTCTCATTGCGTAGTCTCGTCCCTGAGTCCAGCTGGGGGACCTATTTATACAGGCCGCTGAGGTGCTGGCCATTTCTCGGTCGGAAATGACGAAGATCATGGAGTAACGTCTCTTTGATCGTGGGGGGTTGCCCGTTCCCAGAAGAGAGGGTTCGTGGCGAGGATCTCGATGGTGTGGGTGGGACTTAGTCAACGCCGGGGAAGGCTCTGTGATAGTGGCGGTAACGTTCGTCCGTTGATAAGTTTTACGGCGTCCAGAACACGCGCAGTAATTTTGCCTGTGGGATAACGGAGTTTCCTTGCGCCTCAGCTAGGTAGACCGTATTGAATGGGCTGAAGGTAGAGTGGTCTGTTACGGGATCGGCCAATCTGGGTCGCAACGGGCTTGACGATATTAGGTCGTAGTGGACCTAACGAACATTCCCCTCTTTATATAGGAATTTATTTTAAAATTATAATTTTGATTGGCACTCCCATTGTCTCCCCTCCCACCATCTATTCGATTTCCCTTTTTCCTACTAAAACATATATATTTTCCTATGTGATTTTGTTAATAACTTAGTAAGAAAACCCAATACTCTACCTTTTTTCTACTAACATCTAAATGTGCTAGCTACCTTTAAATTAACCCAAAGTTCAAATTATGTCGATAATACTGAAGAAATATATACAAATATGAAAACACAATATATTTTGTTGGTCTCTCTATTAAATAATTTTTTAAAGTAAACAATAACATATAAGTTATCTTTCCATTGTGTCGTAGTAGCTTATAAGTTACAATGCCATAACATAAAAGAGCAAAGCTAACGGGTCAGTTCTCAACCAAATGGAAGATTCCTAATTTAATCATAGACAAAAGTACAAAGGTATTGTAATAAATGTCCTTGTGAAGCTAAAATCTCTATTTTATTCTATCCTCGTTGTCTATAAAAGAAAAAGAATTCTATCGCTGTTGTTTTCATGTACAATGATTTTTTATTCTCCGCCATCTATCCCTTGTAGCGAAATTGTTATAAAATGGCATCCATCGACACCTGAAAGACAAAAGAAGATATATCAAATAATAATAACCAAATATATAAATGTAGATTGAATTCAAATATTACGTCAAACTGTATATAGATTATAATATATCTTTTATATATCCCGTGTATAAATAAATAAATCGATATATATTGAGAATGTTAATTAAGACGGTCAATGAGTCTAATGCAGACTACACTTAACTCGGTTCGAGTCAGACCCCCCAACTCATTAATTTTACGAGACAAGTCCCGTGACAAAAGATGTAACATAGGACACCGGCTAGCACTGTATGCATTTGTATGCGGCCGGGAACACTTACTTGGGTCTTTGGTGACCAGCATCGCCGTCCCGCCAAAGTCGCACGTCCCGCCGGCAGCCCTGGTCCGCTGAAAGTAGCTGTTGAAGGCGTACGAGGCGTGGTTCATCAGCGTGTCCGGCTGGTAGCACGACCCGTTGGGCTGGATGGAGTCGCAGTCGGCCCCCGACCCGCAGGCGTAGTTCATGGCCTCCTGGATGATCGGATCCGGCACCGCCGGCTTCGCCACGCACCACAGCCCGTTCGTGACCCCCGAGGCCGGCGGCGGCGGCGCATTGGGCGGAGGGTAGACCACCGGCGGCTGGAAGACGTACACCGGAGGGCTGGGCACGTAGTACCCCGGTGGGCTCGGCACGTAGGACCCCGGGGGGCTCGGCAAGTAGTACTCTGGAGGGCTGGGGACGGCGTAGCCCGGCGGGCTCGGGACGTAAATCGGCGGGTTTGGGATGGTATAAGGTGGTGGACTAGGGACGTACTCGGGAGGGCTCGGCACTACGCCGACGGGGCTGGGCAGGATCACCACAGGGCTGGGTGTCACGTACTCGGGAGGGCTCGGCACTACGCCGGCGGGACTCGGCAGGATCACAACAGGGCTCGGTGGCACGTACTCGGGCGGGCTGGGCTCGTAGCTCGGCGGGATGGGGGGCTGTTCGGGCGTCGGGTTCGGCGTGTACTCCGGCGGGGCGGGAACGAAGACGGGGGGCGAGGAGTAGACGGGTGGAGACGACGGCGGCGGGGAGGAGGGGGACTCAGGGGGGTAGATCACCGGTGGTGGCAACCCGGTGGGAGGCGGTTGCTGGGGGACTGGAGGGGGGTTGACGCAGTAGATGGGGTCACCCGGTTGAGGGGAGGAGGAGGGCGAGGGGGAGCCCCCCATGACGTCTTCGTAGGGGGGCAGCGAGAACGGAGATCCCACGTAGTAAGGGTCCGAGGAGGAGTAGATGGCCAGGTGCTTCACTGGCTGCAGCTTCTTCAAGGATCCCATGGTATGCTGTGTGCTTCTCCACGGCCTCGAAGCTCGACGTCGGTGCTGTTGGGTGGGGCTGAGATGCCTTGGGCTCCTCGCATCTAGCAACAGATCGATATTAATTACAACTGATGAGGTTAATTAGAAGGAATTAATACAACTAGAAATTAAGCAGCTTTCACGTACAATTCGTTTGCATATATATAAGCATATAGCTATTAAGGTGTTGTATATATAAATATAGATAGCTGCTCCTGCTAATGATGAAATATGTAGTAAACCAGGTGATTAATTAAAACAGAAGTAAGAAAAGAAGAAGAACGGTATATAGCAGGGTCGTAAGAAAACGAATATTTACCGCATTGGTCGAGGAAGGTGAGGACGGCAACGGAGGAGAAGAGGAACGGTACTAGGAGGGTTTTCGTCGTCAGACCCACGGCCATGGATATATCGTACGTGCACGTAACGCCCGGTAGGAGCAGCAGCAGCAGCCCCTCCCCTACCCGTCTTACGTTCACAGGCACGATAGCAAGCTAGCTAGCTAGCTAGCTAGCTGCTAATTAAGAGAGAGTTGCAGCTGGTACTTGGTTGCCTTCCCCGGGACGCCGTCCAAATTCATTTGGCGCGGGTGCGATATATATATGGTGATCGGCCACCGTGCGCCTTCGACGTTGCAGGTAAGATATATAGACATAGACCGCAGCAGGACCTCTCAGAGCTGAAAGGAATGATGGGTGAGCAAGGATAAAGCTGGGGACACCGGCCGGGATCTTTAATAAAGAGGTTGTTCATATATTTATGTATGCTTTCGCTACCCATATATTTTTTTTCTTTCCTTTTCTTCCTTTTTTCTTTTGAGCTGCAGCTTCTTTGTTTTCTTTCTTTTCTCTACTGTTGTTTAAGGAAGAACTTGCCTGTGTGGGCGTTGGCCGGCCTATGCATATGCATGCTCCCCCTCAGTGGTGATCAGTGTTGTCGTCCTGTCAATGCCTGGCGGCAACTGGGGATTAGACTTTCGACCCTCTTTTCTGCTGTAGCGGCTTAAGCATATGTGCTTGCTTGGTCCGTGGGAAATTACAAAGTGCATGGGATCTTTTCCTTTCCGTCGATATCTCCGCTTTTGCTTCAGCCATACTCAAGGAACTCTCTCTCTCTCTCTCACACACACACACACACGCACACGTATCTAGCCATGGTACTCGATCCAGAGTGTCGTCTCTAGAGAGGTTGAGAGACCTGAAGATCATGCATGTTTCTGAAATACATATGTAGGCATCTAATCAGTGTCGTTCGAGAGTTTCCATCAAAAGCTTTCTCCAATGAAAGTGTTATGGCAGGTTGTAAGACCTTTACAGGTAGATTACTTATTTTAATGCACGGGTGATTCAAAAGCCTAATTATACTGCTCTACGGGGAACCATATATATATATATATATATATATATATATATCAATATATATAGCCTTTGACACACCCGTTTGTAGCCACAGACATCTTAGGATCCTAAGGGACAGCAAATTAAAGAAGAAATTAGGCCTGGCAAACGGAGCCGATACAAAGTGGCTATGTGACTATTCATATCCACTTTGAATCAATATTCAAATTATCCGATCCCACTTTATTATCCGGATGGATAGTTAAACTAATTTTGTTTGACGACGGAGAACCTAAAAAGGTTAACAAACCCCGATAATTACAATATTTATCTGTATCATTTTCGAATCTATTTTTTGAATAAATTTAATAATTTGCTCCAATTTTCTAACCTTTGCAAGTTAGATTTTTAATTCAAAAATCTAGGTAGATCATAAGAAAAATAATGATACAATGTTTATTAATGTGTATATATTACATATACATATATTACGAAGAGGCAATATCTCGTATACAAGTTACAGACCGTCAGATACGGGGAGACGATGCCCCCAAAAAGATTGTTCCAAACCCTCACAAGAGTAGAGTTCTACGAAAGGGAAGACAAAAGATCAGGGGGGGCTTGGGTTGGTGAACTCTGGGCAAACCCTCTCATGATTAAGTCAGAGCGGGCAGGTGCATGATGCAGGGAGAATTAGAGAATTAGGCGGTACAAGATTGCTCTTCATCGGTTGAGACTTGGTCTCCAGACTTTTCTTTTCGGAGGAGATCCCTAGGATTAAATAGGAGTAGACTCCCTCTGTGGCTTCGCGGGAATCTCAAGGGACTGTTGAGAGAGGGGCGTTACGTCCGTGGTACATATTCTAACCGCTCTAGGACTCTAGCTCTCTTCTTAGCCCTTCCGCCTTCTCCGCTCTCAGGTACTGGCGTGAAATTTACCTTTGGTTATAGTGAATTGATGCTCGCCCGTAGTAGATCAACTCCAGGCCAAGGAGAGGTCTCCGCCGTGGGTCTATCCACTTTAAGACGAGGGGTACCCATTCCTTGGAAATCGAGCTGCTACACCGCTTTGGTCTCGGGCGTTCCCGAGGGAGTCTCCTCGATGGCCATACACAAGCTCGGGCCGGCGTCACTTCAGGTTCCCTCCCGAACTTAATTAAGGGGGTACCTAACATGATCATCCGAGTCGAGACTTGATGGCTTTCTTTGGGCCCTTGACTTTTGATCTCCTCATAAGTGAGTCTCAGGAGGACTGTCACTTATTGGGCTGAGCAGGTCTTGTTAGGCTTTTGGACCGTAGAACAATAGGCTCGTGAATTTCCCCCTCTCCATATTATATATAAAATATTTAACGAACGGACATGTTACCAAGCAAATGGGGTAATATTTGAGTACACCTTGAAAATTATTCGGATATTATCTCTACATCTGAACAAATTGATATCGAATCAGATGTAATCCGCCAATACTTATGTGGTGTGTTAGAAGTGGATCCGAAAAATATCTGGACGAAGACACCCTGGACCACCGTGCCCAGCGCAATGTTCTTCCCTCGGTTTCACCGTATATACGCGTGATGAGTCAACTTGTGGGGAGGAACAGGAAGCACAAGATCCAGACCAATCCAGAGAATTCCGAAGGGATTAATTGCAACATCCATGATAGTTTCTCATCCATATATATAACAAGCAAACAAGGGGGCCATTACGACGCTGTTTGTTTTGCTGTAAAATGATGTAATCTTCTGGGTTTAAAAATCACCAATTTTCTGGTTTAAAATCACCCATTTTAAAACCAGTGTACCTTTTTTAAAAGAGATTTTTACACACACACACACACACACACACACACACACACATATATATATATATTTATTTTTTCTCGTAAAATTTAATTTTGTCAAATATATCTCTCGTCTGAATAGATTATCGTGAATATCTTTCATTTAGATAGAAATGTTACGGTTATACTCCTTTAATTTATTATCGTCGACTTTTGAAAAATATTCCATAAAATAAGTCATCTACGGTCGTTAGATCTAGGATATGTTAGATCTAGGATATATTTGACAAAATTAAATTTTATAGAAGTATATATACAAAAATCTTACTCTTTAATCACACTTAACTCACGTTAACCCCACAGAAGTTACGGCGATGACATAATCGTGACATTACTCATATTTTTGAAGATATTCACGATAATATGATCCGATGAAAGATATATTTGATAAAATTGAATTTTACGAAGATATATATGTAAAAATTCTTTTAAAAAAAGAGAGAACATTTTGTTTGAATAACAGCAAAACGAAGCACAGTATTTCGTTAGTTTCTTGTTATTTCAAGTCATTTTATTCCGGGTTTTCATCTTCTCCGTGCATGGGCCATATATCAAAAAACTTGATGCCACGTGGGGCCAATCATAATCACATGTATATTTGTTTTACAGTCTAATAAACAACCAAAACGTTCTACAAAACGAAACGATCACAACACTTTACAATGTTTTCCGGTGAAATAATTAAACAAGCGCACTAGACCGATCTTGTCATAGTAATTAGCCTAAAACACTAAGAAACAATTTATGTACGAACGTGTATGTTAGTTTCAAAAAGTAATATTTCTGATTGTGGAAATCAAATCGTTTGGACTTACTTACCCTTTTTAGAAAGAAAAGAAAAACTAAATGTGAAGGGATGAGAAGAATACATGACGCTGTAGTTAATTGGTTTCCAAGCTCAATTAATGCAGCATGCGTGGCACGTGAGTTTTGATATACCACATGTCATGCTAACTCCAATAACTAGTTAAACCTTTTACCCCATCTGCAATATATGGTAAGCCAAAGTCATGTATATGCTTACTTAATACAGGTTCAACATGCATATTGTTGCGTATGCTACAGATACCTTTATTTTTAGGATTCAGGGAGATTGATTACAAGAGGTCAAAAGTACATGAGAAATAGAGGTGAGACTCAGATACAGAGCTTGAGAAAAAAACAATCTGGATAGCCGAGGGTGGGCCCACCTTTAAGACTGTCATTTCTTCACTAGGGGGAGGGGGTTCTTATGGGCCGGACCTGGGACCCGACGGCACGAGAGTAGTTGTTGTCCTCACAGAGTCAATCATCAGATGTCGGTACGTGACACGGTTCCCGATCAAGCTCCACCTAATTTGAATCTTTTGGTCGGTGCCATTATCTTGGACTTTGTAGCTTTCTCGGGCTAGTCTTTAAACGTTCATCCAGATTCGACCATCGCTGCCTGGTATATATCCCTCTCGCCGATGACAAATATATGGTCGAGGGGGGAGGATGGCGGACTCAACTGCTCTTCCGTGAACCGAGGGTGCCTACTTTTGGTTCGACCTACATAGGACCTTATTCCATAAAGGCAAGGAAGCAATACTTGGTCCAAGATCCCCGAGATAGCACCGCTATGATAGTGTCCCTTCACACTAGGCACTCTCAGACAATCATGTAGCGACGCCTCCTTGAAGAGGACTCAAGGTATCGCACCAGCTTGTATACATCTGTTGCGATACGGGGCTGAGCTCTTGGAGTCTTGCTTGACAACTCCGAGTCTGGATGGTGGCCGCCTTTCACCTCGAAGAGTCTGGATCCGTTGGGCGCTGAGGATCTGGTTGAAGCAGTATGCCTTTCCAGTCTTCTCAGTTGGGCCATCAGAAGCGAGAATCCCCTTGAGTATGTTTTTCTGAGCTCCGACTTGCACAAAATTTTCCATCAGGGTGAAAATTGATGGGAATCAACACAGAGCACTCACATTTTTATTTTACAATTGTGTCCTTTTATTTGCATTTATATCCTGGGGAAAACATGTTTACAATTGTAAGGCTTTATAAGCCAATTCGTTAGTCCTTAAGTATGTTTGGGTTTATTTGTAAAAGTCCAGTAGGTCCAGCAGGGGGCCCTCACCTTCTTCCCCATTGGTCCACCTAGGTGTGAGCGAGGTCACGCGGTTCGGGGAGCGAAGAGGACGCGGGTCGCGCGGGCTCCTCTTTTGTTTGCTGTACACAGAAATAAGAGAAAAGAGAAGGGGCCACCACGGGAGATTGCTCCCGCGGGGCGAGCGGGACAAATGTAATATAGCAAGATATGGGGGTTAAACGGCCATAGCGGGAAGTGACTCGCCGCGACCTCGGGGGAACGGGAATGGTGCAGAAATTAAATAGCAAGAATTGAAACGGCCATTAGGGAAGTGACTCGCCGCGGCCTCGAGAATATGAGCAGATAAGAATATAACAGAATATAAGGAGAATATAAAGAGCGGGAATTTAAACGGCCATTGGGGAAGTGACTCGCCGCGGCCTCGAGAATATGAATAGATAAGAATATATAAGAACGGTAATTTAAACGGCCATTGGGGAAGTGACTCGCCGCGGCCTCGATGACAAGATGTGATCGCCAGGGGCCAAAAGACCCCAAAATAAAGAAAGTGATCACGCCTACCTCAAGAGCGGGAGATGGCGGGTTGCTTCTTCCTCCCCCTTCGACCGACCAACGGAGAGGGCTTTCCTTGGGTACCCTTGCAAAACAGTAGACAATAAACGAACGGAATTAGAAAATGGCAGTGTAGTAACAATTCCTTGCAATAAAAGTAACGAGATCGTGACCTGACACACACCTGGTTGGTGTGATTTTAAACCCCTCTCGGACTCGAGTAGGAGGAAAATGCGATGATGAATGCAAGAAGTATGCAAGAGACGGCGCCCTTATGTAGGGGGATAGAGGATGCAGTATGATGAATGTAAAGAACTATGGAGAAAAAGGGGAAGGAAAGGCTTATTGGATGAGTCGAGGGCGAGATCCGGCGGAGCTCCGGTAACGTAGGGACGACGTGGAAGCGCGATGGATGAAGACGACATTCCTCTCGCGAGCGTGGACACCCGAGAAGCCGGCAGAACCTCCACCTACAAAAGATCCCACGGGTTAGAAATGACTCCGGTAGCCTCTGGGCTCCGGCAACCTATCGGATCTCTTCGAAGCTCTTCCAGAACTGAGGGGGTGGGCCTCTATTTATAGGGCTCTGGAGGGTGGAGGCGTCCAGGACCCTGGACACCTCCATCAGGGCCGAACTAATATTTTATTCTATTTTTATTTATTTTTTCAGAATATTTTTGTGGAGGCGTCCAGGGCCCCGGACGCCTCCAACAGGTCCACCGAACAGCACCGACGGCCGCACGCGGTTTGGCACAACGCGTGATTTTGTGAGCGGCGCCTCGTGATTTTGAAATGGGCGCGTCCAGCTGCCTGGACGTCTCCACAATTTGAATTTTTTTCACACACGACAAACCGTCGTTCGGTGGCCGACGCCCGTGAGGGAGTTGATGGAGGCGTCCAGGGGCCTGGACGCCTCCAAGAAAATATATTATTTTTATTTGATTTTTGTTTTGTCTTCTTATGCCAACTGGCATATATATTTTTTATATTTGTTTTTATGGAGGCGTCCAGGGGCCTGGACGCCTCCATTAATATATTATTTTTTATTTTGTTTTATCTTTTTATGCCAACTCGCATATATATATATATTTTATATTTGTTTTTATGGAGGCGTCCAGGGTCCTGGACGCCTCCATTAATATATTATTATTTATTTTGTTTTGGGCTATGAAAAATAAATTAAAAGAATGGGGGCGTCCAGGGGCCTGGACGCCCCCATAAACACTCACCCGGGTCCTCAGTTCAGGCGTTGGCGGCCGCCCGGCAGACACCCTTCCTGGTTCCGGAACCTCCTGATGCGTCTGACTGGTGTTGATGCCGTCCGAATGCCATGACGAGACGACTCCGGATGCCGAAAAGGGCGGAAGAAGACTCAAGAAAAGGAAGCACTCAAGTGATTCAAAACGCGTAAGCCGTTGCGGGACGTTGTATAGTAATATGAGACTTTCTCAGGAGACGTCAGGAATGGCGTGTCTACAGCTGCCCCGCCTTGGCGTCTGCTTTGCAAGGGAGCGACACGTAGTGGAAGCATATCGAAGTGGAGTGAAATGAAGTGGGAGCGGAATGATAAGTTGATGCCAAGGTGTGATGAGACACGCTTTTGACGTTACTGTCTGAAATTTTTCCTGGAGTTTCAATGAGGCAACCTTTGAAGAAGGTCTTTCAAATCTTGACGATTGTTTGGATGGAGATCAAATAAGGGAGGGTGAGATGTGCGCTCAGGCACGAAAAAGAGACCAACTTCTCGGTGTGGAAGTACCTGGGTCATAAACCTGAGGTTTCACCTTTGGGGAGCGGTTACCAGCCAATGTGGAAGTGCTGCGGCCAAGGTGGGTCAAACAAGGTAAAAAGTAAAGGAATATCTGAGGGTCTGTCCAAACAAGGGTCTCCTTTGGAAGAGCAGCGTAGGCCGTTTCAAGGAAATTCAGTATTTTATTCGGAGTGGAATATCTCATATTTGTAAGAATTGAAGCACAGCGGCTTTCGCAATCGAATCACTTGAATGATCTTCCGCAATAAATCAAAGTCCTATATGAATGCATGCTGGGCTTAAAGAAAAATTTAAAACAAACTAAAATAGAAAATAGCCAAGGATAATATTGTCAACTTGTTAAGAACGGGTCAGGATACCAATCCGGTGAGCTGATACTGGGCTGGGGCCCGTTTATCCGCGCACCAACTCACTGAATGGAACCGTCGTCCCCATGCTACCACAAATTAACGGCCTATCCGTACAACCCAATTTCTTCAGGATCATCACTGTTTTTGTTGAAGGGGAACTCAAATCCCGGATTCGTTCGGGCCGCAAGGTCCTTGACATGTTCTAGTAGCGTAGGTATCATATACTATGATGCATGACATGGTGGGACCAACCATTGAAAGGTGGGACAGGAGACAGGACAAAGACGTCCGTTAGTAAAACCTGCACAGACTAGCAAAGGTTATCAGAAAGTAGCAGAATCATAGCAGAATCGCACCACAGTATAAAGGAGATCCAGACAAAATCTTGACAATGACCACTGATGTGACATGTTTTATCCTGTAGCGCCCTACCCTTCCTATAAGAACTCCCCTTAGGCTAGTTCATTCAAATGCACCAAGGTGGGTTTTGGAAGCTCAGGAGAGGAAGGAGAGGAGAATCTAGAGATTTCAGGATGGAAGGAGAGTCTTCCCGCGTTATGAAGAGGAGCAGGCCTAGCAGCGAGATCAGGCGACTCTCCGACCTCGAGAGTCATCTGAGTGGGACGATCATGTCGCATATGGTAAGCTGATTCTTTTCAAATTTCTCCACGTGAGCCTTCTTCTTACTTCCTTCATTTCTTCTTCTTTCTTTTCTCTTCCAGCCATATCCACTCTTCCCAGGCCCGAGGAAGTTTTCCAAACTGCCATGGCTTTCAAAGCTAACTTCCAACATCTCCATCGGCATGAGGGCCATACTCTCGAAGTGGCATCTGCAGGGGCTCCTTATTCACGCCAAACACTACGAGAAGATTCGTATGGACTGGGCGGCTATGGGCGCACTAGTGGAGATCTGGCATCCCCAGACCCACACTTTTATCTTCCCGACCTTCGAGGTGACCATCCTCCTCGAGGAGGTGGAACTTCTGCTCGGATTGAAGAAATTCAAGAGTGACGGGAAGGTGAAGGCTATGCGGATGCTGACACGGAGGACTTCCGAAAGCGTCCTTGGAAGCTTCATGCCGCCTGACGCGGCCAGGAAGGTGCGTAATCAAAAGGGGATTGATTTGCAAAAGCTTGCGGAGTGGGTCATGGACGCCCTGAGGGGGGCACCAGATGATGACTACTTAGAAGGAATCATGAAGGGGTTCACTATCTGTCTGGCGGGTGCTCTCTTGTTTCCTCATACCGACAACATAGTGGAGGAGGATCAACTAAGTGCCATTTGCGGAATCTGGAGTGGAAAGAGGGTGGGACCCGCCGTCCTTGCCTATCTTTACAGCGGCCTTACTGCCTCGAGCATGGGTAAGCCTCCTTTTGGTTGCGCACTTGTCTTGAATTGCTGGCTTGATTTGCACTTCAAATTCGACCACCGCGAGGGAATGCCAACTGCTTCGAAGCTCTTCCAACAAAGCCCTCTTCATCACATAGCCGACGTGTTAGGCTTCGGTGGTACTGTAGTGAACCGCGTTCCGTGGCTGAAGAAACGTGAAGACTGGCGGTCTCACTTCCGCACCGTGACACAAGGCTTCTTTACTTGCGCACCGGCATGTTTGCTTTCGCTTGATCTCCTCATGAGGCCTTCTCCCGAAGTTGATCTTCAACTGATCGGCGCGACCGAGTTTGTCCTTTATAACGCGCATCGATGCTGCCTCCAGGTCGGCATTCCACGCCATTCGTTCCCACTATCGACTGGCATCGTTCCTTTGAAGAAGAGAGAGTTGGGTACTGAAGCGGATGCGAAGGAAGCGAAGGCCGTCAAAGCACCCTGGAAGACAAGTGTTGCGGGAAAGGCCTTAGCGCATGTGGGGGAAGAATGAAGGCCTAAGGCGCCTAAGCCCCTGATGTAGTTCATTCTGCTTTTCTGATGGAATAAAATCTGGCATGGATGTTTTGGACCCTTGTCCCCTTAATTATTATTATCTTTTTGTGTTTTTCTTTTTCTTGTGTTTTTCTTTTGTTTGGATTATATACATACTCTTATCTTTTTTTATATACATATATTATATTATTTTTTTGAAAATTTTTTATCATGGGGGCGTCCAGGGTCCTGGACGCCCCTAATTTTTTATTCTTATTTTTTGATATTTTATTTTTTACAGGCGTCCAGGGTCCTGGACGCCCCTAAGTTTGATTTTTGAAATTTTTATTTTTTTTATTTTTGGGGGCGTCCAGGCGCCTGGACGCCCCTACATTTTTTGAATTTTTGAAAAAAATTAAATATGTGGGGGCGTCCAGGCGCCTGGACGCCCCAAGGAAAGGGAAATCAATATATAGGGGGAGGCTCCCCCCCTACTCAGTTACACTGTTCATCCTGACCGTCCAGCTACTCCAGACGACCCATTCTTCGTCCCAATGGAGCAAGGACGCCCGAGCCAGGGTGGAGAGAAGCGCAAACGACGGGCTCGTCGTCCGAGGAGGCTGAGGGACGATGCCGAGGAGGCTGCTGCGGCGGAGGAGAATGTCGCGGAGGAGGAGGCTCCTCTTTTGGCCGTGGAGGCTGCAATGGATGCTGGCGACGCAGCAGAGGACGATCACGACCCGGTAAGCTCTTTAGACTTCCATTCTATTGGTTCACTGGGCTAAAAGAGCAGACGAGAGGCTGTGTGGAGAACGTCGGGGGTGAGGGAAGGAGGCGTCCAGGGTCCTGGACGCCTCCACATTTTTTTCTCTTTTTTTTTTATTTATTTATTTACATAAATAATAAAAATAGAATTAAAAATAAGGAGGCGTCCTGGGCATGGGACGCCTCCATGATAATATATATATATTTTATTTATTTTGGTTTTGGTTTTGGTTTTTGGGTTTTTCTAAAATTAAAATAAAGAAAATGTAAAGGAGGCGTCCAACACCTTGGACGCCTCCAAAAAAAACATAAATATTTTTTTAAAAAATAAAAATAAAATAAAATAAATAAGTAGTATATATAGTGTTATTGTTTATTACTATTCATAATGTTGATGTGTTTTTTTGTTGGTTTTGTGGTGTGCAGGGCGTGATGAAGGGTCGGATCAGCTGGTCCTTAGTGGTGGCAGCATACCGTGGGCTGCCAGACTTTCAGAGGGCGCGTGTGGACGCCATGGGCTTTGGAGCTTTCCTTAGGATCGAGCCCTTTCGGCTCGACCTTCCTCTTATCCAGGCATTGAGGGAGCGGTGGCACGCACCGAGCCGGGCGTTTCTGATGCCCTGGGGGCACATGGTGCCGTCACTGGAGGACGTGGCTCGGATCACCGGGCTACGGGTGGACGGAGAGGCAGTGAGTGGGGTCACCTATCCCGACTACCGAGAGAGTGCCCTGGACCTGCTGTGGTTAGAGACGAGCGTGACTGATAGAGACAGCATGGTAGTTGGCCGAGTGGAGATTATGGAGGCGCTCGGATTCGTCGACCCGCGCCAGCGGGTTAGCGAGACTGGAGCGGAGTTTCTGGCACGACTGGAGGGAGATGCCCGTGCAGCTTTCACTCAGGACCCGAGCGAGCGGGAGCTGGTGGACCTAGACCTCCGGAGGTTTCTTTTCTTCTTCTTGGGCCGCCTTCTGCTGGGGACGAAGGGGGATGGCATCCACTGCCGCTTCCTCGGGATCCTGGCGGACCTTGACAGAGTGGGGCACTACGCGTGGGGAGCGGCTCTGCTTGCCCATTTGATTGCTGATCTCTCCCAGACTTCAGAGAGGGAGACGACAGTCAGCGGCTTCGCACCTTTTCTCCAGGTACATAATTTATTTATGCATTTTACCGTAGTTAAATATGCAATTACTCGTGCTAATGATGTATGATGGATGCAGGTGTGGAGTTATTACTACTTCCCAATAGGGAGGGCCAGGCAGGGGAACAGGAGAGCCGTTCCTCTAGCGCGACAGTGGAGGCCGGTCGTGGTAGCGGCACCACACAGCTACCAGCTGGCGTCACTTCGTCGGGAGCTGAGCGAGTATCCCGAGGTCATGGTATGATGCGTATGATTTTTTTTGTGTTTATGCATGTGACTGAATGGTAACTAACATGATGAATGTATGGTGATGCAGGTGGTGTGGAGACCCTACCTGGGCATGGGCGACGCTGGCCAGCCTTGGGTTGTAGCGGGTCTTCCTCGTTTCAGGCGGGACGTGTGGGTCCATTGCCTGAACGAGATCGAGCCGCTTCGGCTGAGGCTGGTTATGAGGACATTGGGGCTAGCCCAGGAGTGGGTTGATGTAGATGAGCCGGCCGCATCGGGCGGAAGACCAAGGGGAAGGCGAAGATTGTGGACTGGCGTACGCGCTTCCCAGCACAGTACCAGGACTGGCAGCAGGGCGGGGTCCCAGTGGTGTCCCATGTACAGGACAGTACTGATTACCTGAGACGGTACCGGGCTACGTACGGGGACCGCCTCTTCCTTGGTGGTATGGCAGGGGTAAGTGAAATGAAAATGCTTCACCCTTCTATATGTATATGCATGTGGCACTAACTTATGTGCAATGCAGGATGCTCGTGACAACATGATCGCCGACCTACGGACGCCAGGCGGCAGTTGGTGGCCATCCGACAGGAGTTGGAGATCCTGGTGAGTTTATGCGATGCATTTTTTGTGACCTGGATTTTTGATACTTGGCCTCTAACTGTCGTTCGCTCTGTGTTTCAGCGGGCCCACCAGACAGCGGCAGCCGGGATGGCTGGTGGAGCGGGTTCCAGTTCGCGGGGCCCTCCTCCGGAGGTTTCTGCCCTCCAGGAGCAGCTGGCGCATGCGGTGGCTCGGGCTGAGGAGGCCGAGCGTGACCGCGAGGCTCGAGTGAGTGCTCGCTTGACCTCGACTCTCCTTCTGGCTGCTCTCCTTTTATCACTGTTCTCTTACGGTGCATGCGTGCTTTGACAGGTGGCCGAGGTCCGAGAGGCCCTGGCGCGTGCTGTTCGTGCCGAGCAGGAGCGCGACGCTCGGGTGGCGGAGCGTGACGCCCGGATTGTGGAGCTGGAGGAGGAGCGTCGACGGGAGGCTGAGGAGCTCCCTCGTGACGTGCTGGATCTGCGGATCGCCCTCGAGCTGTCGAGGAGGGAGGCGGTGAGAGAGAGAGAGGAGAGGGAGAGAGAGAGGGAGGAGCGACAGCGGGATCAGACCGAGAGGAGGGCTCTGGAGGCCCAGCTGCTGGAGCTCCGATTGAGTCTCGGCACGGCGGAGGGGAGGCTTCGGGAGAGCGAGGAGCGGTACCAGAGGGCGAAGGAACGCGGGGCGCGACTTCGTCAGTCTGGTTCTTTTTCCATGGGCAGCTATCTGGTTTCTTCGGCCGAGGAGCGTCGTCGCGCCTTCGAGGCTGGAGTGCCACCGCAGGGCGAGGCGAGCACGGCTTCTCAGGGTTCGCAGAGGCCCCCTAGGGATCCCCGGCAGAGGAGGGAGGAGAGAGATGACCAGGAGGGTGGCAGCGAGAGTTAGAGAGTTGCTTGTACACGTCACCCTTCTCACTGTATGATGTACTTTGACTATTATATGAAATGGATTTCGTGTGGCGTGCCCTTTTCTTTCCCGCACTTTCTTTTGCACCACGTTGTTTACGCTTCACGAGACTTTTGCCCTGGACAGAAGGGAACTACTTTGCACGGGGGGATTATGTTCCTTTCTCCCTTTTTGGGCGCGTCCAGGCGCGAGGACGCATCTTAATCCTTGAATTCAAATTTAAAGCGTCGGGTGGCCTTTCTTCTCCCGTGCCTTACCCGCAAACGAGCCCGCCTTCCGCCGAAACTCGCTTGCCCCCTTTTTCGTCTTCCTCCTCTTTTGATCGATGGAGTTCGGTGGGCCCGACCATGGTGAAGGTGGAGAGGGACGCGGGACCCCTCGCCCAAGGAGGGACGTGCCAGAGCACAGAACGGCGTCTATGGAGGAGGAAGGGCCGCTTCGGGCCCCCGAGGGACCCGAGGGGCCCGATGTCGCGGAGGGAGGTGAACACGGTCTGGTAGGTCCTCCAATCTCTTCCTCTTTGATCCATTTTGAGTTTTGAAGCGAGCCGCGCGAGGGGGGAAAGGGTTCGGCGAGTGTTGCACTCAAATGATGGACGCGTCCTAGACAGGGGACGCGTTCTTTGTTATGATGCGAGGCCCTTCTTTCTTGGTGCAGGACATGGCGAGGACCCTGGGCCTGGCCGATGAGTGGGCGAGTGCGGACGAGCCGAGCCGCGTCAGGAGGGAGAGTCGCGGCAAGGCGAGGCTCGAGGACTGGCACGTACGTCTCCCTGGACAGCAAGGGAGTGTATTGGTGCAGGACAGCGCCGACTTCCTGCGGCGGCAGAGAGAGAGTTATGCGGGGCTTCCCCAAGCTGGGGACACGCGTGGCATCGGCGGCTCGCGCGCCCAACTGTCAGAGGCTAGGCGGCAGCTGGCCGTCGCTCAACATGAGCTGTCGCTCCTGGTAAGTTACGTGCCGCACTTTTATCTTCAGATTTTGGAGTTTCACTGACGGCCGTTGTTTATTTTGTTCCAGCGTGCCCAGCAGACAGCGACGGCGGGGATGATTGGTGGCGCATCTTCCAGTTCCTCGGCCCCTTTTCTCGAGATTGCCTCCCTCCGGGAACAACTTGCCGGTGCGGTGGCCCGCGCGACCCGGGCGGAAGAGGAGCGTGATGCCTGGGTGGCGACTGTAGCGGAGCTGCGGCATCGTGGTGAGGAGAGGCCTTCTCCAGACATCCTGGAGTTAAGGGTTCTTCTGCAGATGATGAGGAGAGAGGCAGAGAGAGAGAAAGTCGAGAGAAGGTCCGAGCGACAGCGGGATCAGACCGAGAGGAGGGCCTTGGAGGCCCAAGTGAGGGAGCTCCAGCTGGGCCTTCAGGCCGTCGTGCAGAGGCTAGGAGGGATGGAGACGCGCTACGAGAGAGCGCGAGAGTTCGGGGAGCGACTCCGCCAGTCCGGTCGCTTTGCCGCTAGTGGCTTCTTCGCCACGCCAGGGGAGGAGCAGCGAGTCACTGCTGCGGAGCAGGCGCCAAGAGGCGAGGCAGGTGCTGCTGCACGAGGATCCCAGAGGCTTCTGAGGGACCCGCACCTCAGGGGAGAGGAGGGGAGCGCCCAGAGAGATGAGTGATGGTGAGGATCGGCGAGCTGGTGGACTCGCCACCTCTCTATGATTGTAGTGTTTATGACAGCTTATGTAGAATTATGAATGGAGTGATTTGATTTTCTGCTGCTCGTTTGTTCTCTTGTGCATTCCTTCTTCCCTACACTTCCTCTCCTTTGCACTGTTCCCATGTGATGGGTCTGCCGAGACTCCACCCCAAGCAGAGAATCGCGTCTTGTTGTGACCATTTTCCACGGGAATCTGCCGTCGAAGTCAATAATGACGGCCCTAGTGCCTTGCGTCAAATTTTGCGGACGTCCTTCAAAACATGATAGGGTATCCCTAGACAACATAGGGTGCTAGTCGTCATATTCTTCGTCCAATCAATCACCCTGTGCGAGCGGTGAAGTGACACACGGGACCGCATGGCAGGTGCCTCATTGCGAGGGCTATCATTAAAGGTGATGGAGGTAATCTTGGCCTGCACTCCTTCCATTTCTATAAATTCGTGTCCCTTTTATCCTCCCAGGTATATCGAGAGCTAACTCGAGGAGCACAAGTTCTCACGGGAGAGGAGGAGTTCAAAATTCCGAGAGTTGGATGGAGGGCGAATCTTCCCACTCCTCGAAGAGAAGCAGATCCAGTGGTAGTAGTTCCAGGAGGCTTTCGGACCTCGAAGGGCACTTCAGCGAAAGGGCCCAATCACAACTCGTAAGCCATGTTTTCCTGCCCTTTTTTCCATTCTTTTTTCTTCCTTTCTTTCTGACCAAACCTTTCTCCATTTCTTGTATGCGTAGAGTGTGATGAAATCACAGATCTCATGGGAGTTGGTAGTGGCAGCATACCGAGGTCTCCCAGATTTTCAGAAGGCCAGGCTAGACGTGATGGGTTTTGGCACCTTTCTTCGGATCGAGCCGATCCAGCTCGACCTGGTCCTGATCCAAGCCTTGTGTGAGAGATGGGACCCAGTGAGTCGGGCATTCCTGATGCCCTGGGGGCACATGGTGCCCAGCTTGGAGGATGTGGTCCGGATCACAAGCCTGAAGGTGGAGGGCGAGGCAGTGACCGGGGTCACTTATGCGGATTACCGAGAAGGTGCCCAGAAGCTACTGGGTTTGGACCTAGATGGTCGGAAAAACAGGTCGGTAGCTAGGGCGTCCCTCATGGATGCATTAGGGCTCACCGACACTCGTCGGCGGGATGACGAATCCTCAGAAGAGTTCATGGAAAGAATGGAAATAGGATGCCGTGCCGTGTACTGCACAGATTTTGGCAACTGGGAAAGATGCAACATAGATTTGAGGAGATTTATCTTCTTCTTTTTGGGGAGATTGGTACTGAGCTCGAAAGGGGACGGTATCCAATGTCGCTTCCTGGAGCTGCTGTCAGACCTTGAAAGAGTAGGATACTACGCCTGGGGAGCTGCCATGCTGGCACACTTGTTTGCAGGCCTGTTCCAAGAAGCGGATCGTGAGATGGCTGTGAGTGGTTTCACACCATTCATCCAGGTATTTTTGGTTTTGCTTGTTTTGTATATTTTTTTCTTGTTTTTGCAAGGTACTGATGACCTGCGCCGAGCAGCTGTGGAGTTATTATTACCTCCCCATGGGGAGAGCTCGGCATTGGCGACCCGTGATGGTACCGCTAGCCAGGCGGTGGGAACCCATCATGAGTGCGGCACCCCTAACTTACCAACTGATGGTGCTAAGGCGGGAGCTACAGGAGTTCCCTGCAGCGATGGTAAACTGGAGACCCTACTCAGACATGGTCGATGCCGACCAGCTGTGTGTTCTAGCAAGTCGTGCCCGATTTGGACGGGAACTGTGGATGCACTGCCTGAATGAAATCGAGCCGCTTCGGCTACGATTGGTTATGAGGACTTTAGGACTGGCTCAGGAATGGGTGTATTCAGCTGCACCACCTCGCGTTGGGAGAGAGACGCGAGGACCGGCGACCTGCATTGACTGGCGCGTGCGATTCCCCGAACAGTACGAAGACTGGCAACGGGGTGGCATGATTGTAGAATCGCAGGCGCGGGATAGCGAGGACTACTTGCGTCTATATAGGACAAAGTACGCAGAGCGGTTCCAACCCCGGGGACTTGTGGAGGTAGGTTTCCCCTTTTTCTCTTTTCTTCTTTCTCCCTTTTTTGGTTTTCTGGTGGAAATGCTGACTCGTATGGCTGCAGGATATCCGTGATACCATGATAGCGAATTTACGAACTCGCTTGGCAGAGATGGAGCAACGGTTGGGCGATGCCCGCGGAGCTACGAGCGCCTTGGTAGGTGTACAGTGCGTTCCTAATTAAAACCCCAGATTCCAGATGTTGGCTGCTAATTCACGCGGTCGTAGCATGCCCAGATTGGCGCGGCTTCCCCAGCGATGGGAGTAGGTGGTGCCTCTTCCAGCTTGTGGATTCCCACCTCAGAACTTGACTTCCTTCATGAGCAACTCGCTCACGCCACGCAGCGTGCTGCGGAGGCAGAAGGGATGCTCTGTATACAGGTAAAAGTTTCAGTGTTGAGTTCTCTTTGTTTACGCCTTATCGCGTATCTGAGATGGTACACTCGGCAGGAAAAGGAGACGGAAGAAGCGCTTGCCCAAGCTGCGCAGAAGGAGGCTAGGATAGCAGAACTGGAGAGGGAACTGCGGCGTCATCCTGATGACGACTCTCTAGGGATGCCGTGGAACTGAGGATCACTCTCCAGTTGGAGAGGGAAGACCGCGAGAGAGAACGTGCAGAGAAAGAAAGAGACGCAGAGAGAGAAAGAGCCAACAGATTGACTGAAAGGGAGGAACGAAGGGCCATGGAGGCCCAACTATTCGAACTCCGAATCAGCCTTGGTCTTACTGAACAGTGGCTGAGAGATAGTGAGGAGCGCTACCGAAGAGCACGAGAGCGTGGCTTTCGTGTTGGTAGCTTCTCTGCTGCTTCCGTGGATCAACGCCGGGATGTGGGAATAGGAAGGGGAGTACAGAGCGGTAGGAGTACCGCTTTTCGTAGTTGGGTAGCACCTTTGAGAGCGTTTTGCCCGGAGAGTAGTGGGACGAGTAATGCGGAGAGAGAGGGCGGAACTTGATGTAATTTTTTTATTTTTGGAATAAAATACAAGGTTCGGTTTGTTTGATTTTCACCTTTGCTTCTGTTGCCTGAATCCCTGCACACATCACTGAAACAAACAAATCAGAATTTCTGTTCTGACTTGGCCCCTTGCTCAATAAGTAAATGGTCATTGTGACTGTCCTTGATAACTGGTCAAGGGGCCAAGCCTTTATCAACGAAGGCAAGGGAAAGATGTGGTGATGATAAATGCGACAGGCAAGCACACGAATGCAAGCGGTATTAAAAGCGAGATGCTGCACGCAAATGCAATCATGCAAAATTGATTTATTTTCTTTTTATATTTGGTATTTTTTTATCATAAAAAAGATTTTTTTTTGTTTGCAAATATGTACATTTTCTCTTTTCCATTTTTTGTTGTTTTTATCATTTCAATTTTTTTTCTTGCTAACGCCTAGCAAGCACCCAAATGGCACCTAACCTACGTGAGACAGGGGTTTCTTACTAACCTCCCAGGTATCCTAAGTGCACATCTAGGTTGATTTGGGCCTCTAAACCCCTCGAATGATGATCCCGCCGGCTAAGACTTACCCTGATGACAATACCGTCATGCCATGCTTAGGCTCCCAGTCGCTTCCGACCACAGGGATTCACCCAAAAGGTGTTCGAGGTAAATGATTTGCCCGACCCGGGTCTGTTTCCTCACAACTCTAGATGGTATATGATGGAACACCCTGGAACCCTAACGACCAACCGCGCGACGCTGACCCGGAATCAGACGCCGTCGCACCCATAGGTGACGCGCTTGCATTGGCCTAAGCCCGAGGTTAAACAAGAAGACATCAAGGCGGTAAACAGGGGTCTTGACCAGCCAGAAACACGGAGACTCCTTCGCAGCGATAGCTTTTGCTTTTCAAAGTAGGCAACCAAATGTGTATATTAAAATAAGGTCGCAGACCCTGGGCAGTTTTCACCCTTCAGAAACTCCATCGAACCTTCATCTTTAGAGGAAGAAGGAAGAGTGTAGGGGATAAACCTCCTGAGAGGACCGGCAAAGCCGTTAACCCGGCGAGCGAATAAGGGCCCATTAACTCTTTCCTTTCGGACAACTTCGGACCAAATCTCGAGCATTTACATTCCACGGCCCCTTTTGTGGATTCAGACTTTTGCTTTGAGGGGTTCCGTTTATCGCAACAGGCACGGTCACGACCAGGCTTTTCTCTTGATTTTGATTTTGTATTTCTTTTTGTGAGGGAGATATAGTCGTTTGACGTTTGTGGGCTCCCTTTTTGTATGCCTGCGGGGACACTGCCCTCTTCTCGTGCTCTGATCGATGCTCGAGGAAATGGATCCTACTCTTGCCTTTGGGGTTTGAGTTTCGGTTTCTCATGCTCAGCGTTTTAAGGGCGCCGACTGTCTCATTTGGTCGAAGAGAAAAGAATAAAGATTACAGCTTCCGGAGATCTTCTGGGTGGGGCCCCACCGTAGGTGATGCTACCGACTTTTTTGAATAAAATACATAAGTGAGCACATGTTAGCTTCCTTCGAGCGAGGTGGCCGGACAGGGCTCTCCACGGTTCTGGCAAATCAAGACCCGGTGCCTACCAAGCCTTAATGGGCCCTATCCTAACATGAAGGTTAGATGCAGGGACTTAACTACATGGTGACTGCCAGGCATCGGTATTTTGAATTTTCCATATTTTTAGTGGTTTTCAATATTTCTTTATTTTTGATGTTTTTATCTTTTCATCATTTTTTTTGTTTTGTGCTAAGGGTAGTATTTCTTAAGATAAAGCCCATTCCAAGGGTGGGATAACTCGGTCCCTTCGGCGTTGATTAGCTTGTAGGCGTTGCCAGGGTACACGGCTTGAATTACAAATGGTCCTTCCCAATTGGGTTGGAGCTTAGAACGCGGACCTCCAGGTTTGACAAAAATTCTTTTTACGACCATCTCACCGACTTTGAATTTTCTCTCAACGACTTTCTTTTGGTAAAAGCGAGCGAGTCTATTTTGATACACACGCGCGTGTTCGGCAGCGGCCAGTCGCTTCTCATCCAAGAGTTCCAACTGGGCGAGGAGTGAATTACGACGATCGTCGAGGGAAATTCCTCGTCCAATTGTACCCTGAGAGAAGGGATCAGAGTCTCATACGGGACTACCGCTTCCATACCATAAGTAAGGGCAAATGGAGTCTGCCCGGTGGGGGTACGGATTGAAGTGCGATAGGCCCATAGGGCTTCGATAAGTTTTTCTGGCCAGTCTGAAAACTTACTAGACTCGCAGGTTTTTTGATGATTTTGAGCAATGTTTTATTGGTGGCCTCCGCTTGGCCGTTACCTTGTGGGTAATAAGGCGATGAATGATGCAATGCAATTGCGTACCTTTTGCAGAGGTCCTGTAGGTCCTGAGAAATGAACTGTGGCCCATTGTCGGTGACGATCGTGCTTGGGACGCCGAATCTGGCGAGGATGTTCTTCATGATGAACTTGCAGACTGTTGACGCCTTGATTTCCGCGTAAGCTTCGGCTTCGGCCCATTTGGTGAAGTATTCCGTCGCAGTAAGGATGAAAGATTTCTGCTTGGTGAGGGAATTGGGATCACCTAGGGGACCAATGATGTCGAATGCCCACATGGAGAAAGGCCACGGGGAGGATATTGGATGAAGTGAGGAAGATGGTGAATGATTTTATCGGCGTGAAGTTGACACTTGACACACCTACGGACATAGACAGCACAATCCTCTTCCATAGTGGGCCAGTAAAAGCCTTGCGAATGATCTTCTTGGCGAGCATCTGACTATTCACGTGGCCACCGCACACACCCGAGTGCGTCTCCTCTACACATTTCCAAACCTCATCGTCACCAAGACATCTTAACAGAATACCAGTAAGGCTCCTCCTATAGAGTAGACCTCCAACCAAAGTATATTTCTGAGCCACCCTTCTTATGGCTTTCTTGTCCTCTGTGGTGGCCCCTTCAGGATAAGACTGATCTTGGCAGTATTTGACGATTTCATAGAACCATGGTTTCTCTTCATCAGCCAGTTCTTCTTCGGCCTCTGCCAACATGATCTCCCTCTTCTCAAGGATATCTTCCTGCAGGATCTTTCTTGCTATCCTGTCTTTGATATTTACGTAGGAAGCATCATCGATTGCAGGGGCGTGAAGTTTGTAGATGGAAATGGACTTAAACCATCTTCCTAGAGGGAACCTTATGGATGATGCCAACGAGGCGTGGGCATCGGCGAGAATATTCTGATGACGAGGGACATGAACAAAGATCAGTTTTGTGAACAGTTTGCCAAAGGCAGTAGTGAGTTCTTGGTATGGCTTGAGTTTGGGATCGCGAGTGCGATATTTAGTGAGCACCTGGCGAAGGATGAGTTGACTATCACCTACGACTCGCAACTCAGTGATACGAAAAGAATGGGCGAGTTCTAGGCCAGCTAGAAGGGCTTCATATTCGGCTATATTGTTGGTAACTGGAAATTTGAGTTGGTATGCCAATGGGAATGTGAGGCCTTCAGGCGACAGGAGGGCGATGCCGATTCCTCTCCCTTGAGAATTCAGAGCTCCATCAAAATATAGCGTCCACATTGGCTCCTCTGATTGGTTGACGGACATTAGTTCCTCATCTGGAAACTCTGATTGGACGGGATCGAACTTGGGAAGAGGATGGTGAGCGAGATGCTCGGCTATGGCATAGCCTTTAATCGCCTTTTGCTGGATGTAGGTGATGTCGAACTGAGAGAGAAAACTTTGCCAGCGTGCTAGCCTATCCGTAAGGACGGATTTCTCCAGAAGGAATTTGATAGGATTCATTCGAGCAATCAAGTGGACCTCATGAGCCAAGAAGTAGTGCTTCAATTTCTGCACTACCCAAACGAGGGCAGCACAGGTTTTCTCCATGACGGTGTACTTCTGCTCACAGGGATTGAGAAGTTTGGACAAGTAATAGGTTGCCCGTTCCTTGCCTTCTTCATCAGCTTGTGCGAGGACGGCTCCCACGGAGTCATCCAAGACTGAGACGTAAAGGATCAGAGGTTTTTCTGGTTTAGGTGGAATGAGAACGGGTGGACTAGCCAGATATTCCTTCAACCCTTCAAAAGCTTTCTGACATTTAGAATTCCAGTGGAATTCTACTCCTGGCTTGGTCAACTCGTAGAGAGGTCTACACCTTTGTGAATGTTGGGACACAAACCGACGAATAAACTGCAACCTCCCGATTAAACCTCGGACTTCCCTCAAATTCTTGGGAGGCGGCATATCCCTGATAGCCTTGGCTTTGTCGGGATCTATCTCGATCCCTCTCTTACTCACAATGAACCCCAGCAATTTACCCGACGACACACCAAACACACACTTTTTCGGGTTCATTTTCAATTGGAACTCCCTTGACCTCTGCAAGACCTTAGCCAAAACTTCTGGATGTTCCATCCTGGTCCTTGATTTCACCAATAAGTCATCCACATACACTTCCAGATATATGTGCATCATGTCATGAAATATGGCCATCATAGCTCTTTGGTAAGTAGCTCCAGCATTCTTTAACCCAAACGGCATGACCACGTAACAATATGTTCCCCAAGGGGTAGTGAATGACGTCTTTTCCTGATCCTCTTCTGCCAAACGAATTTGATTGTATCCTGAAAATCCATCCATGAATGAGAGGGTCTCATATCCTGCCGTGTTATCGATCAACACATCAATGTGAGGCAAGGGAAAATCATCCTTTGGACACGCGCGGTTAAGGTCCCGGAAGTCGATGCAAATCCTGACTTTCCCATCTTTCTTCATGACCGGGACAATGTTCGCCACCCATTGAGGATAAAGACGACTCTAATGAACCTGGCTTTGTGGAGCTTATCGACCTCTTCTTTCATTTTCAAAGCCATTTGAGGGTGGAAACGCCTTAACCTTTGTTTTACCGAGACGGACCCTGGTTTTAGGGTTAAACGGTGTTCGACCAAGGTTGAATCTAGACCCGGCATATCCTCGTAGCTCCATGCAAACGTGTCCTTATATTCCTTGAGAACCTCAATTAATGCCTCTTCTTCAGAGGGTGGTAGGTTGTCACTTATGAGGATGATCCTAGGGTCTTCCTCAGTTCCCAAGTTGACTTCTTTGGTGGATTCTTCTACGGCGGTTGACGGCTCGTCGAATCTCCTCATTCCACTAGCGTATGCGCCCGCCGCATCCTCATATTCTTCACCCTCATCTTCAGTGGGGCATTCTTCATCCGTGATCTCGTAGACTCCATACCCTTCATCAAATGCACAGTCGCCCTCACATTCTATTTCCGGTAGCTGGATGGGATTTTCTAACAACTGGGGGATGGCAAGAAGGGCCTGACACCTGGCGGCTAAATCCAGAAGGAATCGACGAGGGATCTGCCTACCCTTGGATTTCTTCCTAGGTACTACCCTTGACCTATCATTCCTAGATTGACTGACAATATTTACAGAAGAAGAGGAAGACGAAGAGGATGGTGTAGAATGTACAGGAGAAGACCCCTCAGAGGAGGGGTAGAAAAGGTTGCTCATCGGACCTTGGACGGGTGGTCCGCAGGGCGGTACGCACCCGTGGGAGATGTAGGAGGTTTCCTCAACGAGGATGTGTTGTTGGGGAGTTTAAAAATTGACATTTTTTTTTCGTTTTCATTTTTGATGACAAAACAGTGAAAAGAAATCGGAGGAGGAAGAAAAGTGGTTATGGCTAGAGGATTGGGAGGCTCGTTGAGCAGATCATGATTGAAAGCCTGGCGCGGGTTGAGAAGCCCGCGTAGGTATGTAAGCAGAGAAGGGGACCTGGGAAGATCATCAGACAATTGTCTGGCCCAGGAAGAAGATATCAGCAAAGGCTGAGACGAGTGGATGGAGAAGATGGCGGCTAATGAGCCGTCGACGGCAATGTTGAGGACGGATGAAGATCCGTCGATGACAGGGTCCTTCTGGCGAGGACGAGGATAGTTTGGAACCTTGGCAAGAGTGGTAATATTCTCTGGTATTCCGGAGATCAATGGTGGTCCATCAAGCTGCGGAGACGAGAACATCCTTTCCAGTGCAACGAAATGTCCCGTATGTCGAACCATTTGTTCCACTCGCATTCCGGATCTTTGATCTTGCCTCTTTTGGTGATCCTCGGACATTTTTCAGCCAAATATACAGCATGTGATCCCCCATATGCTTCTCGTGGGTAATCTCCCATCTGAACAACGGGCCCTCTGTTGAAGTGGTTTGATAGAGTCCATGTGAGGGGCTTCCAATCCGCCTTGAACGGTCCTTTGAAGCCTAGGCCAAACCTGCGGTTCGGCCTAATTTCCTTTGGCGGTTTGAGCCTACCCTGTAACTGTGCGCCCAGACCTTTACCCTGTTGATAGTCGATGTTCCTCATAATCTCCCACCCTTTGGAGTGAAAAGGGAGATATGATGTTGCGGTTGTCCTGACCGGCTCCTTTGGTGCTAGTGGAACGTGAGATAGATCACGCACGTCCAGTAGTGACAATATGGGCCGATGAGACGGCCAAACAGAGGGCAGAGAGGTGTTGATAGCATCCACTGTGTGAAGGACAGGTGTACTGACCACTTTAATAATCTCCCATTGTAAGGAAACTTCAGGCACTGATGGTTGGTGGAAGGCACAGCGTCCATGGCTTCGATGTAAGGGCGACCCAGTATAGCCTTGAATGTGGGGTCCATGTCGAGGACATAGAATTCCGTGGGAATTGACATGGGGCCTAGTTCTGCCTTTAGAATAATCATCTCCTGTGGCGGCCTTTTGCTATTGTCATAAGCCGTGACCGTGATCGAGGAAGGTCTTATTTGTTCCTCGTTGACCCCACACAACTGAAGGGTGTCCATGGAGATCACATTTATGGACGCACCCGTGTCCACAAGACACGGGTTTATGGATACCCCATTAATTTTTATTGAAATGCACATTGCATATTTTCGAGCTTCCTTGGGAGCGAGCTCGTAGTTGTGGAACATGATGGCCGGTTGTGTGTCCGTTGGGGTCAGGACGGTCGAAATCTTCTCCACGGGGAGGTCTTCATTAACCATGACTTTTTGAAGATATTCCATCAAGGCCGCCTGGTGGGATGTGGATCTTTGAAGTAGCTCCAGGATGGAGATCCGAGCAGGTGTCTTGTCCAAGTGTTTCAGTAGATCATACTGTGTTCCAGGGATAGCTCTTTCTGGTTGTTCCCCATCATCCTTCTCTGGCTGAGATTGCTCAAGATTTTGACTGTTGTGGGGGAAAACCCTGTGGAAAATCCTTCCACTCCGGAGCACCATTGCCTGCGGCTTTTGTACCTCTGTGGGGGTAGCAGTGGGTTTTAACAGAGGTTTGAGGGGTAGTGGTGGAGGAATGGTTGATGAAGCAGGGGTGATGACGGGAGCAGGGATTCTGATGAGGGGTTTGTTAGGTGGAGGCATGGTGGAGGTAGAGGGGATATCGCGCGGATTATGAAGGATAAGGGGTCTGGAAGGCGGAGGTGGAGACGAAGTAGAAGTGGGTAGGGCTTGAAGCGGGTAATGATTTTGAGGTGGGTGATGGGTAATGAGTGGTTTTGAAGGCATTAGTGGTGATACGGTGGAGAAAGACGGGGTTATGTATGGTTGACGGATGATAAGGGGTTTAGAAGGCGTAGGGGTAAATGTGGTAGAGGTGGATGGTAAAGTAGGGGAGTGAGAGAAGATGAGAGGGTGTGAAGGCGTAGTGGAGAGTGTCGGTTGATAGGAGATCGGGGTGCGGATGAGAGGGCGTAATGGTAGTGGAAATAGTGAAGGTGATACTGACGCGGGTTGATGAGAGAGAGGTGCTACCCGGGCAAGGCAAGGGTGTTGCGTGATGATAGGATTGGCGGTAGAAAGAATGGAGGTACTTTCCGGGTGCCACACCTGCTCTCTCCCGACTTCCGGGAAGGAGGAGATGGGGTTAACCTGATGATTGGGCTGTTGGTGTTCCGGTAATGGATTCTGGATTATGCCCATGTCGGGCTGTTGTTGTGGGGCCTGCTGAGGCTGTTGTTGTTGTTGTTGTAGTTGCTGAGACTGTTGTAACTGCTGCTGTGGCCTATGAGGAGGTCTCCTAGCCTTAAGAGCGGCGACGTATCGTCTCATTTCATCCCAATCTATTTGATGTTTATCATTTATATCGTGGATGTAATCTTTGAAATGGAAGCAGTAATCTACTGTATGTCCTGGCTGCCTGTGGTAGACGCAGTATTTGGAGGTATCAACATTTGGGGGCCACACGGGCCTTTCTCTGGGTAGGGCGAGTTGGTTTGATGCCATGAGGGCATTAAAAATATCTGCTAAGGTTTCTGGCAGTGGTGGATAGTAGGCTCTCTTGGGACCGAGCGACCTCCTTTGTTGCTGTTGGGGACCATAGTTCCCCGGGGGTGGAACTTGGTTGTACTGAAGCGGTGGTTGTTGTTGCTGAGGTTGTGGTTGTTGTTGCTGGGGTTGACGTAATGGAGGCATATTATCCTGGGGTGGATTATTTTGGGGTGGAGGACGAAGAGGGAAAGGACCTGGTTGGAGGGGAAGTCGGGGCATTTGTGGAGGCCTTGGGTTGACTGCATAGTTGGCATTGTTGACCGCACCCACTTGCTCATTTGTCACGACCCCTTCTGTGGCTCCGCCCGGGACACCAGCGCCTGTTTTTCTGACCACTTTGGGCTTCGGCGACTCAAACATGTTCATAATGGGGGAGTCTTTTAACTGGGTTTGGATGTATCGGGCCCTTTCATAGAGTTCCTCCATTGTAGTAAGTTTATTCATGGCCAGGACGTGTCTGAACTGTGGGGTTGCATTAGACACAATCATCTTCACTTGTTCGGGCTCGGAGAGGGTATCCCTTATTCTTTCGCCAGAGACCTCCATCTATCAGCATAGCGGACAAAATCTTCGTCGGGCTTCATCTTTTCGGCCACTAGGTCGGTAATGGAGAGTGAGGGACCGACCCTATCCCTATATTTCTGCAAGAACCTTCTCTGGACTATTTCAAAATTCTCGGCCTCGCGGGGCTCCAAGGAATAGAACCACTCAAGCGCGGGACCATCCAATGATCTCCGAAAGAGGTATGCCAGGGACCTCTGATCGTTTTGCCAATAGGAGGATTCATACATGAAATCCTTGAGGTGAATGAAGGGGTTGCCGGTACCATTGTATCTGCGGTACGTGGGCATTTCGGAGGGAGGAAGATGAATGACGGGAAGGATTGGCAAAGCAACCTCCGGGGTGGCTTTCACGTCCACCATCCTTCTCAGATTTTGAAACTGCTCGTCCATGCGATTGAACCTATTTAGGAGCGATTGGGCGAGCTCCTCTGGAGGTGAAGGTGGCACTTGCCACTGGGGGAGAAATTGTCTCCCGGAGACTTGAGGGGGGAACCCGAATGAGAGGGAGCTGTCGGACCGCCGACAGTTGGCCCTGGCTGAAGCGGTGTGTGGGGAACAACGGGAGTTTGAGATTGTGACGGGAACTGGAATGAGGGTGGTTGTTGGCTCGCTTGTCCTTGAAGCGAGGGAGACTGGATGGCTTGTGCCAATGAAGGATATGGAATGGCCTGCACGGACTCTTGGAGAGGTGCGATGGCCGGAGTTGATTCCTGGGATGTGGGGAAAATAGATTTCCCCTTCAGAATGGCCTGGAAGGCCCGGAGCTGTTCAGAGGTAAGCTCCATGTTGGCGAGGACGCCCAGTAAGGAAGAGATATCCTGATGTGGGGACGTGTCCCCGGCAATAACCTGCACCTCATGCGAGGGCTCATGAGAAGGACCCGAGTCCATAGCATAGACTCGCGGGTCGGCTGACAAACCACGACTAGGGTGGTTCTCCTCAAAAGACTCGTGAGCCATGCTCACAGTTTTCCCAGAACGCAAAAACATACACTAGCAAGCAGGTAGCAGAGATTATCAAACAAGTGGATGCCTTTACGCCTTTTTGTGTTTTGATTTTGATGATTTTTTTTGTGTTTTTAGCGAGATCCGAAGTTCACACAAAATAGGGACCCTAGTTTATTTTTGTTTCACCGCCGTGTCAGCTAGGGTCTCTCGTCTCACCACGAATGAAATGACTAACTCCGGGGAACTTCAATGGTACAACCAGCCCAGTGAACGAAGAGGAGATTCTTCGATGTCGGGGACTTACGGAGGTCCCAGTGTAGGAGATTCTAGTCCGTTGAGAGGAATTTCCAAACGGAGAGTCCTTCCTTCACCGGGAAAGGGTGATCCTCAAAAAAAAATGAAAAAAGGATAGAAAAGAGGGATGGATGTATGCAATGGAATGCTGACAGAGATATGGAGTGGGAAAACAACAGAAATAACAGACATATAATAAACAAACAACCAATCACAACTGACAGTGCTACCGCGAGCACAACGGGGGCGCGCGCGGGCGCCAAGGTGGAGAGGCACGGATGGTGCCGAACTTGCAAGGGTAGCCAAAAGGAAGCAGTAGAGGTCCCACCGTGATCGCCAATCTGTGAGCGACGTCACGCGGTTCGGGGTGCGAAGAGGACGCGGAGCGCGCGGGCTCCTCTTTTGTTTGCTACAACACAGAAATAAGAGAAGAGGGAAGGGCCACCACGGGAGATTGCTCCGGCGGGGCGAGCGGGACAAATGTAATATAGCAAGATATGGGGGTTAAATGGACATAGCGGGAAGTGACTCACCGCGGCCTCGGGGGGATGGGAATAGTGCAGAAATAAATAGCAAGAATTGAAACGGCCATTGGGGAAGTGACTCGCCGCGGCCCTCGAGAATATGAGCAGATAAGAATATAACAGAATATAAGGAGAATTAAAGAGTGGGAATTTAAACGACCATTGGGGAAGTGACTCGCCGCGGCCTCGAGAATATGAATAGATAAGAATATACAAATAAGAACAGGAATTTAAACGGCCATTGGGGAAGTGATTCGCCGCGGCCTCAAGAACATGATAGATACGAATATATAAGAACGGTAATTTAAACGGCCATTGGGGAAATGACTCGCCGCGGCCTCGATGACAAGATGTGATCGCCTGGGGCCAAAAGACCCCAAAATAAAGAAAGTGATCGCGCCTACCTCAAGAGCGGGAGATGGCGGGTTGCTTCTTCCTCCCCCTTCGGCCGGCCGACGGAGAGGGCTTTCCTTGGGTACCCTTACAAAACAGTAGACAATAAACGAACGGAATTAGAAAATGGCAGTGTAGTAACAATTCCTTGCAATAAAAGTAACGAGATCGTGACCTGATACACACCTGGTTGGTGTGGTTTTAAACCCCTCTCGGACTCGAGTAGGAGGAAAATGCGATGATGAATGCAAGAAGTATGCAAGAGACGGCGCCCTTATGTAGGGGGATAGAGGATGTAGTATGATGAATGTAAAGAACTATGGAGAAAAAGGGGAAGGAAAGGCTTATTGGATGAGCCGAGGGCGAGATCCGGCGGAGCTCCGGCAACATAGGGACGACGTGGAAGCGCGGTGGATGAAGGCGACCTTCCTCTCGCGAGCGTGGGCACCCGAGAAGCCGGCAGAATCTCCACCTACAAAAGATCCCACGGGTTAGAAATGACTCCGGTAGCCTCTGGGCTCCGGCAGCCTATCGGATCTCTTCGAAGCTCTTCCAGAACTGAGGGGGTGGGCCTCTATTTATAGGGCTCCAGAGGGTGGAGGCGTCCAGGACCCTAGACACCTCCATCAGGGCCGAACTAATATTTTATTCTATTTTTATTTATTTTTTCAGAATATTTTTGTGGAGGCGTCCAGGGCCCCGGACGCCTTCAACAGGTCCACCGAACACCACCGACGGTCGCACGCGGTTTGGCACAACGCGTGGTTTTGTGAGCGGCGCCTCGTGATTTTGAAATGGGCGCGTCCAGCTGCCTGGACGTCTCCACAATTTAGATTTTTTCACACACGACAAACCGTCGTTCGGTGGCCGGCGCCCGTGAGGGAGTTGATGGAGGCGTCCAGGGGCCTGGACGCCTCCAAGAAAATATATTATTTTTATTTGATTTTTATTTTGTCTTCTTATGCCAACTGGCATATATATTTTTTATATTTGTTTTTATGGAGGCGTCCAGGGGCCTGGACGCCTCCATTAATATATTATTTTTTATTTTGTTTTGTCTTTTTATGCCAACTGGCATATATATATATATTTATATTTGTTTTTATGGAGGCGTCCAGGGTCCTGGACGCCTCCATTAATATATTATTATTTATTTTGTTTTGGGCTATGAAAAATAAATTAAAAGAATGGGGGCGTCCAAGGGCCTGGACGCCCCCATAAACACCCACCCAGGTCCTCAGTTCAGGCGTTGGCGGCCGCCCGGCAGACACCCTTCCTGGTTCCGGAACCTCCTGATGCGTCTGACTGGTGTTGATGTCGTCCGAATGCCGTGACGAGACGACTCCGAATGCCGAAAAGGGCGGAAGAAGACTCAAGAAAAGGAAGCACTCAAGTGATTCAAAACGCGTAAGCCGTTGCAGGGCGTTGTATAGTAATATGAGACTTTCTCAGGAGACGTCAGGAATGACGTGTCTACACTAGGTTCTAAGGCCCATATGGGGCTGGTCAAATGTCCAAGGTGGGCTTCTAGAAGGCTTGGACCATTCAAGGGGACAAAAATTGGAAAATTCAAAAACAGTGGCCCTTAAGTCAAGGGGGTGCCCCCATTTAGTATATTATATTAGGTGTTGTATTTTTATTGGCCATTTGACCACATGGGGGAATAATGTAATATACCCCATTTGCCCTCCCCAAATCTTAGATCTAGGGGTAAGCTTGGTCTTTTGTCCATTTCTATATATCCTTGTATTTTTTCATTTGGTGGAATTAATGAAGAAAAATTGAAGTGAAAATTGCAAGAGCAAGGGTGCGCCCCTCCCCTCTCCCTCTATGGTTCTTCTTCCTCCATCCTCCAGGGTGAGAAGCCCTCTTCTACCTCTTCTTATGAGTATCTAGATCCTTCACCGTCGTCGCCGCCGCCGCCGCCGTTCGTGCTGCCGATGAGTCACCGTGAAGCATCTCCTGAGTTGCTGTCCATAGTGTTGTTTTGCTAGACAGAGGTCTACCTCGAGATTTCTCTCTCCTAAATCTCAGATTTGACGAGGCTGAGGTTTTGAGGGTAGGTTCCCCACATAAATCCCCATCTCCAGAAAAATTCCCACGAATTGAGGCCTTCATTTCATTTTCTTTTCCATTTAAGTTCCTAGACCTACACAGATCTGTCCCTGTGCAGATCTTGTTATAGCAGCCATGTTCTTCCTTTGTTCGACCCCCTTCCCCATTTTAGAATGATCTGAAAATTGAACTGGGATTTCTGTCCACCAAAACTCACATCCACAATTTTTTTCACGAATTTAGGAGTTCTTTTTCCCCTCTGAAAAATTAGTGCTCAGTCCGGAATTTGTTCTGCCCTCTGCAGTCCAGATCCGACCCCTGATGACCCAAAAATCCATTTCCCCATGAAAACCACCTCTGGAAATTCCCATAAAATTTGAGCACGTCCCTCACAACCCCCTTTCTCAGACATAAAAACCCCAACACCCAGATCCATCGCCTCCCTCCGGTCAACCCTTGTTCTCAGGCAGATCCACTTTCTGCCCTGTCAGATCTGGATCTGTGAACCAGTCTGTTAGAAATTCAGCCACGATTTTCACAGAGAGATCAAAATTCCTGCCATCACCTAGGGTCGAAGATCTCTGAGAGAACTTTCCAACGACACCGGTCTCACGTCGATCCGACATCGGATCTGATCACAGCAGCCGATCTCGCCGGACCGCACAGGCCAATTCCTGAACGGGACAGCAGAGAAAAGAGTCAAAGATAAATCTTCCAAAAATACGCCGGTGCAGAATCAACAACCACCGCTCAAGGAGATCGACCAAGGACCTGCTGCCTTCGTCCCGGTGGAGCGCCGCCTTCAGAAGTCTTCCGAAGGACGACGTCCCTTTGGACGTCCGTGTTCGCTGTCCTACTGACTAGCAAACCACTGAACCGGAACCGCCACCTACAACCACCCGGAGTCGTAAACGTGATGTCCGTCAACCCAGAATCGGCACTCCCGGACCGCTGTTGTGGCCTGTTACCTCCCTGAGTGGAGTGGGCCTTAAAATCACTTCTGTAATTATTACCATTTATTGTACCGGGAGTCACTGTTCTTGGCCGCGGTCGTCTTCCCCACGCCCGGTAGCGTGGAGGTATCGTATTCGCTCCCCACTCTGCATTGTTGCTTATTTTGTATATTTCTATATGCCGCTGCTAGAGTGGTAGAATAAATTAGCTCATTATATCATATCAATCACTACTGCGAGAGAGAGCGAGACCGTCCCGTGACCCGATCTAGGCACGAAATTGTGAGTTGACCACCCTAGCTCTTTGCCGGTTCCTCAACCGTGCACATCCGTACGCTTCCCTTGTTAGGGACGATCGTGAGTTTGTTTAGAGTCCAAGGATCGCATATCAATTGGTCTCGAGTCGCGTAGTCATCCCGCATCAAAAATTATCTGGGATAACCCTCTAATACTTAAGTCAGCAAATTAAAAGAGAAGCGAGAGAGAATTTCTCAAGAGGGGGAGATGTTGAGTAGTGGTCAGCGGATCTAGAGGGGAGGGGTGAATAGATCTGTCCCTCTTTTCGCAATGCAACCCTCTATATAGCTATATAAAATAAATTACAGCGGAATGTAACTAGCTTATCGAAGAACACTATGATTCGCTTGGCAAGGTGATCAACTAATATATCGATTCGAACCTAAGCATGCATCTAGAATGAAACAATCACACAAGCAAACCACAACACACAAGATTTTAAGGTGGTTCGGACTGAATCCCCAGTCCTACGTCCACCCCTCACCAAATCCGGTGAGGCTCCACTAGTGCTACGCACTGAACCGCAAATTGGAAAGACCTCCGATTGCCTTCCTACTAACCACAGATAGGGACGTCAACACCGCAGATCGGACAACTTTCGATTGCCTTCCTACTAACCACCGATAGGGACGATCTTCAGTTTCAATCGTTTGTATGAAATGAAAAAGATAACAAATATGAAATCACTCAAACAAGATATATAGTATGCTCAAAGAAAGAAGATCTTGTCTGAGTTGCAGAAGCTTGAATCGGATGCTTTGAAGGTGTCTTCTTCCTTGCAAGATGATCTTCCTTGAATCTCTTCTAGTTGATGAAGAAGACGATGGATGTAGCTTCGATCTTCTTGAGTTGATGAAGAGGATGAAGAATACAGTTTAGATCACCTTTGAAAGTCTTGATTGCTTCTTGCTTCCTTGGAGGTTGAGATGGCTTCAGATCTGGACTTGAATCCCTTGGAATGGATGAAGCTTCTTCCCGTAGTACTGTTCACGGCTACAGTACTTCGAACTACTCTCCCTTGAACACACCCTTGCAGCCTCCCTTGATTTCTCAAAATGATCAACTAGGGTTTCTAACCCTCTTGCATGTGTTTTATAACCTTTGAATGGTCCTTAGACATCCCCCAGACCAGATCCACAAATCATGGGAGATTATGTGAGTTTTGATTAAATAAATCCATGGAAATGGGCTGGCCTCGAGGTGGAAATCGAAGTCAAACATGGCTGCATCGGGGCTGGCGGTCGACTGGAATTCATGGGTCGGTCGACCGGAACCTGCTGGACTTAGAACATTTTGATCCTGGCAAAAACCGGTCGACCGGCCCTATAGTGGCGGTCGACCGAAACCTGTAAAATTTGGAGTTTTTCATCTCTGGGAGAACCGATCGACCGGACGCCTAGGGGCGATCGACCGAAACCTGTAAAACGTGGAATTCTTAGGCTCTGGCAAATCTGGTCTACCGGCCAAGGTGTGTTGGTCGACCGGAAAGACCTATACATGCAAAAATGAAGTGTTAGCCCAAGGAAACATGTCCATAAGTCAAGATACTCATGTCCTTATCAATTCCATGTATTTTTGAGTTTGGTTTATGCATTGGATCAGTTGAGCATTTCTAAATTTTGTTCCGGAGACTCCACCCCCGGAAACCCCCGCAAGGGGCGCTGCCCCCTTGACCCCCGCGACCTGACCGGGCAAGTCGATCCCCGCGACCTGACCACGCAGGTCGATCCGCGTGCGAGGCGCAATCATTGAGCTTTCGCTTTTGCCATCTCCACTCCATTCCTTGGCATATCTGTCATGAAAGAACATCAAGTAGTTTAGTCATATAAGAGTGGTAAAACATCAATGACTTATAGTGTTTAACCATTATCAAAATCAAGAATAGCAAATAACTCAAATGATCATAGGATGATGTCGAATGACCCAAGTGACTACAAGATGACTCAATTGACCACAGGGGCACAACAGGAGATGGCTCGAGGCAAGGGAGATGGCCTGAGGGAGACGCACGCTGAAGGACTTCCATGGAGCACGAGTGGCTCCACCGGAGAGATGTGGTGCTCTCTCTCGGGAGAGGATTTTGGCAAGATGGGGGGATGTTTTCCTATCTTTCTTTTGTGTATCTGGAGAAAGCCGCCGAGACCCCCTTTATAGGCGAAAGTAGGAGAGGGATGTTGTGGTCGACGGGTCTCAGGTCTCCGAAATGACCCCATAGCCTGGCGTGATGGTTGAAACTACAGCTATTGTGGGGAGGTGAAGCGAATCATGACACTGGGAAGGGGTGCAAATTTGTTGACGTCGGTGTTGATTTGTTTTCTTAATTAGATTCCATTCCTATCCCGCCCCCTTTAAATACATATATGCATAAACATGTGAATCAAAGACAAGGGGGATGAAAGGATGAGAAATACTAACCGTGATCGCCACCAAGGATTAACAACGCCAAAGGATGAAGACGTGTAAAGAACGGCGTCGTGTACCTTGAAACTTAAAGACTTGATCGCGCTTGAAACGGGGTGCGGGGAACTTGTGAATTCAAACTTCCTCTCCTTCCAGCCGGCTAGAGGAAGAGGGCCTCACGTTGTATTCATGCTCTCCTGCGAAACAAAGATGAAACACAAAGGCAAAAACCCATTAGAACATGCATGTGTAGTATCAATCCCGCAGTGATAAAATAGGGGTAGAAATTGAGGGCAAACTCACCGGGGAAGGGTTTTTAACCCCTGTGGAAGGGTGAAAATAATAGGTGGGTGTGTTGTGCATGCATGGGATTTGAAATCATAGAATTTGATTGAGAGAATAGAGAGAAAACGATGATGCAAAACGGAGAAAAACGCATGTGTAACAGAAAGTGCAGAAAACTGTGATGATTTGTGATTTTGAGGAGACTAGAACTAAGAGTGTAGACCATGAAATCAAGCCCAGAAGGATGAAATTGAAAGTTAATACTTCCCTCTTCAAGATGGGGTCGAAGTTGTGAGTCGACGGTGCAGCATGGCTTCGCCCCACGTCCGAAAAGAGCCCCCCCGTCGCGACTGCGAACTGGGCAGTTTTTATAGAGTTTTGCAAGAAAGCCTCATCTCCTTATCACGACTCCCAGAGATAGAGTCCAAGATAAATCGAGTTCTCTGGATCAAACTCGAGATAATACTAAGGACAAGAGATAGGAACAAACGGGGATCAATTCAGAGGAGGATTCTAGAAGATATGTTTTTGGAAGGCAGCCCCGGAGCCTTATCTGCAGAGTTTGAGTTGAACTAGGAAACATAAATCCTGATCTTGCGACCCAGATCCCAAGAGATATTGCCAATGAAAGTTTGATTCCTATGAACCAAATTCAAGATAATACCAAGGGCTAGAAGTAGGAAAAAACGGCGCTCAATTCGGAGTAGAATTCAAGAAGTTATGGACTCTGCAAGAGGGCCACGGCGCACAGAAACGGAGCAGAGTCCAACACGAATTGGACTCTCTGGTGCATGTAACGGTCTATCGTAGGACCGTCACATATGATGTAACGGACTAGGGTAGGTCCGTCACACTCTGGAGGTCAAACGGGACGTTTTTGGATGAGATTGGATGTAACGCACCTAAACAGGGTCGTCACTTGGTCTAACGGTCAAGGATAGGACCGCCACACTCTAGGGGTTGAACCGGGCTGTTTTGGGCAAGTTTTGGTGTGACGGTCTATCGTAGGACCGTCACACTGAAGTAACGGTCTTCACTGGGCCGTCACTTCAATGAAGTAACGCACCTGCAAACGACCTTCACTTGGATGAAGGCAGATTCTGGGCAGACTGCGCGCGACTTTAGAAATCGAAGCGTATCTCTCAAACGGTGGAGAATTAGACAAAGTGATAAACATAGAAGTTGTAGATAACTGAGAGAGGAACAACTTTCATGAAGAAATAAATTTGAGAAAATGATTGTAAGAGGGTGAAAATGGGGATGGAAGAGAGAGGAAAATTCTAGAATGTAGGTGAACAGCACGGCATGCCAGAAAAATGTGAATAGCTCACAATCGGGGCAGAACCGGCCAACAGTGTAGAAGAAGAAATTGTAGATCTTTGAAAGACGCACAACTTTGATGAAGACAACTTTTTGAAAAGAGGATTGGAAGAAGGTGAAAAAGAACCACTTTCAGGACTGCGCAGTGAGAGAGAGCCGATTACTTGGGGGAAGCCGGCCTAAATGGGCCGAAAGTCGACTTGGAAGTGGGAATTTGACAAGATAAGCTCCGGGGCTATAAGAAATCATGATCTCCAAGACTCAAAGGATATGAAATGGTAAAAATGGACTTGAAATTCATCCAAGGAAGCTCCAAAATAATGGCTAATTCGGGACATCAAAAATGATGAATAAGAGAAATGACACAACTTGTGGGCTAAAACGGGTGTCAACAGATGCCCCTCCTTGATGTCCGCTTTGCAAGGGAACGAGCGAAAGCGGCGCGGAGGCGAAATGGAAAGGAGATGGAGCGAAAGCGACAGCGACGTGAAATGGAGATGAAGTGGAGATGAAGCGGAGAGAACTGATAAGCGGGCATCAAGGCAAAAAGACACCTGTCACAACCAACAAGCGTAGGAATTCTCCCAAAAACGCCGAACTAACCACAAGGAATGATTGACAAGGATGAGACATGTCTGGAGAACTAACTAAGGGAAAGGAAACACGACCAGCCTCATCGGGGACACAATCCACGGACAATGAGTGGGTCGGAAAGAACACAGCATAAGAGCTGGAAAGGAGAATAAGACTGAGATAAAATCTAGACAGGAATCACACTGGCCAACTAGACCGAGCGACAAGATCAGAGAAATCGTTTCAATTCAGAGTGGAATGAAGAATCTCTTATCCAAGAGAACTGAGTGCAATCAACCATTGCTGAGGAGAAATCCTTGAATGGATCACGAGACATGAATGCTCAAAATGACATGATGCATGCTGGGCTAAAATAAAGAAATCATTAAAACGAATGCAAAGAAAGATAAAATAGAAAGTACTCAATGATATTATTGCTAGACTGAGCAAGACAGGGTCAAGAGTCTTCTTGCAACCACGGCGTGCGAGACAGAGTCTATCGTCCCCCACCCGACTCAACCGAGCGGCCTATCCAACGATTAACCGTATGCTCCTAGATCATCATCGTTTTTGTTAAAGGGGAACATCAGATCCTAGAACACACGGGCAACCAGCCGGTCCTTGAGAGGTTATAATAACGTAGATACCATATAGTAATGCAACAATGAGCAAGGATAGAGAGCCATACCTGACTTACCTGCCAAGCGAAACGGCATTTTTTAGATTTTTGATTTCTTGATTTTTGTGGATTTTCATCATAAGACAACAACCACATTGACATGATATAATGTGAACATGAACGAATATGAACGAGCATAACATGAACATAACATAATAAGAGAAATATGAACAAAACATGGCACAACATAACATAACAAAGATGGATGAAATATAACAAACAAACAAATGGCAAACATGCATGCGACTAAAGGCACGGTGGGACAAGACAACATGCACACGGTGGGACAACACATGCAGTGGTATAAGGACACGGTGGGACAAAGACACGTGGGATGACAATACCACGGAGGACAACACGTGTGATGAATGACACAGCAGGATAGGGATACGTGTGACGAATGACACAACGGGACAAAAGACATGGAGGACCATAGAAATATATGACAAGGACACATTCTTCAATCAAAGCCCAAGATCAGATGAAGCGAAACCGCCAGGTTCAAAATTGTGGGACAATATCCTCTCATGGAGACATGATTAAGCAGATAAGCAAAAGCTGAGAAAGCCATGAGCTTCAGAAGAGATATTGAAGAGATGAGAACAGATCGAAGAATGTGAGCATGAGACAGAGCGAATGATAGAGCAAGGAAAGCTTGAACCTGCAACCTGCAGCCTGCACACTTAGCAAACAGATTACGTATATGTCCTCAAGATAAAAATAAAAGGAACAAAAGAGAAGTATTTTTGGATTTTTGTATTTCTGATTTTTTTTTGCCATATTCAAATTTTTGTTATTTTTTGACATATTCAATCTTTTTTGGGAATTTTGACAATATTTCTTTCTTGGATTTTGAACTATATTTCATTTTTTTTGGATTTTGACATAGCAATCTGCAGCACCCAAAGACGGGCTCGAACTACTGGCCAGGGATCGCCGTCCCTCCCCTCTCATTAAAAGCTTCCCTTAAGCAGGGCGTGCATGTGAGGGTGGCTTACCATAACCAACCGCCTCTAAAGAACGGTGCCCCTACTAAGGCCATACCCGGGATTCAACCCAGCCTAAGAGGGAGATAGAAGAAAATTGGAGACAAGCTTTATGCAGGATGGGAGACATCAGGATTTGAATTCCTTCCAGGGCACCACCCCTCAAAGAGTAGGTCTGTTGCGCTGGGGCTTTGTGTCTTTGATTTTGAGACCCATATTTATCAGGCATGCATGCGACCGGGCTCATGACGTCCCGCGGGGAACTGTACTGCCACTCTTGCCATGCCTTTGATCCATAATCTTGCATTGATTCATTTTCTCATTGATTTTGAAAGCCCTTATTGGCTAGATATTGCATGAAAGCTCACTTTCGAGGGTCAAGACTGCCCCTATTTGAGACCTCTCTCGTATTAGGGAGCGCCTAGGTTGGTCATCTTATCCATCAACCTCTTGCCCCTGCACTTGGACGAGTAGAGAAAAGAAAAAGACCTTTGTGCATACCCATGGTATGGCCAAAGCAGCAACGGTGTTGCACTAGAGAGATCGGCTATGGCTTGCCGTGAATTGTGTGAAAAACCCATGCTCAAAGGTCACCCTCAACGATCGGGGAAAGAACTAGACTCCCAGCGCGGAGCTATCACTGGCCTAAGGATGCTGCAGAAGCGAACTCATTTTAAATGAACTAAGCAAATTTCTAAAAGCCACTTAACCATGTTGAGGAACCAACGTTAATCTTAACAATGTGCAGGAGTAAATAAGTGATAATAACAATGATAATATATTCTTGCACAAAATGATGATACCTTGCAAATCCATAGAGTGGAAGTAGCGTCCTGACGCGATCTTGATCATCGAGCTTCGCGCAACATGAGCTTCATATTCCTTGCTTGATAGGATGAAAGGGAGAGGATAGCAAAGAGATTGAAAGATTCCTTGACATGGAGGAGCAATAGATGCCAAACTAGATGAAGAAGGATAAAAAGGAAGAGAGACGAGGGCTAGAACTCCCTCGTTAAGGCGCCGAGACCCTAATAACAAGGGACCAGATACAGAAGAAACCAGATTAGCTTAGATCAAGGCGGACTAAATCCTCGAAAACAGCAAGAGAAAGGGCGAAGACCCCGAAAGGGTGAAGAGGAAAGAGTAGAAAGATGATAAGAAGAATCATCCGACGTGGTCGGAGAAGAGGGATGAGAATCATCTGACAGTGCCAGAGAAGGAGGATGGGAGACACCCGCCAAGGTCGGGGAATAAGAAGAACCCGGAGATACCGGAGGGGAAGAATCAGAGGCAACACCTGAAAGTCTCGGGGAAGAATAATCAGGTGATGTCCCGAGATTAGGATGGAATGATGACATAGGCCAGGGCCTAGAATCGTGAGAGGAGGGAAAATCTGGAGGATCCGGGGAAAAAAGAGAGGAATGGGGACGCATGGACCTATGGAAGGAGGAGAAAATGATGGAGATAGGATCAGATGGAGGAAGATACACCACCCAAGGGTGGGAACTGAGTAGAAGGAAGGATGAATGAAAAGAAAAGGAGGAAGAGGTGGACCCCTGAATGCACAACCGATAGCCATTGAGTTTACGTCGCCGCCTCTTCTTGGCAGAAATTTTTTGAAAATGGACCCACCTGGTGCGGGCTTGGACCTTCGGGCTTCTTAATCTGTAATACCTTCTCAAATAACGGGCCCACCTAGCAGATGACCTGGCCCGACTGTGAACATGCAACTTCATCGGTGCGGTTGCCCCTAGACACCCGGTGCTAGCAATATGCGAACATTCTTGAGCGAGTAACCCTTCAGAGTGATGAATATCACAAACCCACGAGGTTTTGTCTCTCGGCACTAGAAGCATGAGATTCGGTAACTCCACTCGAAACTCAGTCTTGAAGCACAACTCCCTTGATAGAAGAGACGGGTGAAGCTGAGGGAGAGTAATACACGGCGTTGACATGGCCGGTTTGCTAATAAACCGAGGAAGATTACATAACAGGTGCAGAATATCCTTGGAAAGTGTAGATGATACGGCCAATTGCCCCTTGAACATAGAACCCATAATCTGCTTGGTGGCCATATGTGTAAGCACAACGCGGGTAGAGAACCCTTCTTGGCCTGTTATCCGAATAGCAATAGAGCGAGGAGAAATAATAGCATCAATGGTGAACTCTCCGGCGAGCAAGGAGATTGCCATCGGCCTCGCTCGGGAAGAAACTGGCATCAACTCAAGGGAACTCTTCTTAGCAACTGTCATCTTTGAAAGTGTAGACGCATCATCCCCAAAATAACCAGGGACGAGGACACGAACCGGCATCCGACAGATAAAATCTTGAATCTTGAAATGCACGGCCATCACTGAATCATCCTGACTTGGCTTATTGTCTCCCTGGGGATTAGACCCGCGGGGCACCAAAGGAAGCACACACCCGCTCCGTGGGGTGGTAGTGGTTGGAGAAGTAAAGGGAATATGTTTCGGTGGAACATGTGAAGGTTTGGAAGGCATGGAGGCTCCAACGGGAGTGGTAATGGAAAGTGAAGGCGCAGGCGATGTGGCGATGATAGGCTCGGGTCGCGATAAAGGCGACGGCGAAGGCGTGGCTGAGGGTAGAGATAAAGGAGAAGGTTTGGCTTGCTCAGGCTCGGGCAAAGGTGATGGCGGAGATGGAGGCGAGGGTGGAGATGGAGGTGGTGATGGAAGCATTGGTGGTGGAGATGGTGATGATGGTGATGGCAATGGAGATGGTGAGGATAGTAATGAAGGCGATGGGGGTAGTGGACATGGAGGTAGAGAGGGTGAAGAGGGAGGTTGTGGTGTCCATCGTCGACGTGTCGACACAACGCGTCGAGCGGTGTTAGGGATAGAAGTAGTGCTAGTGGCGGCAGGGGAGGAAGGGGAGGCACTAGCCTGAGTAGAGGATTGGGTTTGTGGCGGCGATGGAGCCAGAGTAAGAGATGGCGGAGGTAATGGGGTAGGTGACAGAGCGAGTGTAGCACTAGACGAGGAATCACAGGGGTGCCCCTGGCCTTGAAGTAACGGAGATGACTGTCCGGGCGGCACTTCTTGCTGCTGCTGTTGGTCGCGAAGATGTAAAATGACTTTGTGAATAGCGGCCCAATCAATCCTTTTCTTAGCTTCCAGATCATAAACATAATCCCAGAACTCGGGGCAATCCTCAACCAAATGCCCCTGTTGGCGGTGAAAATCACAGAACTGAAGCATATCCCCGACCACGGGTCGGTAAGGCACAACCGGAGGGAGCGACAATGCGTGACTGGCCATCAAAGCCTGAAATATATCTGTGAAACACTCTGGCAATGGAAGGCGAGGAGCCTGCTTCGGGCAAGGTGGATGCCGAGGGATATGTAATGGTGGAGAAGGTTGTGGAGACGAAGTGGAGGTTGCGTAGGCAGGAGTATGTGGCTAGTGGTGGAGGGATTCGGTGATGACATGTGTGGAACAGGATGAGGGGGTATGTAGACGGCATCTACTTGCTCGGGATGTGGTGTTCCCTTGACCGGAAGTGTAGATGGAGACGGGTATGTGGATGCGGGAGGCTGACTCATGGAAGGTTGACATGCTGAGGCGTATGGGTATGTAGAGGCGGGAGGTTGGCTCGTGGAGGGATATGTGGCGGAAGGCTGACTCATGGCCGGCTGACTCATGGGAGCGTAGGGTTGACATGTGGAGGGTGAAGGTTGATATGTGGAGGTGGATGGTGGAGACTCGAGGTCAAGGGAATCTTGGATTTGTTGGCGAATGAAGCGGGCTCGGCTGTAAAGTTGCTGCCAGGAGGTGATGTCGTTGAGGGTTAAGATGAACCGATACTCGGGCACAGCATTGGATATCAGCATCTTGATTTGTTCTCCCTCCGGTATGTGCCCCGGGACTTGCGCGGCCAAGCGACGCCAACGATCAGCAAAGGTAGAAAACTCCTCTTCGGGCTTCATCATCTCATGGGCCAGATCCATAATAGAGTACTTGGGCCCAACCTGGTCTTGAAACTGCTGTATAAATTTTTCTTGAACGGCTTGAAAACTCACAACTTGCTCTTGCGGAAGAGAGAAGAACCAATCCCGAGCCAGGCCTTCCAATGACAGACCAAACAGATAAACCATCAAGTGTTGGTCATGTCGAAACTGGGCCGACTCATAAACAAACTCCTTCAAGTGCACATATGGGTCACCGACTCCACTATAACGGTGATATGCAGGAATTTGTGAAGATGGCGGAAGCCGAAGACCTTGAAATGCGAATGGAACACTTAAAGAGGATTTAGGATCGATCCGACGTTGAAGCTCATCAAGCTGGCGTTGGGTTTGAGCAATCATCTCCTGGGTAGGGAGAGATCGAGAAGAATATGGGCCAGCTTGAGCAAGAGGTTGTGAATGGGGACCAAGAGCATGGTATTGGGCCGGATAAGAGGATCCAGGCTGAGAAGAAGAAGGGCCCATTCCAAGAATGGAAGGATATGTGGGCCTGGAAGAAGTATGAGCATAAGGACCCATTGGGCTGGCAGCAACATGGGCATAAGGATGAGGCCCATTAAGAGAATAAGTCCCATTAGCAATTGGGCCAGCAACATATGAAGGAGAAGGAGGAGGCCCATGAATAGGAGATGGCCCATTATGAGAAGAAGGCCCATGAAGATGAGATGCAATAAGACGTTGGGCCTGGGCCGGGTCCATTTGGCAAACAAGGCTTGAAATACGGGCCATGAGATTAGCTTGTTCCTCAGATGGGTCAGGGGGACCACGAGAAGATGGACCCAAGCGGGAAGAGGATTCCACGTGGGAATAGGAAGCAGATTGGGAAAAAGAATGATACAAGGGGTTAGAATACTGCTCCATGAGGGCAAATGGAGACTTAATACATGGAGATCAAGGACAATACAAATGGGGAAGCAATGGCTTAATGGGCTTGAGAACAAGGGGGGCCGACCCACTAATGCAAAGATGAATGGACAACGGACCACGGGACAATGGACTAGACAATGGACACACAAAATGGCCTAAGCTAAATGGGCCTAACAATAACAAAACATGTGGATGATGAAAGAATGCAACACAAAAATCACTAATGAGCTTGGACAAGCCCAATCAACACGAACAATGCAATGTGAGAGTTTTCACCCAAGTCAAACAAGTTAATATGATGGGAAATCTTTTAGGGGTTTCAATAGACCTTTTAATGATTTGAATTAATAACAATTCCCTCAAGATAGGAATCTCAAAGGAATAAGGTCCAAACTTTGGGTTGACTAAGGTTAACTCCCTCACACTTATGCAAATGCAAGCCTAAAGGGGTGGAAAGATACAACCGGCCCGGCGTCCGTGTGGGAATCCACGGCTCACGGGGACTTATGGAGGTCCTTGATGTGTTTTCCTGGTCGGCTCCAAGGAATATGGAGACGAGAGGTCCACGCACCAAGGTAGGAAATGCAACTATGATATGCAATGTATGGCCCTATGTGCACCGGAGTGCATGCAAATTCTAGCTTAAAACTAGAAAATCAAGACTAGATTAAACTATGCAAACATGATCCAACAAAAACAAATAGTATATGGATGGAAGACAATACAAAGATCTGCACAACGGCCCCAAGAACAGATCAATCTGACCCCGGGAGGTCAATCAAATCACTAAGCAAAGATGCCCCCGTGAACCTATGCGCAGACCACATGCAGATTTTATGGACAAAATGCTAAAATGATGACAATTTTTAACTAAGCAAATGAGACCCAAATGATGCAAATAAGCTATGGATGGAAAGACAATACAAAGGACTATCCAATGGATCAAAAATCAGTGTAATCAGACATCGGGAAGGCAGTCAAATCACTCATTAAAGATGTACCTGTGAACCTGTCCCTGAGCCTGCCTGCAGAACTTATGCACAAAACTCAAAAAGATGGACAAGATTAGAATATGCAAATGTTAACCAAATGATGCAACTGATATATGGATGGAAAGACAATACAAAGGGCTATCCAATGCAACAAGAATCAGCTCAATCGGAATCCGGGATCAAAAGTTATGCCTCGATGAACATGGCCCTGTGAGCATGCACGCAAGATTGCCAGAAGCCGTGTAACGGTCTACCAAAGGACCGTTACATGCATGTGACGGTCTACTGTAGGACCGTCACACAACCAAAGCCCTTAAAACACCAAAAATAGTTGGACAATGGAAGAAATATCACCTAAACATGAACATGCACCCACCCAACCTACAAAAGAGCATGAAAACAAGCGTGATGGGCATTGGTGTCCCACCGTGATCGCCAAAAAACTGTTGATTTGTTTTCTTAATTAGATTCCATTCCTATCCCGCCCCCTTTAAATACATATATGCATAAACATGTGAATCAAAGACAAGGGGGATGAAAGGATGAGAAATACTAACCGTGATCGCCACCAAGGATTAACAACGCCAAAGGATGAAGACGTGTAAAGAACGGCGTCGTGTACCTTGAAACTTAAAGACTTGATCGCGCTTGAAACGGGGTGCGGGGAACTTGTGAATTCAAACTTCCTCTCCTTCCAGCCGGCTAGAGGAAGAGGGCCTCACGTTGTATTCATGCTCTCCTGCGAAACAAAGATGAAACACAAAGGCAAAAACCCATTAGAACATGCATGTGTAGTATCAATCCCGCAGTGATAAAATAGGGGTAGAAATTGAGGGCAAACTCACCGGGGAAGGGTTTTTAACCCCTGTGGAAGGGTGAAAATAATAGGTGGGTGTGTTGTGCATGCATGGGATTTGAAATCATAGAATTTGATTGAGAGAATAGAGAGAAAACGATGATGCAAAACGGAGAAAAACGCATGTGTAACAGAAAGTGCAGAAAACTGTGATGATTTGTGATTTTGAGGAGACTAGAACTAAGAGTGTAGACCATGAAATCAAGCCCAGAAGGATGAAATTGAAAGTTAATACTTCCCTCTTCAAGATGGGGTCGAAGTTGTGAGTCGACGGTGCAGCATGGCTTCGCCCCACGTCCGAAAAGAGCCCCCCCGTCGCGACTGCGAACTGGGCAGTTTTTATAGAGTTTTGCAAGAAAGCCTCATCTCCTTATCACGACTCCCAGAGATAGAGTCCAAGATAAATCGAGTTCTCTGGATCAAACTCGAGATAATACTAAGGACAAGAGATAGGAACAAACGGGGATCAATTCAGAGGAGGATTCTAGAAGATATGTTTTTTGGAAGGCAGCCCCGGAGCCTTATCTGCAGAGTTTGAGTTGAACTAGGAAACATAAATCCTGATCTTGCGACCCAGATCCCAAGAGATATTGCCAATGAAAGTTTGATTCCTATGAACCAAATTCAAGATAATACCAAGGGCTAGAAGTAGGAAAAAACGGCGCTCAATTCGGAGTAGAATTCAAGAAGTTATGGACTCTGCAAGAGGGCCACGGCGCACAGAAACGGAGCAGAGTCCAACACGAATTGGACTCTCTGGTGCATGTAACGGTCTATCGTAGGACCGTCACATATGATGTAACGGACTAGGGTAGGTCCGTCACACTCTGGAGGTCAAACGGGACGTTTTTGGATGAGATTGGATGTAACGCACCTAAACAGGGTCGTCACTTGGTCTAACGGTCAAGGATAGGACCGCCACACTCTAGGGGTTGAACCGGGCTGTTTTGGGCAAGTTTTGGTGTGACGGTCTATCGTAGGACCGTCACACTGAAGTAACGGTCTTCACTGGGCCGTCACTTCAATGAAGTAACGCACCTGCAAACGACCTTCACTTGGATGAAGGCAGATTCTGGGCAGACTGCGCGCGACTTTAGAAATCGAAGCGTATCTCTCAAACGGTGGAGAATTAGACAAAGTGATAAACATAGAAGTTGTAGATAACTGAGAGAGGAACAACTTTCATGAAGAAATAAATTTGAGAAAATGATTGTAAGAGGGTGAAAATGGGGATGGAAGAGAGAGGAAAATTCTGGAATGTAGGTGAACAGCACGGCATGCCAGAAAAATGTGAATAGCTCACAATCGGGGCAGAACCGGCCAACAGTGTAGAAGAAGAAATTGTAGATCTTTGAAAGACGCACAACTTTGATGAAGACAACTTTTTGAAAAGAGGATTGGAAGAAGGTGAAAAAGAACCACTTTCAGGACTGCGCAGTGAGAGAGAGCCGATTACTTGGGGGAAGCCGGCCTAAATGGGCCGAAAGTCGACTTGGAAGTGGGAATTTGACAAGATAAGCTCCGGGGCTATAAGAAATCATGATCTCCAAGACTCAAAGGATATGAAATGGTAAAAATGGACTTGAAATTCATCCAAGGAAGCTCCAAAATAATGGCTAATTCGGGACATCAAAAATGATGAATAAGAGAAATGACACAACTTGTGGGCTAAAACGGGTGTCAACAGTCGGCCCGTCATAATTGTGATTTCAAATTATCAGAACTCGGCGATAAACCCAAGCTTGGCGGGAAAGAGGACACATGGGCGCGCGGTCATCCGCCGGTGCATACACATCACTTATATTACGCAATGCGTAAGTTCATATCATGCGTGCATACACGACTTGAAATTGCAATACATAAGTTCACATCAAATGAATAACAAATTAGAAGAACCGAGAAGGTTAGTGAAATCTAGAATCTCGTCGTTAACCCTATGTTCTTTCACAGTATGCAAAATAAACACAGATGATTCCATATTCTCTCTCTAAATTAACCCTTTACATCGAAAGGTCTATCATCTTTGGATTTTCTTAATAAGAGAATGTCTAACTACAGTGAAACAATCCGAAGAATGAAGTCTACAATTTGCTAGTAGATGGGCTTCCCAACTTAAAGCAACAAAAATTCTTATATATACATAGTGAAACAATATGCTTCCAATCTAACTACACCAACTAATTAATTTAATTGGCCAACGGAGAAGACACTATGAGTCTATGGCAAAGACTTCCCAACTTAAAAGCATCCATAATTGGATCGATACGTCTGCATAGACGATGACTTCCTATTATCAGAATACGCCAAACATGCACTCAAGAATGTTTAGTAATGTAATGTTTGGGTATATATATATACACAATATGCATTAGGCTCCAACTTAAAACACATTCATGTTATATCAAATTTCCCTACGTTAATTAATTAATTTGCAATAGTTATTTTATTTCGTACATAAACATATCCAAGAATATATATTCCACTAGAATACGCTTTGTTATAAGAGGGGCCGGAAATCGGAAACCTTAATCCTCTCTTTGGCTTCTTTACATTTAAGCACTATTTCAGGACCTTTCTTTAATGACCATTTTAATTTATGTATGCAGCAGGAGGCTTTGAATATATATATATATATATATATATAATATAAAGAGGTAGCAATAATTATAAAAACCTATCAGTAGCTGAAACAATGGTCTTCATATCATTTACTTGTAAAATTCATTTTCATAACATGCATGCCACTAATGCTGTAAAGTTTAATAAAATCGAACGCCTCATTTTATCGGTAATAACTTTTATGATATAGATCCCTTGATGTAACACCTGATAATTTTGAGTAGACAAAATTTTTTTTTGGATCTCTCTCACTCATCACCAACTCTATGAAAAGTGTATCGATTATGTAAAACAGAACATCGAATGCTTGTAAAGTGTACCCATTAATTAAAGCACATCAAATATCCGAATCTTATCCAACATTGAAGTGTACGAAGGGAAAAATCTCAAACTTATGTGTACGAACAAATCTTGAGACCGATCGTATCACGCAGCGAAAAATTTAATCGAATAACACACATCCACATGGAACACCAAAAATTTACGTGGAAAACTCCTCCAATGTGAAGGGGGAAAATCATGGACAAACCAGAGGAGAAGATTCACTATAATCAATAATGAAAGTACAAATTACTCAAAATCTCTTGCCAAGACTTGAGTTAAAATTACAAGAGAAAACTGGGATCCAATAACAACCGAACTCTCCTACGAGATCACAGCAAATCCTACTGCAAACCTGATCGTCCCTGTAGTGAGAACCATGTTCAGCTGATGAAGAACAATCCCTTCTCTTCCTCTCCTTGATGGCAGCACCCTATTCTTGGTGCTACAGTAGCCCCTTTCTTCCTCTCTTGATGGCCTCCTAGATCTCACCTTGTCCTTAGGGTTTTAAACCCCAATAAGATGTTTTATACATCTAGGGTGGTCAAGGAACAACCCAAGGACCAGATCCATCAATCATGGCTTGTCCCAATGACTTTGACATTAAACAAACCATAGATAATATCCCTTTTCGACCAAAGGAAATAAGTCAAAATTGGCTGCATCGAAGGTGTCAATCGACCGAACCCATAGGGGCGGTCGACCGGCAGTTTTCTGCTGCTGGAATGTGTTGTTGTCTGTCAGTTCCGGTCGACCGGACTGATCCGGCGGTCGACCGGCTGTTTCCAGACAGCAAGCTTGCAAAGCCGGTCGACTGGCCCAGTGGCGGCGGTCGACCGGAAGTTGCTTGGGCTGAAAAAAATATAAATGGGCCATGGGCCCAACAACCTCCCCCTTCAGCCCATAAGGGAGGCTGCCCCGAGACTTCTCAGTGTGTAGTCATGCCGACCAATCGTCGGCAAACCTCTTACCTTTCTTTTGGCAAAGTCTTTGTCAACATGTCTACCCCATTGTCATCTGTGTGAACTTTCTGAAGCTTCAGTTGCTTCTCTTCAAACACATTTCTAATCCAGTGGTATCTGACATCAATGTGCTTCGACTTGAAATGAGGAGTTGGGTTCTTGCACAAGTGGATGGCGCTTTGACTGTCACAGTACACCACATAGCTTTCTTGTTTCAGCCCCAATTCATATAAGAATTCTTTCATCCACAACATCTCTTTGTAAACCTCTGTAGCAGCAATATATTCTACCTCTATGGTGGAGAGAGCAATACACCTTTGCAACATGGATTGCCATGACACAGCTCCCCCTGCAAAAGTAAGCACAAAACCTGATATGGACTTCCTTGTATCAATATCCCTTGCCATATCTGTATCTGTATAACCTGTCAGAACAGGTGGTCCACCCCTAAAACTTAAACAAATTTTGGAGCTACCCATGATATATCTAAGGATCCACTTCACTGCTATCCAATGCTCCTTTCCTGGATTTGCAAGAAATCTACTAGCAACACCCACTACATACGCTATGTCCGACCTCGTACATACCATTGCATACATCAGACTTCCGACTGCTGAAGCATAAGGGACTTTCTGCATTTTCTCCTTGTCCTCTTCATTTGTTGGACTCTGCTCTAAGCACAACTTAAAATGACCTGCAAAAGGAGAACCAACTGACTTTGCATTGCTCATACTGAACTTGTCCAATACCTTCTCAATATATTTCTCCTGTGACAACCATATTTTCTTGGATTTTCTGTCACGATAAATCTGCATGCCCAGTATTTACTTTGCTGGCCCCATGTCCTTCATTACAAAGGACTTGCTAAGTTCTTTCTTCAGCCTGTCAATCATAGACATATATTTCCCAAGGATAAGCATGTCATCAACATATAATAAGAGAATAATGAAATTCTCACCAAACCATTTGATGTATACACAATGATCTGAAACCGTCCTTTTGTATTCATTTTCAGCCATAAAATGAATCAAACTTCTTATACCACTGCCTTGGAGCTTGCTTCAGCCCATACAAGTTCTTTCTCAATCTGCAGATAAAATTTTCTTTACCTATGACTTTGAATCCTTCTGGTTGCTCCATATACATTTCCTCTTCTAAACCACCATGGAGAAAAGTTGTCTTCACATCCAGCTGCTCAACCTCCAAGTCCAGGCTAGCAGCAAAACCTAGAGCAATACGAATAGAAGACATTTTTACAATAGGAGAAAAAATTTCTTCAAAGTCAATACCTTGCTTTTGACCAAAGCCTTTTACAACCAATCTGGCCTTGTATTTTGGTTGAGAACATTGCTCCTGAGTGTTCAATTTGAAAACACATTTGTTCTTCAATGCCTTTCTTCCCTTTGGTAGTTGCACCAAATCATAGGTGTGGTTCTTCTGTAGAGCATCCATCTCTTCCTGCATAGCTCCTAACCACTCATTCTTCTGCTCACTTTCCATTGCTTCTTGGTAACACTCTGGTTCACCTGCATAAGTAATCATTACATACTCATATGTAAGATACCTTTTGGAAGGCTGATGTTCTCTGGAAGATCTTCTCAGTTGAGGTTCTATAGGAGGTTGCTCCTCATCTACTTCCTGCTCAACATGTTCTACAGGTAAGTCAGCATCTACCTCTGCATCATCTTCCTGCTGATCTCCCCCATCACCCTGACATACTGGAGGAGAGACTGGATCACAATCTGCTAAGCCTTCTTCAGAAGCATTGGCTGGTACCTTTTTCTTAAAATCTTCAAAGGTTTGATCGTCAAAGAAGATCACATCTCTACTTCTGAATACTTTCTGCTTTTCTAGATCCCAAAGTCTGTAACCAAATTCATCACGTGAGTACTAAAGAAAAATGCATTCTTTTATCTTACCGTCTAGTTTGGACCTCTCAATGTTTGGGACATGTGCAAATGCACGACAATCAAACACTCTCAAATGCTTGTAGAAGACATCTTTTCCTGACCATACGTGCTCAGCAACATCACCATCTAGAGCTGTACAGGGTGACAAGTTGATCACATCAACTGCGGTCCTCAATGTCTCATCCCAAAATCTTTTGGGTAGCTTGGCTTGTGAAAGCATACATCTGATCTTTTCCATGATGGTGCGGTTTATCCTCTCTGCAATTGTATTGTGCTGAGGTGTACCAGGAACTGTCATCTCATGCTGAATGCCCTGTGACCTGCAATAAGCATTAAACGAGCCTGTATACTCACCACCATTGTCTGACCTTATGCATTTCAGCTGTCTCTCTGTCTCCCTTTCAGCCTTGGCATGAAACTCTTTGAAAACATCAATAACCTGATCTTTAGTCTTCAAAGCATAAGCCCATACTTTCCTTGAAAAATCATCTATAAATGTGACAAAGTAAAGTGCACCACTGATACCTGGAACATTAACTGATCCACCAGAAGTTTTTATTTTTAAAGGGCCACATACATCTGTATAGACAGGATCCAAGACATGCATCTTTCTAGACAATGCAGGACTAGTAAAGGAAACTCTATATTATTTTTCAGTCAAACAATCAATACATGAGTTCAGATGTGTACCTCTGACGTCTGGTAAGACTTCTTTCTTGGAAAGAACTTGCAGTCCCTTCTCGCTCATGTGTCCCAGTCTCCTATGCCACAACTCCATACTGGAATCTTTCTCAGTAGCATTCAACTGATCACCACAAGCTTGAACCTGCAATCTGTATAAGGTATGACATTTCTTTCCAGTAGCAACAACAAGAGAACCCTTGCTAAGCTTCCATTTTCCCTTGTGAAATCTGCTATCATAGTCTTCATCATCTAGCTTTCCAACTGAAATTAAATTCAACCTCAAATCAACCACATGCCTCACATCCCTAAGTACCAACTTACAATCAAGATTGGTCTTTATATGAATGCCGCCCATGCCAATGATGTCTGCTGTCCCATGGTTGCCCATCTTGACAACACCAAAGTTTTCAGCCTTGTAAGTAGCAAAGAACTCCCTTCGTGGTGTAGCATGATAAGAAGCACATGTATCAATCACCCACTCGAGGTCCTGGTATACGCAAGAAAAAATATCATCAGAAGTAGATAAAATCAGATAATCACCACCTTGCGCTGTAGCTGTGACATTGTCTTTTGACTCTGCATTCTCTACTTCTTTTCCCTTTTTCTTGTTTTTCTTCGGTTGCTTACACTGATTCTTGAAATGCCATTTTTCTCCACAGTTGTAGCAAGTAATGTCCTTCCTCGGCCTTGACTTAACTTCTGCTCTTCTGTGAATTTCCTCTCCCTCTGGACTTTGACCTTCCCCTATTCTCTGAGACAAGTGCCTGTGAATCACTGTGAGAAATTCTTGAATTCTTTTTTCTCAACTCTTTATTCAACAAACTGCTTGTTACTTTACTCATGGAGACAACTCCATCTGGTGTAGAATTGCTGAGAGAGACCACCAGTGTCTCCCAGCTTTCTGGCAACAAGCTAAGAAGTAACAATGCCTGCAACTCATCATCAAGAGACATCTTCATAGAGGATAACTAGTTAGTGATACTCTGTATTTCATTCAAGTGCTCAGCAATAGAAGTGCCATCTTTAAACTTCAGATTGACAAGTTTTCTAATCAAGAAGGCCTTATTACCAGCTGTTTTTCTTTCATAGAGAACCTCCAACTTTTTCCATAGAGAGTATGTAGAACTCTCAGTGGAAACATGATGAAAAACACTATCAAACCGTATCTCGGGAACTGCCCCGCCACCACTCCCAGGTGGGCCGACACTCGAGGTCGTCAGGCTACGACCAGTGGAGGCTCACTAGACACAGAGACTCTGAAATACGAGTGCTGAAGTACGGAGAGGCTAAGCAAGCACTATCGCACGTACTACGAAGCACCAAGGTAGCACACTAAACCGCCTACAGACTCAGGACATGGCAACTAGACCTGCTAACACAACGATCCTTGAGTCTCACGACTCAGAGTCAAGATCGTCGTACAACGGCGGTGACAAGCCACCAATCAGCCTAATCCCAAGCCACAGGAAACGACAATGGATCATCGGCGATCACAAGGAGGGCCGCTAAGCCCATGGAGCGGTCATTCGATAGGTCGCTAAGCCCAGTCAACTCACAACCGACCTACTAGTCAAACCACCCAAACGGTCTACAAAAGGACCGTCCACAAACGTACGCGGTCTACTAATGGGCTGCTAAAGGGTCTAGATGGTCTAAGAGAAGGCCGCTAGATCAAACCGACTTAAAACAGTAACTCGGTCAAAACGGTCAATAACGGTCTAGCAATGGACCGCTAAAGACAAGAAACGGTCTAGAGAAGGACCGCTTCACTAACTGCCATAAAATCGTTGACTAGAGTCAACCATGCTTAGCGGTCTAGCAAGGGACTGCTTAAGCAAGCTGAACGGTCTATCGTAAGACCGCTCAACTGACCCGCGCGACTAAAGAAACCACACGGCCACCCAAGGGCCGTCCGAAGGATATAAATGGTCCTATAATGGACCGTGAAACACAGAAGACGGTCTATCGCGCGACCGCGAAGACCCAAACTGACATATATAAAACGGTCACACGTTGGACCGCGTAATAACTTAAATGGTCACTGTAACGACCGTTAAGGCGTTACGGCGGGAAAACCATGGGATCGGCCGGATCTCGGCCTTTCCACGCCCCGTTCGCTCCGAAACGAAGGGGATACAACCACAATGACGCTACCGACCTTCCACACTCCGGAAGGGGTCAAATCGACGCACAAACGGCTAGAAACGGGCAATTCTACTGAATTGACCTAAATAGAATCACATGGGTTCCCGGGCTCCTACCGGTCCCAAATGACCACCAATCACAACGAAATCAGTGGGAATGGAATACTGACACTCCAGGGGTTCGAATGACACCAACTGATCTGAAAATCGTCGCCAGTTTTCGGCGAACCCGACGAACACCCCAAAGGCATGATTTTCCCAAACTTGAATGAAATCCACTCGTTGTCGCACCGTTCGACGTGAAACTGCGAGGGTACGTAGTAGAGAAGTAGAGCTTCCATCTCCCTACCTCCACCGACGATTCTGCACGCCGAAGTGACTAAACCGCGCCGAAAACTGCCAAACCAACGAACCGCGCCGGCTTTGAATCCACCGAGGGATCGCACTGTGCCACGCTCAATCCGCCACTCCATCATGCTCCAGGTTCACTCCATCGCGTTCCCGCCTCAGCCAGCTCGCCACGGTCGCGTGCCCCACATCGAGAGGACCAGAGAGGAGAGAGAATAAGAGAGAGAAAGTGAAGGTGAGAATGAGGGAGGAGAGAGGGTGAAAAGGTTTAAATAGAAAAGAAATTAGGAATTTTCCTAATTTTTGAAATTCCAATTTTTGTGCCGAAAATACACTAATTCAGAAAAATACGTAAAAATAGTCGAAACGATCCTCTTAAAGAGTACATCGCAACTGTAGCGTCCTCAAGTTGATGAACTGAGAAATAAACTCATCACTGGGTTCTGTAATTTGTACGAGAGAAAAGTCCACGTGGATCGTAAAACTCAACTCAGGACTCACGAAAGTGATCCGAAAGCACTCCGATAAGGATTCGAAAGATCCGATAAGAATCCAGGGTATTACAGTGCGGCTTCGATCGGGTCCACCACACGCTCCTCAACCAATGGGACGTCGACAGATGCTCGCACGTCTGTGCTCGGCCCCGTTACCAGCCCCTCGGCCTCCTCGTCGCCAGCCTCCTCTTCACCATCACTGGCCTCCGCACCATAGAAAGGTGAAGGGGGAGGAAGAGACGGAACCGAGGAACCCAGCTTCTCGACCATGGCCACGACAGTAGCGTTCCAGCCCTCCTGGAAGCCACGGTCACGGGCCGGGCCGAAATACTCCAAGGCCACCGCAGTCAACTCGTCCCGGTAGGCCGAAGAAGAGCGAAAGCTTTCCACCGCCTCCTTGCCAGCGGTGGACATTGACGAGCGCATCCCAGCAAGTTGAGCCTCGACCTCTTCGGCCCGGGCTTCCACAGCTTGGACTCGCGCCCCCAGCTTGACTGCTCGGGCTTCAGCCATCTCAGCCCGAACACTGAAGAAATCGCGGTCCCGCTCCATCCCGGCGAGGGCCAACCCCTGCTGATTTAGCTGTTCACGGAGCCCGGTGTTTTCATCCTCGGAAGCATGCAGGCACCCTTTGAGCGCCTCGCGGTTAGCCGAAAGCTCCACCTGGGTAGCCTGAGTGGCCTCCAGCTCCCGAGCAAGACCACTGAAGTGGTACCTCCACAAGCCGAAGGCCCTGATGACCGAGCACACGCTCCTCGCGGCTAGGTCCATCAGCTCCCTCGCGGCTCCAGGGCCGAACACCCCGGTGCACTCGCACCACCGTACGCTCCGCCCCATAAGGTCAACAACCGTCACGATTCTCGCCTGCCCAACCGTAGCGTCCTCATGGGGCAGGAACTGATCACGCGGGGAAACCGTCGACGACGAAGGGTGATTGGCGTCAGTAGCAACAGGAGCTTTGCCCTTGTCGTGCCCTCCTCCACGGGGGCAGGTGCGGGAGGAGAAACAACCGACTCCTCAGCCGGCGGTGGTGGCGGTGCCTCGGATGGAGGCAGTCCGGATGACGACGGCGGCACCCAGACCCGACTACGGGCCGAGGCCGGAGCTCTGCTCCTCTACCTCGAGCGACGCTGAGTATCCAGCGCTGCCAGCTCATCTTTAGAGAATAGGGCACGGCCGCCCCCAGCCATGGCCGACTCAGCTTCAGCAGCACTGGCAATCTCTTCGGCGGAACCCCTCCGAGTGCTGGATCCCCCCTAGTGGCCGAAGCTACCGTTGGTCTCGCCAGGGGGACGCCCACAGGGACCGGATATTGGAGCAGACCCGGCACAAATGCTGCCTCAACCTGGGGGGCGGCAACCGTCACCTGGCCCGCCCCTGGCTCAACGTGATCCACGGGACGAGGAGCACACCACGGCAGCCTGACGATCTCATAGCTCCACGCTGGAGCCTCGGGCGCCCCTGATTCCAGAACAAAATTGGTTAGCTCCATTCGTCATTAACAAGAACACGACGAAGAATCGAAGTCAGTACCCTGCGGCAATGGAGGACTCAGTCCCAGCTCCCGGAGCAATCCCAGAGTTAACACAAAGTCCGCATCGACCATGGAAAATCGAAGGATGGCATCGACCTTCTTATGGTCCTCAGCGTTGGCCGGAGGCTTCCTATCGGCCCAGACAGGACGGAAGCCCCTGTGCCTCCAACTACCAGAGGAATCGAGGTCACTAGACCTGGCAAGGTACATATAACGCTGCGACCAACCCTTGAGGTTGGCCGCAATGGCAGAGACTTGGACAAGGTTACGGCCAGTCCGGGCCTTGAAATAAGCATAGGCCGTATCAGACGGGCAGCGTTGAAGATAGTAAAATTGCCGGAGAAGATGGACGCTTGGCTCCACCGACGCTCTCCGACACGCATAAACAAACCCACAGAGGATGTGGTAGGAGTTGGGGGATATTTTCCCTGGATACTGACCATAGTGATGAAGGACGGACGCAATAAAGGGGTGAACGGGCAGGCGAAAGCCCGCCTGGAAAGATGCCACCGGGACCATAAGTCCGCCCGAAGGTAGACTCATCTGATCGTCGTCTACAGTCGGGAAAATGATGTCAAAGTCGGGCGGGATTTGGAAAGCTTCTCGCAGCCATCGAACCACCCTATACGCCACTAAAGGTGGGGAACCAGGACGATGGACTCCGGCCCCCGAAGTGCTCGGAGCGCTACCACGCTCAGGCGCCACTTCCTCGACGGAAGAGGAGGGGTTGGCGCGAAGGTTCCTCCTACGAGGAGGCATGACTACGGGAGACTGGAGGCGCAAGAGAAAAGGTCCTCACCGGGCGAAGGAGGAGGACGTCTACACCGAGCTCAGCAACCAACAGGGCAGGACGGAGTCCATGGGGAAACCCCACGACGATCTTTATAACTACCCACGACAGAATGACGCTCCCATGCCGGGGGGCAGGTGAAAGGACGCATGTCACTGTCGCGGTACGACCATCAACGCCAGACGCATGTTCGGAGCCCGCGCTCCCAGACAAAATAGGACCTATGTCATGATTGTGGCAATGGCGCCTGCCACCGCCAGAGGCACCTGGCGCGCCAAGCATGCCACTGGACCCGTCGATACCAGCAGATAGACCTCGAACCCTACGCTTCGATAGACCCTTTCATGCTCGACTCTCAGCCCCCTGTAAAGTGCTCGGCAACTGAGAGTAGGGGGGAAGTGAGGAGGGTAAATTCGTCCTGGCCCAAGACCGGCCCGATAACGACGGCCCCAAACCGGATCCCGCCTCTTCAGCACTCCAAAGAGGCGCCCAGCGGCGACGGCCCATTGAGGAGAGGCCCAGCCCAGGTTAGCATCGGATTCTACAGCGAAGTTATCGCCGAAGGACCCTTCAACGATCGATCGTTGCCCCCATGACGTCGGCCTTGACCCCATAACGGGCGAGCACGCCCCATGAGCGCCGTAAGACTCACCCCGAGACCAGCCGACGCTGAGACAATCGCCCTCCAACGGAAAACTCCCGCCACTATAGCGGGAAAACGTTACTCCACGACTCACGCCATTTCCTATCACGGGATGAGGCTCTTCGCTCCAGGACAACCCCTATAAAAGGGAAATCGACAGAAAAGAGAGACACGGTGGACGATTCCGCTAAACGGCTATTCGAGAGAATAGAGCCACTCGTCCTACTTACTAGAGAGAGCAGAGCCACGTCAGGCTACACTCGAAGGAAGGCCCCCTCCCCTCCGACGACCTTACCACCCAGCGAGCACTCACCGAGTGGGCACTGGGAGCGGTGAGCACTCGTCCGGAGGATCTACACGGTAACTCGACCTCCTGCAACAACTTCTCTTTCTCTCTCTCTCATTTGCTCTTCTCTCTTCTCCATTAAATCGTTGCTAACTTAAGCATCGGAGGGTTGTCCCCTGGAGTAACACCCGAGACTCCTTCTGACGCCATTTGCTTCCTAGTGTTTACAGATCTCCACGGGTGCGAGACGACTTCCCCAACAAATAAATAAAGAAGGTGGTACGTGACATAAGAACCATTTTCCTACCTCTACAGACACAAATTTAAAAGTTGAAAAGATCTAAATTTTAAATCTTTACTCTTTACGTGAAAAAAGAAAAAAAAATAAGAGTCTAAGACTAAACTTAGTGAACTATTGTTGTCCTATAAGACAATCTACGAGCAACAAAAGAGAGAGAAAAATCATAAAATGCATAACTACAAGTGCAGACAAATAGGTGACTCTATTATAACACCCCTGCGGTCTTCAAGTCAAATTTTTTTCCCTTTCTTGTTTGTCCACCGAATTAAGCTTCAAATTGTTAAGAGAAGGCATAACCACGATCAACTAACGTACTTGGTTCTCTCCTTCTTGTTCGCTGAACAAGGTTTCGAACTGCAAAGATAAGACTCACTTTTTTCTCTCTTGTATCACAAAGATGTTGTGAGCCACTAACTTAGTGGATATATAATATTGATGTGAGCGATTCTAATCTTATAGGTCACAGTTAAACCCGAACAGTTAAACTATTGACCCATTATTCATTTAACCTATCTAAATCAAGATCCGGACCAAGTTTTAAAATATAAATCCAAACATTGTAAGAAGTTTTAATTCTACAAAAAAATTTAAAAAATACTTCAAACATGCGACTCAGTCGAGTAACCAGAGTTGGGCCACCTAGTACCAGATCAGATCGGTTCCGAGCCAATACATATCTGAGTGTAGGCAAACCTTGGCTCACATGTCCCCATTGTACTCGACAGTGGTGAAGGCAGGTGATGCTTACTATTCGTCGAGGCTCGCTGCCATTGATCACCAACCCATACGCCAATGAGGAGGCCAATACAGCTTATGCTTCCTCCACATATGCTTATACATGGCATGAAACCGCTAAAACACAAAACTGGTATAACTTCGGTTATCAATAACAGTGCAGGAAAATCAACATCATTCATACGACAGATTGGTATGCCCCCCCTCACATATAATCAGCAAGTATTGCAATGGGGAACCAGCAAATAGGAGCAGAAAAGGTATTGCGATAAACATCCATATCTAGAATAATGGAATCCACTGTCATGTATGTACACATTGCAAACATCAAACACGACTCTTTAGGCATGTTCAGAAACATATCCAACCATCGAGAACAGCGGATTCATTGTTTCACATCCAGCTGAAGAAAAAATAAAACTCTAGAAGTAAATATGACACAAGGACATGGATCAGCATGACTGCATATATCAAGACAAGAAAGATGCAAAAGGAGGAAATTTAAGGTTCTAATAAAACCTTTATAATGTTTTACCAGAAATTAAAAGAGCGCCAGGTGAAAACTGCAACAAGAGCGATATGCTATTCAAAAGTTTCAAAAAATCTCAATTTCCTTCATTGTCTCACAGCTCTCAGTTTCCCATTTCTCCAAATTCCAAAAGCTACCAAAAAAACAAATAACATACAAGAAATAAAAAAGAAAAATAGTTGAAAGATCTCTCCTCTCTAGGCCCATGTTTATTTTGCACAGATTCCTGGTCGCAGAACTGTTTTGGTGTTTCCTAGTCCCAACATATTTTTTTTACTTGATGTCAACAAACTTCACCAATTTCAGGCAAGATATTTACCAACTGACGGCCGCTTTAAAAAGGTTTCCTTCAGAAACTGCTGAAGGGAGCAATTCGATCAGAAGTTAAACCAAACACAGAATCTGACACGACCACCTAGAAAGTCAAACTACAATTGAGTGTTTCATAATGAACCATGATCATGTTCTTAAAGTGAAAATGTAGTTTTAAAATTCAACCTTTTCATTTCCCTGCCAAGTCAGCATACTCCCCAATAGGTACACATGCAGAATTAAACAATAGTAAACATGTTATGATCTGAATTTTTTCCATATGGAAACCATGAATATGCAGGCAAGTAAAGACTAAATACCCAAACGTTGTCTTTGGATTGAGGATTAGAGTCCATGGGTAAGTGAAACATACTCTAAATGTGGCCTACTCCCTAACCTTGTTGACACTAGGAGATAATGGTTTATACACTTTCAAACTCTAGCCAAACTTACTTGTCACCCATATTATATCATGTCCCCTTTAAATAATCCTCTCCTTAACAGAACAGTCCTTAATCAGCCATGTGTTGCATGAGAAATACATAAAACAGTAGCTTTGTATGCATTAACAAACAAAAGTAAAGAGAAAAATAATACGGAAAACAAATGATTTGTCTTCATCCAGAATCTAATAAAGGCATACATGAGTGGGATGTTTTCCTCATCTCTGATTCTCTATTACACCATTACCCGCAGTTGGCCCTGCCATCCGCATGATCTTCACTTCATGATTATCTGTTTGCTCTCATGATCATTCTTACCACCACACTAGCAAGCACTTGGTATGATGAAAGCTCCACCACTCAACTGTAGTTCCCTCCAATATCCAAAACCGTAACTATGACCTGCTCTGTCTCTTGTTTATCATTCACATTTCACGGGGACAAATGATGCAACCTTAGATGTTAAAATTTGTCAAATGACTCAAATCATCAGAAAAAACAGGCCAATGATTCTGGATTGTAATTGCTGGCTGAAATAGAACTAATTGCCAAAAGAAAAGGTATCTACTACATTGACTTTAAATGGGAAAGTTTTATGGACTCCCTTTCCATTGTTCTCATCTATGAACGTAAGGCCTCACTAGGAATGATCATCGGATCAGATTATCTGATAACCAATCTGGAATATCCATTATTTTTTCAAATTGGGCCTTCGTTACATCTGACCTGACTTTGCCTTCATCCAATAAACTCATTCTCCACAAGACACCATCAGAAGATCTGATTGGAGCCCTTTTCTACAAAACCCATCTTATTTGCTTCTCCATCTTCTTCAAACCCTATCCCTCTTGGTCTGCAGTTGCCCTGCAAGCTCCAACTCCCTCATCATGCACAGGCCCACCATCCGGTTCATCTTCCTTGCTTGCAGAAGCCTTATCTGGTCTACAGACCCTCTGCAACACAACGCCATGTCAGGCCACCATTGATGAGGAGCTGACGGGGCAAGAGGAGCAACAGGTGGGAGGGGAGGGTGCTAGTGTCGGCATACCTTTTCTGCGATCCTACTCGGACACATCCATTAATGAGCAGGGGATTACCTTGTGCTCATGATTCTCTTCTTCAATATCGCTGTTTGGTTAACACTCATTTACATCTGATCGACTGTCGAAAGGATGGGAGTAAGGTCATGATTTCCTTTGATCATTTAGCATAGCATCCATTTATGTCCACTGTTCAAAAGTTTCATTTTTCCTGATTCCTTTAATATGATTTGATTTTTTTTAAGTCCTTTCATATGATTTGATGGAAAAAGAATCATGGACTTTTGGGGCATTGCAAGATGAAGAGCTCCAATTGGGCAGGACCTGTATCCCTACAGACAAACACTGCCTTGATATCACCAATTTTAGTCTATTACTTCCTTCCAGCTTCTCTTGTATTAGAATGAGGGTTGAAGGTACTCTTTTCTTTGTGGCTGGATGACAAAGGAGAAGAAAAGTGTAAGGTACACTGAAGTCATCAAGGCAGAATGTCTGCATTGGATTTGACAGTAAATCCAAAAAAGCACGAGATCTGAAACCTATGCATATGTAAATATCCAATCCAAATGTTCTGAATCTGAAATATGATACATTAGATATGGATGTTTCCAACCCAGAACCAGTACTCCAGATCAGATCTGGGGCTGGCATCCCTAGGCTTATTTTTAACGCCACCCCCCCCCCCAAAAAAAAAGGGCTGGGGGCCTCCGCGATGTGAGGTGGGGTCATAGGTAGATTGGGCTCCACACACTCCAACACCCCTCTCTCTATGTGTGTGCCTCTCTCTCACTCTTCCCCTCTCTCCTCTCTCTATCTCTCTCAATTTTTAATATTAAAATCTATAATATTTTCATGAATCTTATTCATAATTTATATATTGAGAATATATATTTTTGGGGTTTTTAAATAGACGTCAAAGTGTCGCCTAGGCAACATGTAAGCGGACACCTTATCGCCTGAGCACTTAGGCACCTAGTGAACACCTTAGGTTGCCTTGGCGCCTTGACAACTATGTTCATATGAACCAAAAGTAAACATTCACAATGAAGAAATGCATGGAATATATACATTTTTTTTGAAAGTGGATGGTACCATTGATTTTACAAAATTGAAAAAGAGAGATTTACAAGTGCAAACTATATGTTCTCAAACAATCCCTGTACAAAAGGTCACATCAAGGAGTGTGTCACCCACTAGGCCCGCAGCAGACACCAAAAAAGAACGATTTTGTGTATCTATGTTACAAAAAAGTTTGGCCCATTCTTTCACTCACTCCCCCACAAAGTCTCCAATCCTCTATGGGATCATCACCTCCTTTCTAAATGTTCTACTATTTCTCTCCCCCCAGATGGCCCACAATGTGGCATGGAGGATGAGCCACCAAATACACCTATCTCCCTTGAGGGGCCACATGCTGTGCCACTCCCTGATAATCCTGGTCGACACTTTCTCTGGGTTACAATCCACACTAAACCTTGTTCAGCACATGGAACCACACTTCTTGGGAAAAGTGGCAGCCAATGAACAAGTGCTCGATGTCTTCCTTCTCCTCCCCGCACAGACAATAAACAAGTGCATGGAATATATACATTATCAATGGGTAAAGCTAAAAGATTAGACAAGAAAAAATGAATTAAAAGTAGAAAGCATTATATGTCACCTTTCTAAAAGATGAATAGTGCTTTTTTGGCTTCTCTCTGAACTTGGGTGGATGAATCTTCATTGACCTCAAGTTTGTGCGAATGTCCTAGAATAATTTGCCCTTTTGTATCCTATCTTCAGCTCGTCTTATTCACACATTTGGTTTTATATTTTATTGGGAGAATTTATTGTTTTATTTGTAAAAAATGAAACATAGAATGAAGTCCAACAAGGAGTTTCTTGTATGTTCCAGTTTACTACAGATTGTTATCTTTCTTCATGATGGTATAAACAGCATGTTCTAACATGAATGTTCTGTACACTGACATGCAATGTCTTAAAGTTATTTTTATAAGAGCAATGCCATGGTGCCACCCCTTTTTAAATTTTACCACGCTTGTGCCACACCCTTTTCCCGCCATCCAATTTGAAAATCAAACAACAGGAAAAGATGACTAAAGTTCGGTGCTCCTGAGCTTGGGAGCACCAAACTTAAGTCATTCGGTTCTCCCATCCTATCTCATCGCACGGCCAAGCTGAAAGTAGCAAAAAGAGTAGCACCATGGAATTGCCCTTTCTAAAATGTTGTTTACATCGGTTCCCAATGCTTGCCAATTTTTCTCTTAGTCACAATGGCCCAAACTTCTATTCCACACATCACAGCCACAGCCGCACATCGAATACCCACCCAAACGGCTCCAAAGGGATCCAGTGCTGTAACACTGGCACTGTTGCCCCAAATCCTACGCATACAGATCTTCTGAATGCTTCTCTATATCAAATTTTCAAAGGGTTTAGCATCTTTCCTTCTAAGTCTACCCATGTTTCTCCCTTTCTGTCCAAAAACTGTACTTTAAATTCTAAACTCTGCAGTAGGACGGTGCTACAGGAATGCATCCAACAGAAGAGGATGAAAATTGGTGTTTTAGGAAAAAGTAATTGTCAAAAATGTAAAAGCAATTCACACAAACATCTACTTTAGTGAACAAGATTGGATATAGATCATGGGTTAGAGAATTAATGGACTGAGATTGAATGGAAATAGTGTCGAACATAATGGCACTAATTTATAAGAAGACATTATGATTAGGAAGGAATAAAGTCTAGGCTGATAAAGACCACAAGTCAGTATAGCAATTAGACAACCCCAAAGCCACCATCCTAGTTAAGCTCTCTGCACAGTCACCAGGAGCATCATCGTATTCATTGTTGATATACTTGTTCACTCTACAAGTGTGAAATAACTTACATATCAAGAAGCAGATGTAAAAAAAGGAAACATATATCCTCGCGTACCACAGATTCTGAATCCAATCAATCATTCTTATATACACGGTGTATTCCAAGTAATTACCTTTCTCCTACACGTATGTACGGTATACTACCAAGTGCCCTCCATCGGACGCGGCAACTAGGAACAGGTTACCAACCCATCCTGTATCCCCGCAACAAAATGCTCACTTTGGTCTATCGTCTCCTTCACAGCCCGGTAAAACTCCACCCACGAGCACTCATAAGCAGCACCATCCCCGGCCAGGTCCCACCCGGGAAGGAACGCTCGACTGGGGCTCCACGTCGCCATGGGGGGACATGCCGACGCGGTCACCAGGTCCAGCACAGCAGCGGACGCTGCCGGCGCCAACTTGGGGAAATTGAAGGCGAGGTTGTCGACCCGGTGCTCGTATATCTTCCCGCGACGGTCCAGCTTGTACCGGGATGTGCCCTGGAACTGGCCCCTCGCCTCCCACGGCACCCGGGGCACCCCCTTCAGGTTCCACCTGACGAGGATCAGGTCATCCGACAGCTGCCAGATCCTCAGCACGTCCAATCCAATCTCCTTGAAGAGGATACGCCCGTGGAACCGCAACGCCCAGAAGATGAGCCGGTAGTTGTCGATGCCCTGGAAGGTGTTGAGCGGGTCCGCGAAGGTGATGTCGTCCCTGCCACGGCGCTTAATTAGGGAATCCCTACGGCCCTCACCTGAGCTCGGGGGATGGGGTGGAGGGGGAGGGGATGATGGCCTACCTGTAGATGTCGTAGTTGAGGTCGCGCGAGAAGAGGGCGGGGAGGTCGTCGCGGAGGGTGCGCACGGCGGTCCCGAGGTTGAGGTAGAACTCGTCCCGCTCGTTGTTGCCGCCGCTGTTGAAGCGGCGGTGGGCGTCCTGCGGCTTCGGCAACCGCCGCTTCTGCTGCTTGTTATCGGGGGAGTCGAGGGTGTCCACGGCCGCGTGCTTCGCGACGCCGAGGGGAGGGGGGTCGAGGGAGGAGCAGATGATGGGGGGGCGCCGCCGGGCGCGGGGGAGGAGGCGAGGAGGGGCGGAGAGATTGGGGAGGAGGGAAGCCATTCGCGCTCTCTCCCCCTCTCTCTCTCTCTCTCTCTCTCTCTCTCTCTGTGTGTGTTTGTGTGGATGTGTGGACTGCCCTGGCCTCGTTGGTTTGGGTGGCCCTGAAGACGGCAACGAGTGCTCGTTTCGTATTTCTAACTCCTTTCCCTTTCTTCAGTTCAGTGAGAGGGAGAGCCGATTACTATTGAGCGCCGCAGTCTGTTGGAGCGTTACACGTGCGAAGTTATCGACCAAATATAAAGTTACGCGTGCGAAGGCTCGCCCAAGATGTTTGCTTCTTCAACGGGAATTAACAAAAGTGACACTCTTGGCATGTCTAACTTTTTGTTTTTATTTTTATATAAAAAGATAAAACTCTGAAATATTTATAACCGGACAGTGATCGACACGTGCCAACATTTAGCTCGTCCATTTTCCAAGAGCGCTCGTCGCATGGCTGGAATAGAGTCCAAGTCTCACCCCGTGTGACCGGTTGAAATCAATACCCCTGAGTTCAGAGGGCGCTTTTGAATTTTGAACGTTCCGTAACATAATGATCTCTAACCCTTTTTGAATTTTAATTACGACTCTTAATGACTATTTAAAAAATAAGTGTATAATACATATAATATAATTAATTAGTAAAATCTAATAAAAATAATTAATAAATAGATAAAATAAAAATTAGCATGATGAATAGCGCATGAGTATGTATCCATTTATAATTAGATGGGTCTATACAGCTTATAAATCTTTAAAAACTAAAATGTGAGCATTAGTTAGCTTAATTAAATTTATTTTTATGCTACTTATTATTGTCTAATTATTAGATTTTAGCAAAAATAGTTAAAAATATGTTTAAAAAGTAATATAGTGAAAATTTTTAAATGATCTTATTTTAAAATATAAAATTGATGAAAAATCAATAATCTGGATGCTATATTGCGTCCAATGTTCAATTTAGAGGAAAGACATCGTTTAATTTTAAAATTTAGATAGAAATCTATGTCTAAGTCTAAAAATTAGACATAAGAAGGCCTAAACACTTCGTTGTTAGACGAAGTACTTAGTCAAAGTTGCAAAAATAGATACAAGACATCTCAAAGACTTTCAAACTTAGGCTGCGTTTGACATTTATATTGACGTTTATTTTTGACATCGAAATCTTCACCTCTCAAAATCTAAACAAATACATTCAGGTCACGTCATCTTTTTTTTAAGTTGACTTTTGAGTTTTAGATAGAGATACGGAGAAAATGGCCCACCTTTTAAAATCTCAAAAAACTCCTCCATACTAACATTTTCTATTTTTAATATCTTTTGGAAAAAAGCCAAAATTTACATGGATTGCGGAACGCGACCTTAGACTAAGGGAATTTGATATTAAACGGAGAAACATCGTCCAAGTTAAAATTATGGATGATAGTGGTGTGAAACGACCTAGGGATGTAATGAGACAGATCGGGCGATCCTCGGACCTAGACTTGCAAGCACATAGACAAGAAAGCGGACTCGATGTTGGCGGACTGATTTCACAGCACAACCCTTTCCCGTGGTGACTATGTGATGGTAGGGTGGATCCGGGGACCTTAACCCTACTGGTAAGGGGAGACGGCTCAGCCTAACATGTCTCTCCCTAGGATGGGGGGCACCCACGGCAGTGGGCGGACTTCGTGCCTCTCTCCTCACTCTATCCGCGGTGGCCACTCGTGATCGGGGAGCTACGGGGCCGAGCGCTCTCTTCCTCATCGGCTAAGCTCAGAAATGATACTAAAGGAACAAACGATACCAGGGAGGGTTCAGCGAATACATGACTTTTTGAAGACACCGATCCCGGGCCGGAGACGAGGGCGAGCGGGGAAGCGTGGGACTCCCCGCACGCTGCGCCGATGGAGCTTCTCCTGCTGTGAACTCAATTACAACACTACACCTCACGCAGGAGGGGGGAACGAGGGGTGGGAAAGCTAAGATTACAACCAACGATTACCTCCATGCAGGGAGGGGCGCTCAACCGGCCAGGCGGGGAGGGGATCGGCGCGCAGTGCGCAGTCTGCCTGCACTGTGTTCTGCAGGATAGCAAGTCGCTACAGGGGACGCCGATAATTCTTCTGGTCGCTGTCAAAGGTGGGACCACTTGAGAAGTCTTCCGTGGATGGGTCTGGATCTCGAGAACACCTGGTGGGTTGTTGGGATGCTGCTCCGAGCCGCGATCCAAGTGAACAAGACAAATAGCGCAGCTCTGTCCTGAGTAGACTTCGCCGGACAGAGCGCGGCTTCATCAATCACCATGAGCTCCACAGGTCGATGCTGATGGCGGGGCTGGTGCCGAAACGTCCGCGGTCGAGCCTTCTTCGTGTTGTAGCAAGAACATGTCTATTTGTCGCCGTACGGACCGGGTTCTGGTTGATTGGAGACCGGGTAGACATGATGACTCTGCAGGAACCAGCAGACAGGCGCAGCGAATCTAGGGCATCACCAGCTCCTCCGAATGTGGAAGGGGGTGGGGCTAGGGTAGAAAATGACGGTAGATGGGTCTGCTACGTGCGGTAGAAGGGGGATCCCAGCTAGAGGTCGGAGGTTGCAGCAATGACCAGAAGAGTAGAGAGGGTTCCAACCTGAGCACGGAGAGAACAGTCTACGCACGCCGGGGAAAATGGTCGATCTAGGGTGCTTCGGTGTCCAAATGGTTCCCTTCTTCTTGGTGTTGGGAGAAGACTTGCAGGGGAACACCTCTGTTGGCCCAGAATAGATGGCGAACAAGAAGGGGGGTTGAATTGTCCCCTTTGCCTAGATGGCGAATTTTAAAAACAATCTAAACTGATCACGGTGGAATTAAAATTAACTACGTTATTTAGCATAAACTCAAGTGAGATTAAAAGAATGCTCTCAATCTTTCCAATCTCACACGGATATACAATGCAAAGAACGAGTTAACTATGTCCAAATCCAAATAGCAGAGGTAGCAGTGTGTAGTAGAGTAGTGAATAAAAATCTATAAATTGACCTGTGAACGGAGATAGAGGAAATGGACAATCACAAGGAATTCACAATGGACACAGAGATTTTTAGGTGGTTCGAGATCACGACGGGCTCCCTACGTCCACCCCTCACCGAACCCAGTGAGGCTTCACTACACGCTACAAACCGTAGCAGAACGGGGACGAACCCCAACACCACACACGCTGCATCCGCAGCAATGCACACATGGGGCCTGGCCCCAAGACGCTGCCACCGTAACACTCACACACACAGTCGGGGAACACACCCCGGACACTAAAACTACACGGAGACTCAACTTCGTCTTCACACAACCAAACTCGGGGAAATTTACCCCGCAATAGATCCACACACGCGGAGATGCAACTCCGCCCACACACGAAAATATTCCGAGTTCTATGAAATAAAAAGATATACAATAACCGTCCCAAATGATAATCTATGTTCAAATGAAAATATGGAGATGAAAGACTAGAAAATCTCCCTCAGTGGAAGCTGCCGGGGTTGTAGAATGAAATGCCCAAAACCGCAAATCGTGGAGAGCTACAGCAGCGGCCTTCATATTGAAGCTCTGGCTCATGGAAGACGATCTCTCCAGCTTCTTCTTCCTTCTCCAGGTAGTGGCGTCGCCCTTCAGCTCCTTTTCCTGCAAAGGATAGAAAATATTAGCCCCTTCGTTGTTTCCCTCGATAGATTTCGCAACATACATATACCCAAAGAAAGCCAGATTAAAAAGATCTAAAACCCTAGCAAAACCACTCTAATATGTTCATTAATAACCCAAGGGCATTAGGGTAAAATTTCAGCCCATTTGGAGTCCATTTGGTTGGGCTATGGTGGCCCATGGATTAGCCGCGCGGACCTGCGAAACTGGGGGGGTCGACCCATCTAGAAGGGGGGTTGACCCATCTGGCCAGACAGATTCTGTCTGGCTAGTTCTGGATGCAAGGGTCGACCCATCTAGAGAGGGGGTCGACCCATCTGCATCCTGCAGTCTGACATAGTTCTTATAAGTCCAGGGGTTGACCCATTGAGTGGGGGGGGTCGACCCATTGACCTAGGAACATTAAAAAATGATTTCTAATGATGATCTTTTGACCCAAACATGCAACCCAATGAATTCTAACATCCACTCATGAATTTCTATGATGAAGAACAAGTTAATTCAAATGGTTTGCATGTAAATCAAACATCATGAAGATTTTGCAAGAAAGCACATTTTAAGCCCGGATTTCATCAATTCAAGCTCAACTAAAAAACCATTCTTCCTCATTCAACATATAAATCAAATAACCATGCATTAAGACAAGATGTTGTCATATTTTTAGACCTCATTCAACAAATGGCAATTTGAATGGGTTCATCACTTGCAAGCCCAAAACAAAACTTATAAATACAATGCATGATGTCCTTTAAAAACTTGAACACCCCAAGAACCATATGCAATGAATCACATTCAAAAGAGGTTCTTACCATGGATGCAAGGGATGGAGGGCAAATTGAACCTGCACTTACTAGAAATCCATATTCATGTCAATATTAAGTCAATCTATATGAAGAAACTAACTTCAAGGCTTTTTATCACATAAGACTATCTCTCTCAACCTGCAATATCAGAAACTCAATTTCATATCAATCTCAAATCAATACAAATGAGAAAGCCAATTCCAGTGCCTTTCTTCCACAAGACAATCTGTTATGAGCTACAAGTATGTATGATGAGTTACAGCTATCAATACAAGTGATTCAGAATTCTTCTCCACATTCTTCACAAATTAACATATCAAATATGATACATTGACACCAGATATGAGATTCAACAGAACATATCTACCATTGATTCAGTCCTAAACTTGAAAACCCCATTTCCAAATTCATTCAATCAAATCACATGCTAAATGCAAATTCAGTCCTACTCAATATGAATAGCCATGTGACATATGCATCATTCCTTCAACCTACATAATAATACATTGAAGAGCATCCATAAGTGAATCAAGTCTTACATTAATTCCAGCCTTATGTACAGGTGATTAACACACATGTTTATATATATCAAAATCGTTCAAGCAAGCTGCAACTGAATTCTATTTCAGACCAAAATTCAAAATTCATTCCAAGAATTTTGAGTCAACTCAAATTAAACAAAACATAGATTCAGTCCAAATAAACCAAGTTCAGTCTATGAAAGTTGAACTCTATCTGTTCACACAGATAGTACAAATGCAATCCATTCATCAAGAGATATGCAATGCACAGTCAGTCCAACTCAGAACCAACAAGAAAAGGGTCCTTAAACCCCATTCAAAAACACTTGAAAGCTCAGTCTTTCTTAATCACATATGAAGCATCTGTACAAAGCTATCAACCCAACTGTGAGAGCATCTTAATCCAAATTTCATTAATCTATCAATTAAACCATTCACCAACATTGCTCAAAATAGCCACACACATCAATTTTCAAAGCATTAAACATTATCACACGTCATACCAAGGGTGTGATAAAATCCAAACAATGAAACGCTCGACAAACCTGGCCAAGTTGACTTTGGCTTCAGTAGAGGTCGACTTCAAGGAAGCAACCATTCATAGAGCAATCTTGCCAAGTTTTCAGTTTTGAACAGTGGACAACAAAATGCATGTCCATGCATTCATTTGACTCACGAAACAATGTCCATCATTTGATTCCTATCCTACAAAGCAAGATCATCAAAATATAAGCATGAAAAACCAGAAAAGCCATCCAAATGAGATATATACAGGGAGAACAAATATGGGCATGTCAACCCATGAACTATATACATGAAGCACATTCATTTAAGCAAGTTAAGAGCATCATGCAACCAAGTGCAAACATGAATCTCATTTAACCAAGCTAAATCAATACTCATGTGAAGTAAGATATAACCCAGACTCTCAAATCTTCCATGAGCGAATATGCAACCAACCACGTTCGAGATATTGAGAGAGAAGTGAAGTACACAATGCACACAATATCTTCTCTTCAAGACATACGCAAAGCACACAATATTTTGTTATCATCAAAACCATTATCAAAGACAAGGAGGGGCACAACGAACCCAACAATCTCCCCCTTTTTGATGAGGACAAGATATTATGGTCCTCAAAACTCTCTCCCCCTTTGGCATTATCAAAAAGTGGGGGTCTAGAGGAACAATCAAAATTGAGATGAGATTGAAAGGCGCACGAACTCAACAATGAACCTACCATAAAAGGATGGTATGGTAACCATAAGCATCTAACAAGAAAGTGGAATTTGATGTGCAATGTTGAATTTTTGAACTATATGCAGAATGTATGATCAAGCTGTATGCAAACTGACAAAAGTATATGTAAGTGCTGAATTTTGAAATTATGTGTAAAATATGTGACCATGCTATGCACAAGTTGTATGACTAAATAGAAAAGCACATTATTCTCCCCTTTTTGTCAGGAACAAAAATTAACTGACAATGGGGCTATTTAAGCCTGTATTTTCATGTATGATCAAAACATGCATCAAGGTAAAATGAAGTGTGATATGTATGAACAAGATGAGGCAGTCAATCACTCAAGCACGCATAATAGGATATAAAGGCAAGCAGGTCCCTTAGGGACAGGTTAAGAATACTGCTATTGATTTTGAGCATGATGTGCATGAGCAATACTAAGAAGGTCGTGCTTACATAAAGCAGGTACTGCATTAACTATGAAAGATGACTGATTCATAAAGAACATTCACACAATCAAACCCAAGGTGTATATGTGAAAGATTGAGCAATGAATTCCAAAGCAATATGGATAATCAGATTTTCTAAAGAACACTAAAAAGAACTTATCATCCATACACTTTCATACATAATGCTCGGATATTGGTAGCTACATATGACCCCATTTTTTTTTAAATTACTATAAATGGTGTGACTAACCTTTTGACACGAGTTATATCATTTGTCTCAGGGACACTTTCCAGTTACTCAGTTTTGTCACTTATATTAACTGTGGATTTTATCACTTTTCGGCACGAGTTATATCCTTTGTCTTAGGGACACTTCCCGGCTACTCGGTGGCAAATCACACTTATTCTTGATGTGGATTTGTTTCTCCTTTCGACACGAGTTTTCTCCTTTGTTTCAGGGGGGATTCCCAGTTACTCGGATCCACGTTCCACTTATTCTTTTTTTTTTGTGGGGTAAATAACTTTTTCCTCATGAGATATGTGATTTCTATGTAGAGATTCAAGAGTCCTCTAAAGTGTTGAGAGGAAAATTAAAATCCTTATTAAATTGAATCATTTATCTCAAAAAGGTGCAAAGTGTATGGGTGGTTGTACTGAATGTAAGACATGAATTAGTCTAATCACAGTTATGTCTCTCCCTAAGTGTATGCACGGTTATAAAGAAATCTCCCCCTTAATATATGCCATGTAACAAACATATCTAAATCAATGTAATTTTATTTATCATAGAAAAAGGTCATAGAAAGATGTCAAGAAATGGTTATATAAAGTATATACATGCAATCAACCAAGGACCTTTCAAAATTTTCAAGCAAATTGATTATCGGTACTTGGCGGAGAACGTAGGTCCGAAGATCACCCTCACACATGTGGAAAGCTTCCAGCTAGACATAATCCAATCTTCCGCAATCAACATTTGATATACCGGATAATCATAGCATTCAAGCACATGTATATGTCAAGTATATATGCAAGTATATGCATGTAAATGAAAAATGATTGAAGTCTATCCTTATTTACAAGTATGTAAAGATGTGCATGATATGTGCGGTGTGTATCATGCAAAACTAAATAGTTATTCACAAAATGTAAAACGGAGATTATGCAAAACTGACCTTAACCTACAAATCACAACACTTTGGAAGTTGCTAGAATTAACACAACAGGAATGCAATTGTTTAAATGCGAACTTCAAATTCAACTTTTACCTTTGCAGATTTTTCAAGGTGAACTTAAGCAAGAAGAATTTCAATCAAAAATAAATCATTTTTGTTTCTCGCCTTGAGAGTCCTTAATTTATTGACTTTCTTTGGCCTCAAGGCACCCCTGCAAAATAAATTCTCATTTTAGAGATTTGGGTATTCAAGCCATCTTGGGTCCCGAGGGGTTAGTTCTAATATGAACAGATGGATTCTTGTATCTTCTAGCAAATCAATCATCATCAGTTCTCATTGTTGAACAATCATCTATAGAATGACCACCCAGGCCACAATAGAAACAGTGAGAAGATTTTCTCTTCAAAAACTAATTTTCATCATTTTTCACTACACGGCAATCATTCATTACATGTCCAAAACTGCCATAGTAATGACATGAGAAATTCTTTTTGACAAACCATTCATCATCATTTTTCTTTATAAAACAATCTTCAAACGCATGACCATGTAGCTCACAGTAGTAGCAATGAACATTGAAGTTTTTCTTCATAAGTTTTTCATGATTTTTAGAATCATCAACAATTTTTAATTTTGACTTCAATGCCTCATTATCATCAAATTTCATCAATGAACAGTCATACATGTCATGACCAAATTTCTCGCAGTAATAGCATAAAACATTCCTTCTTTTTCTTGAAGCATGAACAAATTTAACAGATGGAAGTTTTTCATGCACACAAGAGCAATCATCAACATTTTTCTGTTTTTGATTTCTTTTATCACATAAGGACAAGGACTCATTTAAGCTCTTGATTTCATTTTCTAGATTCAAGATATGCAGTTCAGAATTAGTAATCTCTTCTTCACATGACGTAATTTTCTTATTCAACAAAGAATTAACAGTTTTATAACTTACGACATCCTGTTCTAGAACATGAGAATTTTCCAGATCATCAACAACATGTTTTTCTTTTTCAAGCATATGGAGTTTATCAACTAGTAAACTGTTTTGATCTTTCAATTTCTCAATCTCTTCAACAAGCTTTTCACTCTGCAGAAGTTCATTGAGCAAAATCTGATCACTTTCCGAACAACTCAATTTACCTCTGGGTTCTTTTTCAATATTTTCAAGTTCTGAAATTTTAGCCATTAAGGCTTCATTTTCTGTTTTCAGAATTAAAATAGTTTCTTTACAACTATCAACCTCAAGCATGGAAAACTTATTTAATTTCTCAAGCTCAGTGCATTTTTCACATGAAGAATTATCAACATGAGAGTTTTTAATTTTCTTTTTCAATCTTCTATTTTCAGATTTCATTGTTTTATATCTATCAAACAAGTCATCATAGGCATTCATCAACTCATCATAGCTAAGCTCATCCTCTTCATCAGAGTCAGAACTTACCTTTGAACTCTCCTTGCTTTGACGGTCACTGTTGCTTGCCACAAGGCATTCGTCATTCAATATTTTTTTTGAGCTTCGTTCAGCCCATCCTAGATCTCTTTGGCTGACCTGCAAGAAGAAACAAAAGGAAATATATCAGTGCTCACTGCAGCCTTAAGAGTATTCAGAACAAAGAGATTATCAGAGTTCATTTTCTTATGCTCATCGGTCCACTTTAATTTGTTTCTTGGTAAAATGTAAGGACCATGAGTGATCAAATCCATAAGCTTCGGATCAATATGAGCAATCCAAATACATAATTTTTCAAGCCATGAAGTATAATCAAAACCATCAAAGATAGGGACAGAATCCACATTAGCCATCATGAAATGATCTTTTCTCCTAGACCGCAAAGTCCTCGAATAAAAATTCAGAGACTGTGCTCTGATACCAATTGTTGGCCCAGAATAGATGGCGGACAAGAAGGGGGGTTGAATTATCCCTTTTACCTAGATGGCAGATTTTAAAAACAATCTAAACTGATCACGGTGGAATTAAAATTAACTGCGTTAATTAGCATAAACTCAAGTGAGATTAAAAGAATGCTCTCAATCTTTCTGATCTCACACGGATATACAATGCAAAGAACGAGTTAACTATGCCCAAATACAAATAGCAGAGGTAGCAGTGTGTAGTAGAGTAGTGAATAAAAATCTATAAATTGACCTGTGAACGGAGATAGAGGAAATGGACAATCACACAGGCATTCACAATGGACACATAGATTTTTAGGTGGTTCGGGACCACGATGGGCTCCCTACGTCCACCCCTCACCGAACCCAGTGAGGCTTCACTACACGCTACAAATCGTAGCAGAACGGGGACGAACCCAAACACCACACATGCTGCTTCCGCAACAATGCACACACGGGGCCTGGCCACAAGACACTGCCACCGCAGCACTCACACACACAGTCGGGGAACACACCCCGGACACTAAAACCACATGGAGACGCAACTTCATCTTCACACAACCAAACTCGGGGAAACTTACCCCGCAATAGATCCACACACGCGGAGATGCAACTCCGCCCACACACGAAAATATTCTGAGTTCTATGAAATAAAAAGATATACAATAACCGCCACAAATGATAATCTATGCTCAAATGAAAATATGGAGATGAAAGACTGGAAAATCTCCCTCAGATTCTTCAATGAAGTCCGTAGATGGGATGGATGGGTGTGCTGGAAATATTAGATCGTGGAGTGGAAGCTACCGGGGTTGTAGAATGAAATGCCCCAAACCACAAATTGTGGAGAGCTGCAGTAGTGGCTTCCAGATTGAAGCTCTAGCTCGTGGAAGACGATCGCTCCAACTTCTTCTTCCTTCTCCAGGTAGTGGCGTCGCCCTTCAGCTCCTTTTCCTGTAAAAGGATCGAAAAAATTAGCCCCTTCGTTGTTTCCCTCGATAGATTTCGCAACATACATATACCCAAAGAAAGCCAGATTAAAAAGATCTAAAACCCTAGCAAAATCACTCTAATATGTTCATTAATAAACCAAGGGCATTAGGGTAAAATTTCAGCCCATTTGGAGTCCATTTGGTTGGGCTATGGTGGCCCACGGATTAGCCGCGCGGACCTACGAAACTGGGGGGGTCGACCCATCTAGAAGGGGGGTCGACCCATCTGGCCAGACAGATTCTGTCTGGCCAGTTCTAGGTGCAGGGGTCGACCCATCTAGAGAGGGGGTCGACCCATCTACGTCCTGCAGTCTGCCAGAGTTCTTATAAGTCCAGGGGTCGACCCATTGAGTGGGGAGGTCGACCCATTGACCTAGGAACATTAAAAAATGATTTCTCATGATAATCTTATCACCCAAACATGCAACCCAATGAATTCTAACATCCATTCATGAATTTCTATGATGAAGAACAAGTTAATTCAAATGGTTTGCATGTAAATCAAACATCATGAAGATTTTGCAAGAAAGCACATTTTAAGCCCGGATTTCATCAATTCAAGCTCAACTAAAAAACCATTCTTCCCCATTCAACATATAAATCAAATAACCATACATTGAAACAAGATGTTGTCATATTTTTAGACCTCATTCAACAAATGGTAATTTGAATGGGCTCATCACTTGCAAGCCCAAAACAAAACTTATAAATACAATGCATGATGTCCTTTAAAAACTTGAACACCCCAAGAACCATATGCAATGAATCACATTCATAAGAGGGTCTTACCATGGATGCAAGGGATGGAGGGCAAATTGAACCTGCACTTACTAGAAATCCATATTCATGTCAATATTAAGTCAATCTATATGAAGAAACTACCTTCAAGGCTTTTCATCACATAAGACTATCTCTCTCAACCTGCAATATCAGAAACTCAATTCCATATCAATCTCAAATCAATACAAATGAGAAAGCCAATTCCAGTGCCTTTCTTCCACAAGACAATCTGTTATGAGCTGCAAGTATGTATGATGAGTTACAGCTATCAATACAAGTGATTCAGAATTCTTCTCCACATTCTTCACAAATTAACATATCAAATATGATACATTGACACCAGATATGAGATTCAGCAGAACATATCTACCATTGATTCAGTGCTAAACTTGGAAAACCCATTTCTAAATTCATTCAATCAAATCACATGCTAAATGCAAATTCAGTCCTACTCAATATGAATAGCCATATGACATATGCATCATTCCTTCAACCTACATAATAATACATTGAAGAGCATCCATAAGTGAATCAAGTCTTACATGAATTCCAGCCTTATGTACAGGTGATTAACACACATGTTTATATATATCAAAATCGTTCAAGCAAGCTGCAACTGAATTCTATTTCAGACCAAAATTCAAAATTCATTCCAAGAATTTTAAGTCAATTCAAATTAAATAAAACATAGATTCAGTCCAAATAAACGAAGTTCAGTCTATGAAAGCTGAACTCTATCTGTTCACATAGATAGTACAAATGCAATCCATTCATCAAGAGATATGCAATGCACAGTCAGTCCAACTCAGAACCAACAAGAAAAGGGTCCTTAAACCCCATTCAAAAACACTTGAAAGCTCAGTCTTTCTTAATCACATATGAAGCATCTGTACAAAGCTATCAACCCAACTGTGAGAGCATCTTAATCCAAATTTCATTAATCTATCAATTAAACCATTCACCAACAGTGCTCAAAATAGCCACACACATCAATTTTCAAAGCATTAAACATTATCACACTTCATATCAAGGGTGTGATAAAATCCAAACAATGAAACGCTCGACAAACCAGGCCAAGTTGACTTTGGCTTCAGCAGAGGTTGACTTCAAGGAAGCAACCATTCATAGAGCAATCTTACCATGTTTTCAGTTTTGAACAGTGGACAACAAAATGCATGTCCATGCATTCATTTGACTCACGAAACAATGTCCATCATTTGATTCCTATCCTATAAAGCAAGATCATCAAAATATAAGCATGAAAAACCAGAAAAGCCATCCAAATGAGATATATACAGGGAGAACAAATATGGGCATGTCAACCCATGAACTATATACATGAAGCACACTCATTTAAGCAAGTTAAGAGCATCATGCAACCAAGTGCAAACATGAATCTCATTCAACCAAGCTAAATCAATACTCCTGTGAAGCAAGATATAACCCAGACTCTCAAATATCCCATGAGCGAATATGCAACCAACCACATTCGAGATATTGAGAGAGAAGTGAAGTACACAATGCACACAATATCTTCTCTTCAAGACATACGCAAAGCACACAATATTTTATTATCATCAAAACTATTATTAAAGACAAGGAGGGGGCACAACGAATCCAACAACCTCAATCGAAGGGAGCGATCAGAAGCTTGGAGGGGAGGTCGTGGGTGCCTCTGCAACACAGCTCTGGTTGTCCACCGGAGTTAGCCTGCGCAGCCGAACGGAAACAGCTCTCCCGATCAGCTCCGACGTCGGATAAGGGTGCTTGAGCTCTCGTTGCGAAGCTGGTTCGGAGAAGAATCCATTGGTGTCAGGCATGTCATCAGAAGATTTACGGGGGAGGTGGGGGCGGCGCTGCAACAGGGTTGACAGATCTGCTACTGCTACTGTCTGGATAGCAGTGGGAGATAGGGAGTGAGAAGGGGAAGATTAGAGGAAGGAAGGGGTTGGAGGGGGTTTGGGGGCTTTCCCTGGTGAGAGGGGAGATGGGGGAAGGGGGTTGCGACCTGGCTGGTGGAGATAGGAGAGGTCTGGGGCGGAGATAGCAGGGGGGAGTGGAGAGTGGTGCGACTAGGGGGAATGGAGGAGTAGGAGAAGGGGGCGCAAGGTGGCTAGGGGAGGGGGAGGTTTTCCCTGACTTGAAGTTTTCCTAATGGTGGGTGATCAATGGAAACCTTGAGAATGTGGAGGGGTGTGTTGGGAGTGGGAAGGGTGTGTTGGAGAAATGAAGGGGTGCTTGGGAAGGTGGGAAGGTGGGAAGGTGGGAAGATGTGTTGGGAAGTGAAGGGGTGTCGAGGGAGCTATGGGGTTAATGAGGGTAGTAAATGAGAGTGGGGGGGATTTGAGGGGTCGGGGTGATGTGGCTGATGATGTGGCAGTTAGGGCTGAGGTGGAGGGCTGAGGTGGAGGGGGCGGCCCTCTCTCTTGGATAGAGAGAGAGTGGGGGGTGCCCTAGGCTATGGGGGAGACATGGGTAGAGAGAGAGGGAGATATGGGGGAGAATCCACTCCCCAAGGGAGAATCCACTCCCACTAGGGAATCCACCCTAGACTATTGGAATCCACCAATAAACACAAGAGAAAATACTCTCAAATTTTTTAGGTCAACATTAGCTTCAAATGGGGGGAGTTATATCCTATTTATAGGAGCTCAACTCTTTACATGACCAGACTGCCCCTGACATTTAAACAAAAGACCAAGTATGTCTAAGGAGGGGGAGCCCCTGGGCCAGCCCACTTAGATGGGCCCAATAGACTTAATATGCTATCCGATTGACCCATTAACCTACTCAACTGACTCGATTAAAGAAAAATTACATAGATAAGACTCAAATAAAATGGAAAATACATCATATGACTCGAAAATAAGCTGATAATCCAGGCTGAGTACTTCCGGGGTGATGTGACGGGCCGTGTAAACTAGAACTGCTGGTGATGTCCCCATCCGACCCCCAGGGTGCGAAAAACTTGACTCTGTCGAGTAAGGGTCCACCCTGCTCTGACAGCGCTGCAATAGGTTCTTCCGACTCGCCCATGTGTCCCAGATGGGGCCGATCCTTCCACCTCACAAGGTATCGCTGGTGTACCCGATTCCTGATGGTGGTAATCTGTTCATCCAGTATCACATCTATTTGCTCATGTCGGGCTCTCCAGGTCAGAAGTGGACTCTCATAGGTGGGGTCACTCTCAAAAGTGAGTATGGGCTCAATATCCTCGTCAGGTACCACCGCAGGTCCCTTGTAGGGCACAAGGTCTGCCACACTGAGACTTGGGATTGCTGTGGGAGCTTTTGTGGAATAATATATTTCATGTCATGTCTTCTTTGAATTAATTCTCTGAATTAAAATTTCTATTTTGTTTTGATGATTGGCAACAATACATTTTGTTTTTCAGCCGTTGGATTTTGATAAATAATGATTTTAAAACTGTTAGCATTTCATAGCTTCATGTACATGCATTTCATACAAAGGTCGGTGCATGATAGACTTTGTTCATGATAAAGGCCGATGCACATTTCATGGTAAGCTTAGGCAAGGTCGGTGCGCATCATCTCTTAGTCTACTAAAGTTGGTGCAGATCTTATAGCATGCATTTAAGGTTGGTGCACGTCTTGTATGACTCTATACAAGGTCGGTGCACGTCTTTGTAGAAGTGCGCATAAGGTCAGTGCAGAATTTGCCATGCGTATCTAAGGTCGGTGTACATCGGTCTTAGTCATTGATAGAGTCTGTGCACGTCTGCATTCTGCTTGCATATAGTCGGTGCATGTCTTTGTAGAAACACGCTTGCATATAGTCGGTGCACGTTTCTGTAGAAACACACATAAAGTCGGTGCAGGTTTGGCTTTGTACACAACAAGGTCGGTGCACATTCTTATTCATGCACAACAAGGTCGTGCACTTTAACAGTTTGCATCATGGACACATAGGTCGGTGCACATTCCCTTGTGCATATAGGTCGGTGCATACATTGTGTGTCTGCGTACAAGAACAAGCATAGAGGTCAGTGCACCTTTCTATTATGATATACAAGGTCAGTGCATCTTTATCTTTTATGCATATCAGGTCCGTGCACATTCTGATTGGTCAACATGTAGGTCCGTGCATACTTCGCATATCTACATATAAGGTCAGCATATAAGTCGGTGCATGTTTGAAGGTATAAGGTCGATGCTAGTCCTTTGACTCATATATAAGGTCGATGCTAGTCTCGTGTCGCATGCATATAAAGTCGATGCTAGCAGCATTCTCCTTGTGCTAAAAAGCTAACACTTATGTCTGTTATATTGCCAGGTCAGTCACTTGGTCGAACAAATGATGGGTGTACTGACAACCTGTGAACTTATCTCATGTGGAAGTCAAAGTGCCAGGTTAATGGCACATTATCTGAGACAAGGAATGGAACAGATGATCATGTCACGTGGACAACTACAGTGCTGAGATTCTGACGCGTGGAACGTCGAGGGATCAGATCTGAGCGAAACTTTGGGCGGGAACGTAGTGACCACACGCCGATCGCCTGCTACCTATAAAAGGAAGAAAGTCGCCCAAAATTTGTGGGATAGGGCAAGAAAAATATAGATAAAAAGGATAGATAGAGGAAGTGAGCAAGATCTGAAGAGACTGGCAGAGCGAGCGCAAGAAGCAGAGAAGAAGAATTCTTCAGAGCTGAAGAGAGCCGAAAGCGGAGAGAAGAAGCTAGAAGGAGAACAAAGTATCATAAGTTTGAGATTGAAGAGAGTTTAAGAGAATTGGTACCTGTAATTGACTCGTGGATCAAATCCAGAGTCAATCTGCTCCTAGAGAGCTACATTGTTTCATCGTCTCTTTGTTTCCATTTTAATTCCTGAATTTCTTTAAGCTGTATGTCAGCGGGCGAGGGTAAATCCTCGGACAGTGAAGCTGTAAAGCTCAGCGATAGCAAGCTGTGAGGCTCAGCGGTATGGGATCATTTCCCCAAAGCTGTGGATCAACGGTGTATAGGGATTTAATCCCCGAAGCTATGGATCAGCGGATCGAAGTTGTGAATCAGTAGTAAGCCACACTTACTCTGAGTGTGGGGTGGATGTAAGTGAAAATCGAACCACCTAAAATCCCTGGTGTTCTGTGTGATTATTTTGTGCTTCAGTGTACTTACAGCTTATGTCTGCTCGGTGTTTAGATGAATGCTTAGGAGCGTAAGAGAAACGTGCTTTTACTTGTTAACGTTACTATCCGACATTGTTGCTAAAGCCTTTCATCCAGTAGGTATATCAAAAGGCGTGGTTGAAAGGATAAGCTACGCGTATATGGAATTCCACCTCTTGCGTGAGGTTAGCCTCCGCCATCGTACTATACATGGGTGTTTGGCTGACTGTTGAGTGCAATCATCTGATCTCTTTTGATATTGCTGAAATTCATCTCTTACAGAATTTGGGGACTCTATCTGGCATTTTACAGTAATTTTTCAAGCTGTTATTGAGCTTTGCCCTTCGTGCATACTTGTTAGCATGCTTAGATGTTCTTACTTCTTCTCTATGTCTGCTACTGTCTAAATCTGGTTATAGATTCTTATATCTGTGATTAGTGCATCTGATAGTTTCGTAGCAGAACCTTTAATTCCGCACTTAATTTTTGTTCGTGTTTTTAAGGGGTAGATCTATTCACCCCCCCTCTAGATCTTAGCGTCCATCCGTTCTAACACGTGGTATCAGAGCCTAACTCTCCCTTAGGGCTTCACATCTCGAAGAGATTAGATATGGATGCTAAAGGTTTGATCGTTGAGGGCCACTCAACTAGCAAGCCACCATTCTTTAATGGTAGCAATTATGCTTACTGGAAGAATAGGATGCAGGTCTTTCTTCGTGCTAAGGATTATGAGATCTGGAAGGTTGTTAGTAAGGGTCCATTTGATTTAGCTCCAGATGAGGAATTCTGGACTAAGGAGCATATCCTAAAGTCCACTTTGAATTGGGGTGCCATTAATGCTATACAATGTGCGCTCCATCCCACCGAATTCTCCAGAGTCTCTTCATGTATCACCGCTAAGGAGATGTGGGATAAGTTACAGGTCATTTACGAAGGGACATCTTAGGTTAGAGAAACTAAAGCCAATATGTTAGTCTCTGAGTACGAGGCTTTCAAAATGAAGCCTGAAGAGCCTATATCTGAGATGTATGCTGGCTTGAACGTGATCACCAATAGCTTGAGAAGTCTAGGAAAGACCTACAGTGAGTATGAGTTGGTCAGAAAGATACTGAGGTCCCTGACACCTATCTGGCATACCAAGGCCACTGTAGTGGATGAGTCTAGGAACTTAGCTACGACCACGGTAGATGAGCTCATCGGTTCTCTCATGACATATGAGTTGAACCTTAAGAAGGTTGATGAGTCTGAGAAGAGAAGAAAACCCCTAGCTCTTAAAGTCAATTCTAGCAAAGGGTCATCCAGTGAGTACAGCTGCACTAGTTCTGAGGAGGATCAGGATGAGTTTCCTATGATTACCAGGAAGTTTAAGAAATTTTTGAGAAAAGAAGGGAAAGGGCTGAGAAGAAAATATTTCTCTGGAAAAAGATAGTCCAAACATAAAGTTGAAAATGTTAAGAAAACTAATGCCATCGTCTGTTATAATTGCAGGAAAGCAGGACATCTCAAGGCAGATTGTCCTGAGCTCAAAGACAAGCAGCCCAAGTGGAAGAGCAAAACGGGAAAAGCTATGGTTAGCACCTGAAGTGATGAAGAAGAAGAAAGTCAGAGCAGCTCCTCTGACAGTGAGAAAGAAGACATGATATGTTTGATGGCGAAAAGTGATGATGAGGTAATTTCCCCGTTTGACAATTTTACACAGAATGAATGGGAGGATGCTTATGCTTAAATTTTGGAAAAATGTGAAGACATGCGTAGGGAGAACAGACATTTCAAAAAGAAAGTGAATTCATTAGTTAATGATACTTCTTTGTCTAATAAGATTGCTTGTCAATAAACTAAAAATTCAGAACTGAAAAACTCCCTTGATGAAGCTGAATGTAATAAAAGCATGTTAGTTGATTTGGAAAAGGAAAATGAGAATTTACAGAACACTATTGATGAACTCAAAATGAAAATTCACACTTTTCAGGAAGAAACAAGAATTGCCACTGAAAAATGCGATGCTATCAATGGTGTAAATACTGAACTAAAAAAGGCAATAGAAAATTTAGAAAAAGAAACAAAGACAAATAAAACTCCCTTGAAGGCATGACACAAGGTGCAGAAAATCCGAATGCCATCTTGGGAACAAAAGAAAATTTCAGAAAGGAAGGTTTGGGTTTCAACCCAACTAATAAGGAGAGGTTTGACATGAGAACTATCTCCTTTGTGGCAGAAAATGGGACATTTCAACCCCTGATAAAAATGACTTCTGGAGAATGTCAAAATAAGAACAAAATGAAAAACATCGAGAAAACTAAGCCCAGTGCCAAGGACAAGGGCAAAGGTAAGATAGAGGTGTCTAGGGAATCATACTCATACACTCCCACGCCTCAGACCAAGGGACAGATTAGGGGTCAATCTTCTAGAGCTAGAGTTCAAGGAAGCCCCAAGACCAAAATAGACCAATCTCCACAGATGAGTTCTTTTACTTCATCTTGGTATAAGTCCTCTAGGAATCAAGGGCTGAGTAGAAGAACCTCAGGTCAAGGCTACTACAACACAACTCCCACCTACCCTACATTTCACAGCACTTATCATCATAACTTTGGAAAGGGAGGTCAAGGCAGTTTCTACATGAGCCCAATGCAGCATCATTTTCAGAATTCATACTCTACTCAGAGGCATTAGCCTCATCCTTGGAATTCCTATATGACTGGGCACAATAATTTCAGAAGTCAGAATTCCTATAAATTTGTCAACTCCATGACAAGTCAGTCCAGGACCTATAGTTCACCTACTACTCCCAATGCCTGTTGGACTAATCGCTGGCAAAGAAACTTTCAGAATGAATTCAAAAAGAAGAAACAAGACACACCTAAGAAATAATTTTCAAAGAATAAAAGTGGCAAGAAAAACCAAACAAAACTGAACAATCAAAAATCCACAAATGCCATGTGGATACCAAAACATCTTGTTTCCAGCATGCAAGAGATAAATATTTTTTTGGGACCCAAGAAGCTCTGGGTTCCAAATCATTATACTTGATTCCCTTGCAGGTATGCCTGGCAGCCAGTCACAACAAGTGGTATCTGGATAGTGGCTGTTCCAGGCACATGACCGGAGATAAAGAAAAAATTTGCATGTTGGTGAAGAAAGATGCTGGTCATGTTACATTTAGAGGTAATACCAAGGGAAAGATTATTGGATCGGAAAAAGTTGGTAAGTGCTCTTTTTGGTTATTTGAGGAAGTTTTGTTAGTAGAAGGTCTAGCTTATAATCTTCTTTGCATAAGTCAACTGTATGACAGAGGTCATAAAGTTGATTTTGATTCTCTTGCATGTACCATCTATGAACCCAACTCTGACTTGGTTAAATTTAATGGTAAGAGAATCAACAACATCTATATGGTAGACTTAGATGATGTAGCACACTCTAATCTCTGTCTAAATGTTAATAAGGATGACCTAGCCTACCTATGGCATCGAAGATTAGGTCATGCCAGCTATAGTGTGCTTCATAAACTGAATAAACACAGTATGGTAAAAGGGCTTCCTGAAATTTCTTTTAAAAAGGACAATAAAATATGTAAGGCATACACCCAATGTAAACAGACCATAAAATATTTTAAATCTAGAACTGAAAACCTGTCTTCTAAACCATATGAGCTAATTCACATGGACTTATTTGGACCAACTAGGTCAGTTAGCTTATATGGAAAAAGATATGGTTTTGTGCTTGTTGATGACTTCTCTAGATTTACTTGGGTTTTCTACTTGTCTCACAAAAATGAAGCTTTTGAAGAATTTCAGGAGTTCTTTTATAAAATAAAACAGACTAATGAGCATGCTTTTTTGAACATTTTGTCTGATCATGGTGGTGAGTTTGTTAACTCACAATTTGATGATTTTTGCAGGGAGAATGGCATCACTCACAGGTTTTCCTCACCAAGAACTCCAGAGCAGAATAGAGTGGTGGAGAGAAGAAACCGAACCTTAGTTGAGATGGCTCGGACTATGCTGACAGAAGGTAACCTACCAAGGAAGTTTTGGGTTGAGGCTATTAACACTTCATGTTACATCATCAATAGAGCCCTGGTAAGACCCACAACTCAAATGACTCCCTATGAGATTCTTAACGGTAAGAAGCCTTCTCTAGCTCATTTCAAGGTTTTCTGTTGTAAATGTTTTGTTCATATAAATTCTAAATGATACCTTGATAAGTTTGAACCCAAAAGTGAACTTGGAATATTTCTAGGTTATTCTGATCAGTCTAGAGCCTACAGGATTTTTAATCTCAATTCTAAAATTGTTGAAGAATCTCCTCATGTTGTCTTTGATGAGTCTGCAATTAGAACTGAAACTGGTTTATGCATGGATAAAATTGATGGAGAAATCTTGAAGACCAAAGATGATCATAATGATGAATCTGCTGAAGAAGCTGAAGCAGAAGGATCTAAAGCTCGAGGGGAGGTAAGTGAAAATCAAGGTAATCAGGTCACCAACGTTAAATTTCTTAGAGACCATCCTCTTGAAAATGTTATTGGTAATATGAATGAACCGCCGAGTACTAGAGCTCACTTAAGAATTGAAAATGAATTGAAGTCTTTTGCTTTAGTATCTCAGATAGAACCAAAGAACATAGAGAGTGCCATTCAGGATGAACATTGGATTAATGCCATGCATAATGAACTTAGTCAATTTGATAGGAACAAGGTCTGGCACTTAGTTCCTAAACCCTCTCATGGCAACATAATAGGCACTAAATGGGTCTTTCGGAATAAAACTGATGAGCAAGGTAAAATTGTTAGAAATAAGGCTAGGCTGGTTGCTCAGGGGTACAACCAAGAGTTTGGCATTGACTTTGAAGAGGCTTTTGCCCCTGTAACTAGGCTAGAAGCCATCAGGATTCTTTCGACTACTGCATGCAGTCTAGGAATAACTCTACAACAGATGGATGTCAAATTTACTTTTCTAAATGGTGTAATAAAAGAGGATGTATATGTAAAGTAACCCCCTGGTTTTGAGTGTCTTGAATTTCCTGACCATGTTTATAAACTTGATAAGGCACTCTATGGATTAAAACAAGCTCCCCGAGCATGGTATGACAGACTGAGTAAGTTCCTCACAGAAAAGGGATTCTCCAGAGGTAAGGTTGACCAAACATTATTCACAAAGGTATGTGAAAAAGAAATTTTGATCATTCAAATTTATGTAGATGATATAGTATTTGGATCAACCAATTTATCCATGTGTGGGGAATTCTCAACTTTAATGACTAGTGAATTTGAGATGAGCACAATGGGAGAGCTAAAATTTTTCCTTGGGTTGCAGGTCTGTCAGACCAAAGAAGGAACATTTATAACTCAAGAGAAATATATCAAGGATATTCTGAAGAAATTCAAGATGGAGAACCTCAAAGCAATAACCGCACCAATGGGAACATCTACCAGCCTTGATTTTGACTATGAACGTAAAACAGTAGACCCCAAACTATACAGAGGTGTGATTGGATCTTTGCTATACCTTACTACTTTTTCGACATGATATTCAATTTTCAGTATGTTTGTGTGCTAGATTTCAAGCATGTCCTAAGGAATCACATTTAATTGCTGTGAAACAGATTTTTAGGTATCTGTCTGGTACCCTAGACTTAGGCTTATGGTATCCTGCTAAGTGTGGGCTAGACCTTATAGCTTACACAGATGCAGACTATGTCGGGTGTAGGATTGATAGGAAAAGTACTAGTGGATATTGTCAATTTCTTGGTGGGTGTCTAGTGTCTTGGCAATCTAAGAAACAACATATTGTAGCCTTGTCCACTGCTGAGGCAGAGTATGTGGCTGCAAAAAACTGTGTTGCCCAAGTCCTCTGGATTAAACACCAATTAATTGACTATCTTATAAATCTTGGTTGTAATACAATTTTCTGCGATAACACTAGTGCTATTTCCTTGACTAAAAATCTTGTTCACCACTCTATGACTAAACACATTGAAATCAAACATCACTATCTAAGAGATGAAGTCAGTAAAAAAGAGATTGAGCTTGAATTCATTGAATCTGCAAAACAAATTGCTGATATTTTTACCAAGCCTCTTGGTAATGAAAGATTCAAATTTCTAAGAAGTGAACTTGGTCTTTACAAATTCTTAGCATGAGCTCTTGATCACATCTGTTTCTAAACTTTGTATTCTTGAATGCTGCATGTGTGATGACTGTTACTGAATTTTCTGAATGTATGTTTGTTGCATTTCATTGTTAACCCATAGGTATATCAAATGGTAAGTTGGGAGAAGGACAGATATTGTCTGTCTGGAAACCCACACTATGCGTAGAGGCTAGCCCTTCGCCTAGTACCATGGGTCAACATTGCATACATCTAGATTAAGACATGAAATCATCTTAGAAAACTTCATGCATACATTGAGGGGGAGTTTCTGGTTCATCATGTCATCCTTGATGATCTTGAGCATACAGTCATATACCACATATATAGTTGTCATTCATGCTCATCTCATGGTATTCACTTTGTGAGGGGGAGCATAGAATAAATTTTGAATCCGAGTTAGTCCGTAGGTCAGCCTCTGAATAATTCACTTGAGCTTACTCTTTGTCAGTTCTCCATTTATCTGATCTATTCTCATCCTCGATATCAATATCTGAAAATTCCTTGGAATCATTTTTTTGAATCTGAACAAATGACAAACTGATAGACACGTTCATTAATTTAAGCTTCTGAAATCAGAATTCTTTTCTTATAAGAAGCAGTAATGAACTTTGAATGAATTGCTGGTTTAAACTTAATGAGCTTTAGAGACTAAAAACCAAACTCAATGAAGAAGGACTGTGGAATACCTTTTAATAGTTCTTAACCATTTCATGCATGTCATGTTTAATTGAGTCTTGCAAAATCTGAATTTTTCTAGACCCAGGCTAAATTGGTTGAGAAAACCTGAAAATATGTATTGTTCTTAAACAACACTTTCTGAAAATCAAATGGACAGCTGTGTCAAAATGATAAATCATATACTCTAAAAGCAAAGCAATGATTAAATACACTGAGTAACTGGGTACTTCATCAATGAAATGGATAAAAACTCATGTCATGAAGTGCTTCAATTTATATTTGTTCAGAAAATAAAAGGTTAGTCCCACTGAGTAACTAGGGGTATTGGCGTCTGATAAACGTGTACCCTTACGCAGAACGGTGGAAACTATACCTGAGACAGAATAGTGGATCTTGCCGAGTAACTAGGGGTACTGGCGTCTGATAAACTTGTACTCTTATGTAAAAAGGCTAGATCATACTTGACTGTTCTAAAGCAATAAAGAAAAGAAATATATGAAACTCTCTCTGCTTCTCTATAGATTAATTTAGAACTGTGGACTTTGTTTAATCTCAATACAAGTTCTGGTCAATCTTGATGATGCCTTGAGGCTTAGATAAACAAGATAAAGTAAGACAAAAGCTGACATGCCTCATGTGCTCCTGGTTCATTACTATTAAGAGCTTATACATACTGGTTCTCACAGAGTGGAGTGGCTAGTCTCTCACTTTCATACTCTTTAAACCACATAAGTTTAGGAATGCACTATCTGCACTCTTATAATAGAAGGGTCTTTTCACTTGCTTGGTTACTGAAAAGCCTAAATAGTTTGTCACATCAGATTTATCTTGATATCTTCCTTTTATCCTTTCTGCTAATGGCAAAGGGGGAGAGATTTTGATGTTGATAAGTCTTTAGAGAGTTTGATGGGAAAAAGTGTTTTGCATTAAGGGGAGCCAAGCCTTTGCATTTGCATCTGAGCCTTTGCATTTGCATCTCTTGAATTTTGCTGCGTGGATACTATGTGCATATTGCTGTGAGCATAATTCTTGACTCTTAATAAAACCATTGTTGACATCAAAATGTAAACATGTTGCCATCAACAAAAAGGGGGAGAATGTTGTGGGAGCTTTTGTGGAATAATATATTTCATGTCATGTCTCCTTTGACTTAATTCTCTGAATTTAATTTCCTATTTTCTTTGATGATTGGCAACAATTCATTTAATTTTCAGCCCTTGGATTTTGATAAATAATGATTTTAAAACTGTTAGCATTTCATAGCTTCATGTACATGCATTTCATACTAAGGTTGGTGCATGATAGACTTTGTTCATAATAAAGGTCGATGCACATTTCATGGTTAGCTGAGGCAAGGTCGGTGCACATCATCTCTTAGTCTACTAAAGTAGGTGCAGATCTTATAGCACGCATTTAAGGTCGGTGCACGTCTTGTATGACTCTATACAAGGTCAGTGCACGTCTTTGTAGAAGTGCGCATAAGGTCAGTGCAGAATTTGCCATGCGTATCTAAGGTCGGTGTACATCGGTCTTAGTCATTGATAGAGTCTGTGCACGTCTGCATTCTGCTTGCATATAGTCGGTGCATGTCTTTGTAGAAACACGCTTGCATATAATCGGTGCACATTTCTGTAGAAACACACATAAAGTCGGTGCAGGTTTGGCTTTGTACACAACAAGGTCGGTGCACATTCTTATTCATGCACAACAAGGTCGTGCACTTTAACAGTTTGCATCATGCACACATAGGTCGGTGCACATTCCCTTGTGCATATAGGTCGGTGCATACATTGTGTGTCTGTGTACAAGAACAAGCATAGAGGTCAGTGCACCTTTCTATTATGATATACAAGGTCAGTGCATCTTTATCTTTTATGCATATCAAGTCCGTGCACGTTCTGATTGGTCAGCATGTAGGTCCGTGCATACTTCGCATATCTACATATAAGGTCAGCATATAAGTCGGTGCATGTTTGAAGGTATAAGGTCGATGCTAGTCCTTTGACTCATATATAAGGTCGATGCTAGTCTCGTGTCGCATGCATATAAAGTCGATGCTAGTAGCATTCTCCTTGTGCAAAAAAGCTAACACTTCTGCCTGTTATATTGCCAGGTCAGTCACTTGGTCGAACAAATGATGGGTGTACTGACAACCTGCGAACTTATCTCACGTGGAAGTCAAAGTACCAAGTTAATGGCATGTTATCCGAGGTAAAGAACGGAACAGATGATCCTGCCACGTAGACAGCTACAGTGCTGAGATTCTAACGCGTGGAACGTCGAGGGATCAGATTTGAGCGAAACGTTTGGCAGGAACGTGGTGACCACACGCCGATCACCTGCTGCCTATAAAAGGAAGAAAGTCGCCCAAAATTTGTGGGATAGAGCAAGAAAAATATAGAGAAAAAGGATAGATAGAGGAAGTGAGCGAGATCTGAAGAGACTGACAAAGCGAGCGCAAGAAGCAGAGAAGAAGAAGTCTTCAGAGCTGAAGAGAGCCGAAAGCTGAGAGGAGAAGCTAGAAGGAGAACAGAGTATCATAAGTTTGAGATTGAAGAGAGTTTAAAAGAATTGGTACCTGTAATTGACTCGTGGATCAAATCCAGAGTCAATCTGCTCCTAGAGAGCTACATTGTTTCATCGTCTCTTTGTTTCCATTTTAATTCCTGAATTTCTTAAGCTGTGTGTCAGCGGGCGAGGGTAAATCCTCAGACAGCGAAGCTGTAAAGCTCAGCGGTATGGGATCATTTCCCCAAAGCTGTGGATTAGCGGTGTGTAGGGATTTAATCTCCGAAGCTATGGATCAGCGGATCGAAGCTGTGAATCAGCAATAAGCCACACTTAGTCTGAGTGTGGGGTGGATGTATGGTGAAAATCAAACCACCTAAAATCCTTGGTGTTCTGTGTGATTGTTTTGTGCTTCAGTGTGCTTATAGCTTATGTCTGCTCGGTGTTTAGATGAATGCTTAGGAGCGTTTAAGAGAAATGTGCTTTCACTTGTTAACGTTGCTATCCGAGATTGTTGCTAAAGCCTTTCATCCAGTCGGTATATCAAAAGGCGTGGTTGAAAGGATAAGCTACGCTTATCTGGAATTCCACCTCTTGCGTGAGGTTAGCCTCTGCCATCGTACTATACTTGGGTGTTTGGCTGACTGTTGAGTGCAATCATCTGATCTCTTTTGATATTGCTGAAATTCATCTCTTACAGAATTTGGGGACTCTGTCTGACATTTTACAGTAATTTTTCAAGCTGTTATTGAGCATTGCCCTTCGTGCATACTTGTTAGCATGCTTAGATGTTCTTACTTCTTCTCTATGTCTACTACTGTCTAAATCTAGTTATAGATTCTTATATCTGTGATTAGTTCATCTGATAGTTTCGTAGCAGAACCTTTAATTCCGCACTTAATTTTTGTTCGTATTTTTAAGGGGTAGATCTATTCACCCCCCCCTCTAGATCTTAGCATCCATCCGTTCCAACACGTGGTATCAGAGCCTAACTCTCCCTTAGGGCCTCACATCTCGGAGGGATTAGATATGGATGCTAAAGGTTTGATCGCTGAGGGTCACTCAACTAGAAAGCCACCATTCTTTAATGGTAGCAATAATGTTTACTGGAAGAATATGATGCATGTCTTTCTCCGTGCTAAGGACTATGAGATCTGGAAGGTTGTTAGTAAGGGTCCATTTGATTTACCTCCATATGAGGAATTATGGACGAAGGAGCATATCCAAAAGTCCACTTTGAATTGGGATGCCATTAATGCTATACAATGTGTGCTCCATCCCACCAAATTCTCCAGAGTCTCTTCATGTACCACCGCTAAGGAGATGTGGGATAAGTTATAGGTCATTTACGAAGGGACATCTCAGGTTAGAGAAACTAAAGCCAATATGTTAGTCTCTGAGTACGAGGTTTTCAAAATGAAGCCTGAAGAGTCCATATCTAAGATGTATGCTGGCTTGAACGTGATCACCAATAGCTTGAGAAGTCTAGGAAAGACCTACAGTGAGTATGAGTTGGTCAGAAAGACACTGAGGTCCCTGACACCCATCTGGCATACCAAGGCCACTGTAGTGGATGAGTCTAGGAACTTAGCTACGACCACGGTAGATGAGCTCATCGGTTCTCTCATGACATATGAGTTGAACCTTAAGAAGGTTGATGAGTCTGAGAAGAGAAGAAAACCCCTAGCTCTTAAAGTCAATTCTAGCAAAGGGTCATCCAATGAGTACAGCTGCACTAGTTCTGAGGAGGATCAGGATGAGTTTCCTATGATTACCAGGAAGTTTAAGAAATTTTTGAGAAAAGAAGGGAAAGGGCTGAGAAGAAAATATTTCTCTGGAAAAAGATAGTCCAAACATAAAGTTGAAAATGTTAAGAAAACTAATGCCATCGTCTGTTATAATTGCAGGAAAGCAGGACATCTCAAGGCAGATTGTCCTGAGCTCAAAGACAAGCAGCCCAAGTGGAAGAGCAAAACGGGAAAAGCTATGGTTAGCACCTGAAGTGATGAAGAAGAAGAAAGTCAGAGCAGCTCCTCTGACAGTGAGAAAGAAGACATGATATGTTTGATGGCGAAAAGTGATGATGAGGTAATTTCCCCGTTTGACAATTTTACACAGAATGAATGGGAGGATGCTTATGCTTAAATTTTGGAAAAATGTGAAGACATGCGTAGGGAGAACAGACATTTCAAAAAGAAAGTGAATTCATTAGTTAATGATACTTCTTTGTCTAATAAGATTGCTTGTCAATAAACTAAAAATTCAGAACTGAAAAACTCCCTTGATGAAGCTGAATGTAATAAAAGCATGTTAGTTGATTTGAAAAAGGAAAATGAGAATTTACAGAACACTATTGATGAACTCAAAATGAAAATTCACACTTTTCAGGAAGAAACAAGAATTGCCACTGAAAAATGCGATGCTATCAATGGTGTAAATACTGAACTAAAAAAGGCAATAGAAAATTTAGAAAAAGAAAACAAAGACAAATAAAACTCCCTTGAAGGCATGACACAAGGTGCAGAAAATCCGAATGCCATCTTGGGAACAAAAGAAAATTTCAGAAAGGAAGGTTTGGGTTTCAACCCAACTAATAAGGAGAGGTTTGACATGAGAACTATCTCCTTTGTGGCAGAAAATGGGACATTTCAACCCCTGATAAAAATGACTTCTGGAGAAAGTCAGAATAAGAACAAAATGAAAAATATTGAGAAAACTAAGCCCAGTGCCAAGGACAAGGGGAAAGGGAAGATAGAGGTGTCTAGGGAATCATACTCAAACACTCCCACGCCTCAGACCAAGGGACAGGTTAGGGGTCGGTCTTCTAGAGGTAGAGTTCAAGGAAGCCCCAAGACCAAAATAAACCAATCTCCACATATGAGTTCTTTTACTTCATCTTGGTATAAGTCCTCTAGGAATCAAGGGCCGAGTAGAAGAACCTCAGGTCAAGGCTACTACAACACAACTCCCACCTACCCTACATTTCACATCACTTATCATCATAACTTTGGAAAGGGAGGTCAAGGAAATTTCTACATGAGGCAAATGCAACATCATTTTCAGAATTCATACTCTACGCAGAGGCATTAGCCTCATCCTTGGAATTCCTATATGACTGGGCACAATAATTTCAGAAGTCAGAATTCCTATAAATTTGTCAACTCCATGACAAGTCAGTCCAGGACCTATAGTGCACCTACTACTCCCAATGCCTGTGGGACTAATCGCTGGCAAAGAAACTTTCAGAATGAATTCAAAAAGAAGAAACAAGACACACCTAAGAAATAATTTTCAAAGAATAAAAGTGGCAAGAAAAACCAAACAAAACTGAACAATCAGAAATCCACAAATGCCATGTGGATACCAAAACATCTTGTTTCCAGCATGCATGAGATAAATATTTTTCTGGGACCCAAGAAGCTCTGGGTTCTAAATCATTCTACTTGATTCCCTTGCAAGTATGCCTGGCAGCTAGTCACAACAAGTGATATCTGGATAGTGGCCGTTCCAAGCACATGACCGGAGATAAAGAAAAAAATTGCATGTTGGTGAAGAAAGATGCTGGTCATGTTACATTTAGAGGTAATACCAAGGGAAAGATTATTGGATCAGGAAAAGTTGGTAAGTGCTCTTTTTGGTTATTTGAGGAAGTTTTATTAGTAGAAGGTCTAGCTTATAATCTTCTTTGCATAAGTCAACTGTATGACAGAGGCCATAAAGTTATTTTTGATTCTCTTGCATGTACCATCTATGAACCCAACTCTGACTTGGTTAAATTTAATGGTAAGAGAATCAACAACATCTATATGATAGACTTAGATGATGTAGCACACTCTAATCTCTGTCTAAATGTTAATAAGGATGACCTAGCCTACCTATGGCATCGAAGATTAGGTCATGCCAGCTATAGTGTGCTTCATAAACTGAATAAACACAGTATGGTAAAAGGGCTTCCTGAAATTTCTTTTAAAAAGGACAATAAAATCTGTGAGGCATACATACCGAAAAATATTTTAAATCTAGAACTGAAAACCTGTCTTCTAAACCATATGAGCTAATTCACATGGACTTATTTGGACCCACTAGGTCAGTTAGCTTATATGGAAAAAGATATGATTTTGTGCTTGTTGATGACTTCTCTAGATTTACTTGGGTTTTCTACTTGTCTCACAAAAATGAAGCTGTTGAAGAATTTTAGGAGTTCTTTTATAAAATAAAACAGACCAATGAGCATGCTATTTTGAACATTTTATCTGATCATGGTGGTGAGTTTGTTAACTCACAATTTGATGATTTTTGCAGGGAGAATGGCATCACTCACAGGTTGTCCTCAGCAAGAACTCCAGAGCAGAATAGAGTGGTGGAGAGAAGAAACCGAACCTTAGTTGAGATGGCTCGGACTATGCTGGCAGAAGGTAACCTACCAAGGAAGTTTTGGGCTGAGGCTATTAACACTTCATGTTACATCATCAATAGAGCCCTGGTAAGACCACAACTCGAATGACTCTCTATGAGATTCTTAAGGGTAAGAAGCCTTCTCTAGCTCATTTCAAGGTTTTCGGTTGTAAATGTTTTGTTCATATAAATTCTAAACGAGACCTTGATAAGTTTGAACCCAAAAGTGAACCTGGAATATTTCTAGGTTATTCTGATAAGTCAAGAGCCTACATGATTTTTAATCTCAATTCTAAAATTGTTGAATAATCTCCTCTTGTTGTCTTTGATGAGTCTGCAATTAGAACTGAAACTGGTTTATGCAGGGACAAAATTGATGGAGAAATCTTGAAGACCAAAGATGATCATAATGAAGAATCTGATGAAGAAGCTAAAGCAGAAGGATCTAAAGCTCGGGGGGAGGTAAGTGAAAATCAAGGTAATCAGGTCACCAACGTTAAATTTCTTAGAGACCATCCTCTTAAAAATATTATTGGTAATCTAAATGAACCGCCGAGAACTAGAGCTCACTTAAGAATTAAAAATGAATTGAACTCTTTTTCTTTAGTATCTCAGATAGAACCAAAGAACATAGATAGTGCCCTTCAGGATGAACATTGGATTAATGTCATGCATAATGAACTCAGTCAATTTGATAGGAACAAGGTCTGGCACTTAGTTCCTAAACCCTCTCATGACAACATAATAGGCACTAAATGGGTCTTTCGGAATAAAACTGATGAGCAAGGTAAAATTGTTAGAAATAAGGCTAGGCTGATTGCTCAGGGGTACAACCAAGAGTTTGGCATTAACTTTGAAGAGTCTTTTGCCCCTGTAGCTAGGCTAGAAGCCATCAGGATTCTTTTGGCTACTGCATGCAGTCTAGGAATAACTCTACAACAGATGATGTCAAATCTGCTTTTCTAAATGGTGAAATAAAAGAGGATGTATATGTAAAGCAACCCCCTAGTTTTGAGTGTCTTGAATTTCCTGACCATGTTTATAAACTTGATAAGGCACTCTATGGATTAAAGCAAGCTTCCCTAGCATGGTATGACAGACTGAGTAAGTTCCTCACAGAAAAGGGATTCTCTAGAGGTAAGGTTGACCAAACATTATTCACAAAGGTATGTGAAAAAGAAATTTTGACCATTAAAATTTATGTAGATGATATAGTGTTTGGATCAACCAATTTATCCATGTGTGAGGAATTCTCAACTTTAATGACTAGTGAATTTGAGATGAGCTCAATGGGAGAGCTAAAATTTTTCCTTGGGTTGCAGGTCTGTCAGACCAAAGAAAGAACATTTATAACTCAAGAGAAATATATCAAGGATCTTCTGAAGAAATTCAAGATGGAGAACCTCAAAGCAATAATCGCACCAATGGGAACATCTACTAGCCTTGATTCTAACCCTGAAGGTAAAACGGTAGACCCCAAACTATACAGAGGTATGATTGGATCCTTGCTACACCTTACTGCTTCTCGACCTGATATTCAGTTTTCAGTATGTGTGTGTGCTAGATTTCAAGCATGTCCTAAGGAATCACATTTAATTGCTGTGAAACGTATTTTTAGGTATCTGTCTGGTACCCTAGACTTAGGCTTATGGTACCCTGCTAAGTGTGAGCTAGACCTTATAGCTTACACAGATGCAGAATATGCCGGGTGTAGGATTGATAGGAAAATTACTAGGGGATATTGTCAATTTATTGGTGGGTGTCTAGTGTCTTGGGCACCTAAGAAACAACATACTGTAGCCTTGTCCACTATTGAGGCAGAGTATGTGGCTACAGGAAACTGTGCTGCCCAAGTCCTTTGGATTAAACACCAATTAATTGACTATCTTATCAATCTTGGTTGCATTACAATTTTCTGTGATAACACTAGTGTAATGCCCCGGATTTTTTGGATATTTATCGAATCAGGATCCGTGGGTTTCGGATCACTTTTGTGGGTCCCAGAGTGTGTTTTATGTTTTATGTGTGTTTTTCCCTGATATGTCCGGAACCCTGTGCAGGGTGAACTGTGGCGTTCTCTGACCCCAGGACGTCACCAGCGCGTTGTGCTCTTCCCGAGGATCGCGGAGGTAATTTTTCATAATTTTTTGAATTTCTGAAATTTTGGGGTTTTTCTATTAATAACCCCCCACCCCTCTCTTTCTCTCATTCTCTCTTTCTCATTCTCTCTCTTCTCTTTCTCTCCCCCTCTCCTCCGGGCGGCTGACGGGGGTGATGGTGGGCGAGGCAGGGACGGCGTGAGGGCAAGGAGTGCGAGGATGGGGCGAGGATCGAGGCGGTGGAGGCGCGGCGAGCTCGAACGCTCGATCGGGTGCCTGGCGAGGGTTTCACGGCGTTTTCTTCTTGGATCGGCGTCCACGGCGCGTCAAATCTTCGGTGGAGGTAGAGATGGATCCCCAGCTCATGTACTTCCTTTCCCGTGAATTTGGTAGGCCGTGGTGAGCCGAGCGGGCTTATTCTTGCGTTTTGGGGAAAATGCATGATTTTGGAGAGTAAACCGGATCTAGCATTTTAACGCATTGTTTTGTGGTTTGATGGCGCCATTGGATGCCTTGGGGCTTGGGGAAGGGTTTCCCCTTTGTTTCCCCTTCACGTGGGCGTGAACGGGACGTAGAACGGAGTTTTCCACCGAACTCGCCATTTTCAGATTTCCGGAATAGAAACGGTCCTAACAGGAACTGTTATTAGGTGAAGCGGCTCTCAGGAAGGCCGCTACTTGGCCGTCTCACCGTGCTTTGGGGCTGCGGTCCTGCGATAGACCGCTATGCATGTCTTAGCGGTCTAGGGCAGACCGTTTTCTTGGCTGGGCGGTCATGGTCTGGCCGCCACTTGCCCCCTTATGTCGGTTGGCTAAACGGTCGCGCGGTAGACCGCCTGACGAGTTTAGCGGTTTGGTGTGGACCGCCTGGCACTATGAAGCGGCCAGGGCCAGAATGTTTTTCTCTGGGGGTCAGCGTGACTCCCGAGGATGCGTTGGACCGTTGAACGAGTCCTATCGCTTTGCGGTCACGGGATGACCGCTATATTATCTGTGCGGTCCTAGAGTGACCGTTTATCCCTTTTCAGTGCTCCATAGTGGTGCGGCCTAGAGGTAGACCGTTTTATCCCTGAGTGGTCTGGGAGTGACCGCCTAGGTTCTAGTGGCGCCTAGGGCTATGCGGTCCTGGCTGGACTGCTAGGCTAGGCTGTGCGGTCCTAGCCAGACCGCCTAGTTCCGGTGCGGCCCATGAGAGACCATTTTTCTTCTCCCAACAATCCAGGGTTTGGCCGCCTTTGTCTTAGACGGTCCAAGGAGGACCGCCTATTGGTTTTCATGCCGTTTAGCATCGTGTTGGTCTCCGATCGACCGGGTTGTGACCCAGTGGTCGACCATCGGCCTCGTGAGTGTCCCGGACACCGCGTGGGTTCCGTGTCCATGTGTTGGGGGTGTCGGGAGGTCCCGTGTTACCTCGATTAGCGTACCCGTGTGTTCAAGGGTCCAGTGACCCTGTGTATGTGTGTTCCGGGCTTTGTGTTACGCTTGATCGGGTCACTGTGTATCGGCATGAGTGCGGTGGGGCTTCCCCGCACATTGTGAGTTCTTACGGAAAGTAGTTTCTGAGCGGGCCGTGCGTAAGGCCTTAGACTGTGAGTGCAATTGCCCAGCCTGGGGTTGGAGGTTTCCTGCTTTTCTCGGGGATGGGGAATCGGTGTTGCGGCTTGTGAGCTATCTCGAGAATCGTGCTTCTGTGGTTTTCGCGTGGGCCATGTGTGTGGCCTTGGACTGTGAGTCCGGTCACCCAACCTGGGACTGGAGGTCTCTTTAGTTCCCTTTTGAGGGGATGGTCTCCACGGCTCATGAGCTACCTCGGTATTCGTGCTACCGTAGTTTTAGACCTAGGGATTAGGCTAGATTAACGGCTTTATGCCATTGCGTATGACGGTCTTGACCCCGAGTCTTGTGACTCAAGGACCGTTGGATTTAGTGAGTCTAAAGGACTATCCAGAGTCTAGTGGCTCGGCGCCACTTGGTTCTTCTCGACTTTCGCGCAGGGTGCGTGCATGGTTCTCGAAGTTTCTCCTCGGAGAGTGGTCACATCAGTGACTCCCCACTAGTCGTAGCCTTCCGACACGCGAGTGGTCCCACTAGGGAGTGGTGGCGAGGCTACCCTGAGAGACGATTTTTAGGCTGGTTATCGTCGAGCCCCACGTCTTGACGCCAGAGTCCGGCTGAGGGGAAAACCAATCAAAGGGCCAGACCTAGGACGCATGGTCTGTGTGTGCACACGTGGTTGGGGACAGTTGGACCCGCGCTGACGAGTGTGACCCCAACTAGTTCTTGTTTTATGGTTACTAGTACGGGTCCCCGTTCCGCCAGGGTGCGATGAGGGGGAACCCTGAGGCACGGTCTAAGACGCCATGGGGCACATCCGGCCTTGCTTCTGGTGGGCAGGTACTTCTATCACGTGAGACATGACTCTCCTATTTTCGGGTTTTATTTCCCGTCTGCGAGACGTGGTTCCCCCGATAGTTTCAAGGAGTGTTCCCGAGGTAGAGGTCTAGGGGTTTTCCCGGTGAGCGTCACTGAGGGTTTCCCTAGACGGTGTTAGGTCCACGACTGCAAGGTCATGACGATTTCTTCTGGCAGCGTAGCCATAGGTTCTCCCGTTAGTTCGGTAGTCCCCCGATTGTGAGATCGGGGTGTGTTTGTCTGGTACAGTAGGAGTAGCTGTAGTGCCGAGTTTTGACCGGCCACCGGTTCGATGTTCCTGCTGTAGTTGTAGCTGCTTTCCTTTCCGCTACCATCGTTGTTCTCGGTTGGAGTTCCGCGGGATCCGTACTAAGCCAGTGATAGGAGACTCACCCCTTCTTTTCAGGTGCGACGGTTCTTCCTCAAGGTTCGAGGGTGCTGTGCGGAGGTTCTTAGTTGCCAGTTTGTCGGGTCGAGTGTTCACTTGGCGTTGGGTACGTTTCCTGCCTTAGACTGTACTTTGTTGGACTAGACTCTGCTGTTGTAGTTGTTTATTTATTTCTGTTATTATATATGTTGTCTTGCTTTATTTTTTATTTCTTTGTACCTCCACACTCCTTTTAGCCCTCTCGGCTCGTGGGCGGCGGGCCAGGATTCGAATGGTATCAGGTTCTTCCCGGTATCCGGATCTTGGGTCGTTACAACTAGTGCTATTTCCTTGACTAAAAATCATGTTCACCACTCTAGGACTAAACACATTGAAATCAAACATCACTTTCTAGGAGATGAAGTTAGTAAAAAGGAGATTGAGCTTGAATTCATTGAATCTGAAAAACAAATTGCTGATATTTTTAAGAAGTGAACTTGGTCTTTACATATTCTTAGCATGAGCTCTTGATCACATCTGTTTCTAAACTTTGTATTTTTGAATGTTGCATGTGTGATGACTGTTACTAAATTTTCTGAATGTCTGTCTATTGCATTTCATTGTTAACCCATAGGTATATCAAATGGTAAGTTGGGAGAAGGACATATATTGTCTGTCTGGAAATTCACACTATGCGTAAAGGCTAGCCCTTCGCCTAGTACCATGGGTCAACATTGCATACATCTAGATTAAGATATGAAATCATCTTAGAAAACTTCATGCATACATTGAGGGGGAGTTTCTAGTTCATCATGTCATCCTTGATGATCTTGAGCATACAGTCATATACCACATATATAGTTGTCATTCATGCTCATCTCATGGTATTCACTTTGTGAGGGGGAGCATAGAATAAATTTTGAATCCGAGTTAGTCCATAGGTAAGCCTCTGAATAATTCATTTGAGCTTACTCTTTGTCAGTTCTCCATTTATCTGATCTATTCTCATCCTTGATATCAATATCTGAACATTCCTTGGAATCATTTTTCTGAATCTGAACAAATGACAAATTGATAGACACGTTCATTAATCTAAGCTTCTGAAATCAGAATTCTTTTCTTATAAGAAGTAGTAATGAACCTTGAATGAATTACTGGTTTAAACTTAATGAGCTTTAGAGACTAAAAACCAAAGTCAATGAAGAAGGACTGTGGAATACCTTTTAATAGTTCTTAACCATTTCATGCATGTCATGTTTAATTGAGTCTTGCATAATCTAAATTTTTCTAGACTCAGGCTAAATTGGTTGAGAAAACATGAAAATATGTATTGTTCTTAAACAACACTTTCTAAAAATCAAATGGACAGCTGTGTCAAAATGATAAATCATATACTCTAAAGGCAAAGTAATGATTGAATACACTTAGTAACTGGGTACTTCATCAATGAAATGGAGAAAAACTCATGTGATGTGGGACGGGACGTGAACCTGGGACTCTAGCTCGCGGACATCCCTAAGCGAGAGAAACGCATGGATCTGTGCAGTTGAGGAACCGGCAATGAGTCTCGGGTATCGGCTTTTTCGCGTGGTCGGATCGAGACACAGGACGGGTTCCACTCACTCACTCTCGCAGCGGTGATAAAATTATAACGAGCTAGGAACTATCACATGCAAGTAGCGGCATATAGAAATATATACGAGTAAAGTAAATGCCTAGTGGGAGGGTGGCGAGTGTACCTCCACGCTACCGGACGTGGGGAAGATGACCCCGGCCAAGACCGTAACTCCCGGTACAGTAAATGTAATTGATTACAGAAGTGAATTATTATGCCCCCACTCCACGCAGGAAGGTAAAGGGCTACAATGGGACCCATGAGTAGCGCTCTTGGGTTGATGGGTAGCATTTTGAGTCGCCTTGTTGGTGCTAGCACACTGCTACTTGATGCTGGCCGGACGGCGCGGGCTGACGGTTGTGGGGACCACGTTCTGCTCGGGCGGCCGACTGGGGCGGGGTTGGTCCCGTTGCGAAGGGAACTTCTGGAGGGATGATCCGTAGGAGGGGAACGCGCTGGTTTGCCTTGTGGAAGGTGAGACGGCCTGATTGGGGAACTTCGTTGCTTGCTGTCCATAGACCTGTTCTACAGTTTCAGGGTTGAGCGACCAGGCGAAAACAATTGCTGGGATCAAACCCGACGTCGGATCGACCCGAAACTGGAGCCGCTGTGAAGCCCTTTCAGAGATCTACGACCATAGGCTGTTATAGGAATTTTGCTGTGGCGAGATTTTCCATGGGGGAATTTCAAACAGGAAAGTTTCCTATCTCAGATCTGGCCGGGTAGACTGAGATCTTCCTGAAGAAGTTAGTTGACCGAGGTTGAAACTTTAGATCTGGGGAATGTAATTTTTATGGGAGATGGAGGGGAAAGTAAGGAACACGAGGATAATTATTGTATAATTTTTTAAGGTGGTTTGAGAGGGGAAATGGATTTTATAATAGTGGGTGGTCGGATCTGGACTGTAGGAGATAGAATTGATTTCAGATTTTACAGTGATTTTTTGGATGGGTAAACAAATTCATAAAATCATAAAAAAAATTTGGAAGAAGATTTTGGTGGACATAAAACACAGTCCAAATTTCATATCAATCTGAAATTGGAAAGAGGGTGAAAACGAAGAAGAGTTGGGCTGCTGGAACACAAATCTGCACAGGGACAGATTGTGTAGACCAGGGAAGAATATGGTGAATGGGGGCAAACGGTAAAGGAATAACCTGGAAAGTTTTTTGGAGAGAGGGGATTTCGTGGGGAACTCACTCTCAAAATTTGGACTCAATCAGATCTCCGAATTGGGAGATAAAAATCGGGCAATAGCTTGCTGTCCAGGGGTGGACAGACTTCCGACGGCGAGGCGGTGGTGGTGCGATGGCGGCGGCGGTGCTGAGCTTCTCACTCAGAGAGGGGGTGATTGAGAGGCTTAACACCTCTGAAGATCAGAGCTATCACAGCTCCAAGGGGGAAGAGAGAGAGGGGGGCGCCCTTAGGCCTCCATGAACAAAAATGGCAATTTTTCCTTCATTAATGCTATGTAATTCACAAAATACATGAATTATATAGAAATGGATAAAAGACCTAAACTATCCCTAGATCTAGGGTTTGGGAGGGGTAAATAAGAGATAGATGAATTATACTCCCATGTGGTCAAAATGGCCACAATAAATAAATATAAAAGGGGGGGCACCCCTTGGACTAAGGGAGGCCAAGTTGGATTTTTCTTCCTGGTCAACCTTCTATCTTGGACCAAAGACCAACCTTTTGGGCCCATGAACCTAGGTGGACCAATGGGAAAGAGGGTGGGGGACCCTGCTGGACCTACTGACATTTTACATAGAAACCCAAAGGCCTTTTTACAAAGAAATCCAAAGATTCCTAAAGACTAACAAATTGGCTTATAATGCCTTACAATTGCAAACTAATTAACCCCAGGATATAAATGCAAACAAAAGGACACAAATGTAAAATAAAATATTAGTGCTCGGTGTTGATTCCCATCATCATGTCATGAAGTGCTTCAATTTATCTTTGTTGTGAAAATAAAAAGTTAGTCCCACTGAGTAACTAGGGGTACTGGCGTCTGATAAATGTGTACCCTTACGCAAAAAGGTGGAAACTATACCTGAGACATAATAGTGGATCTTGCCGAGTAACTAGGGGTACTGACGTCTGATAAACGTGTACTCTTATGTAAAAAGGCTAGATCATACTTGACTGTTCTAAAGCAGTAAAGAAAAGAAATATATGAAGTTGTCTCTGCTTCTCTGTAGATTAATTCAAAACTGTGGACTTTGTTTAATCTCAATACAAGTTCTGGTCAGTCCTGATGATGCCTTGAGGCTTAGATAAACAAGATAAAGTAAGACAAAAGCTGACATGTCTCATGTGCTCCTGGTTCATTACTAGTAAGAGCTTATACAGACTGGTTCTCACAGAGTGGAGTGGCTAGTCTCTCACTTTCATACTCTTTAAACCACATAAGTTCAGAAATGCACTATCTGGACTCTTATAATAGAAGGGTCTTTTCACTTGCTTGGTTATTGAAAAGTCTAAATAGTTTGTCACATCAGATTTATCTTGATATCTTACTTTTATCCTTTCTGCTAATGGCAAAGGGGGAGAGATTTTGATGTTGATAAGTCTTTAGAGAGTTTGATGGGGGAAAGTGTTTTGCATTAAGGGGAGCCAAGCCTTTGCATTTGCATCTGAGCCCTTGCATTGCATATCTTGATTTGCTGTGTGAATACTATGTGCATATTGCTGTGAGCATAATTCTTGACTCTTAATAAAACCATTGTTGACATCAAAATGTAAATGTGTTGCCATCATCAAAAAGGGGGAGAATATTGTGGGAGCTTTTGTGGAATAATATATTTCATGTCATGTCTCCTTTGACTTAATTCTCTGAATTTAATTTCCTATTTTGTTTTGATGATTGGCAACAATATATTTTATTTTTCAGCCCTTGGATTTTGATAAATAATGATTTTAAAACTGTTAGCATTTCATAGCTTCATGTACATGCATTTCAGACTAAGGTCGGTGCATGATAGACTTTGTTCATAATAAAGGTTGATGCATATTTCATGGTAAGCTGAGGCAAGGTCGGTGCACATCATCTCTTAGTTTACTAAAGTTGGTGCATATCTTATAGCACGCATTTAAGGTCGGTTCATGTCTTGTATGACTCTATACAAGGTCGGTGCACGTCTTTGTAGAAGTGCGCATAAGGTCAGTGCAGAATTTGCCATGCGTATCTAAGGTCGGTGTACATCGGTCTTAGTCATTGATAGAGTCTGTGCACGTCTACATTGTGCTTGCATATAGTCGGTGCATGTCTTTGTAGAAACACGCTTGCATATAGTCGGTGCACGTTTCTGTAGAAACACACATAAAGTCAGTGCAGGTTTGGCTTTGTACACAACAAGGTCGGTGCACATTCTTATTCATGCACAACAAGGTCGTGCACTTTAACAGTATGCATCATGCACACATAGGTTGGTGCACATTCCCTTGTGCATATAGGTCGGTGCATACATTGTGTGTCTGCGTACAAGAACAAGCATAGAGGTCAGTGCACCTTTCTATTATGATATACAAGGTCAGTGCATCTTTATCTTTTATGCATATTAGGTCCGTGCACGTTCTGATTGGTCAGCATGTAGGTCCGTGCATACTTCGCATATCTACATATAAGGTCAGCATATAAGTCGATGCATGTTTGAAGGTATAAGGTCGATGCTAGTCCTTTGACTCGTATATAAGGTTGATGCTAGTCTTGTGTCGCATGCATATAAAGTCGATGCTAGCATCATTCTCCTTGTGCAAAAAAGCTAACACTTCTGCCTGTTATATTGCCAGGTCAGTCACTTGGTCGAACAAATGATGGGTGTACTGACAACCTGCGAACTTATCTCACGTGGAAGTCAAAGTACCAAGTTAATGGCATGTTATCCGAGGTAAAGAACGGAACAGATGATCCTGCCACGTAGACAGCTACAGTGCTGAGATTCTAACGCGTGGAACGTCGAGGGATCAGATTTGAGCGAAACGTTTGGCAGGAACGTGGTGACCACACGCCGATCACCTGCTGCCTATAAAAGGAAGAAAGTCGCCCAAAATTTGTGGGATAGAGCAAGAAAAATATAGAGAAAAAGGATAGATAGAGGAAGTGAGCGAGATCTGAAGAGACTGGCAGAGCGAGCGTAAGAAGCAGAGAAGAAGAAGTCTTCGGAGCTGAAGAGATCCGAAAACTAAGAGGAGAAGCTAGAAGGAGAACAGAGTATCGTAAGTTTGAGATTGAAGAGAGTTTAAGAGAATTGGTACCTGTAATTGACTCGTGGATCAAATCTAGAGTCAATCTGCTCCTAAAGAGCTACATTGTTTCATCGTCTCTTTGTTTCCATTTTAATTCCTGAATTTCTTTAAGCTATGTGTCAGCGGGCGAGGGTAAATCCTCAGATAGCGAAGCTGTAAAGCTCAGCGGTAGTAAGCTGTGAGGCTCAGCGGTATGGGATCATTTCCCCAAAGCTGTGGATCAGCGATGTGTAGGGATTTAATCTCCGAAGCTGTGGATCAGCGGATCGAAGCTATGAATCAGTAGTAAGCCACACTTAGTCTGAGTGTGGGGTGGATGTAGGTGAAAACCGAACCACCTAAAATCCCTGGTGTTCTGTGTGATTGTTTTGTGCTTCAGTGTGCTTACAGCTTATGTCTGCTCAGTGTTTTGATGAATGCTTAGGAGCGTTTAAGAGAAACGTGCTATCACTTGTTAACGTTGCTATCCGAGATTGTTGCTAAAGCCTTTCATCCAGTAGGTATATCAAAAGGCGTGGTTGAAAGGATAAGCTACGCTTATCTAGAATTCCACCTCTTACGTGAGGTTAGCCTCTGCCATCGTACTATACCTGGGTGTTTGGCTAACTGTTGAGTGCAATCATCTGATATCTTTTGATATTACTGAAATTCATCTCTTATAGAATTTGGGGACTCTATCTGACATTTTACAGTAATTTTTCAAGCTGTTATTGAGCATTGCCCTTCGTGCATACTTGTTAGCATGCTTAGATGTTCTTACTTCTTCTCTATGTCTGCTACTGTCTAAATCTGGTTATAGATTCTTATATCTGTGATTAGTGCATCTGATAGTTTCGTAGCAGAACCTTTAATTCTGCACTTAATTTTTGTTTGTGTTTTTAAGGGGTAGATCTATTCACCCCCCTCTAGATCTTAGCGTCCATCCGTTCCAACAGGGATGACCCCGTATTTATTCGGGAGACCCAACTCATAGGCATTTGTGCCAAAATGTCTCAAGACCTTAAAGGGTCAAGTTTCTCGAGCCCTAAGTTTAGAGGCAGTTCCAGGGAAGAGCCTCTCTGTCCTGACCATCACAGTCACCATCTTGAAATTCTTGGTGCTTTACTGTGGGTATCAGCTTGTCTTTTATACATCTCGTTGCTCTTGCTTGCGACTTTTGGGTGGCCCTGGACATCCAAACGTGAACCTATCGTACATGTGCTTCCTATCAATTTTGATGAACTTAGGTGGACCTGCACATCCAAATGTGGATCTATCATGTATTGGCTGCCTAACAAGTTCGACAGACCTAGGTGGACCTGGACATCCATGAGAGAACCTATTATGCACACATTTGATAGATGTAGGAGGACCTGGACATCCGAACTTATTGACTTCATGACCCTTTAGACTTATCGATGCATGTATTTCTACCCAAATGATGAGCTTCTTTCGAGTCAAACCCCTATGTGTGGGAGTATAACTGGTGAGGGGGTGGGCTTCCCTGATGGATTGGATTGGGGTTGGTGGCTTTGGGGTTCCCAATAGAATGGATCAAAGGGATCATAAGTGGTTAGGCTCTTGGTGAGGTAGGTCTCTCCTATACCTTGACAAAAGGAAACCCGCTCTACAAGTTCTTCAATGCGGGTTGGGCCTAGGGATGGGTTGGTTTTAGTTGTGCTTAGGGATGGGTGTGGCTTGTCCCAAGGATAGGGTCTGGGGCCCACTAGGCATGTAGTGGCGGGGATGCAATGGGCCTGCCTGGGCCTAATGCAATGGCCTTCGAGAAGGAGTAAGGGGTAGATAATGGTGAATAAGGGAAAGGGGACAAGTTGACATTGGGGTTCCCAAGGGAATGGGTCAAAGAGGTCAAAAATGGATGGGCTTTTGACAAAGTATGTCTCTTCAAACCCCTGACAAATGTATGGCCAATCTACAAGTTCACCTTTGTGGTTCAGATCCTCATCAACTTGTGGGGCCTTTGTTGCCTCTTTGGGATTCTCCATTTGGGAGAGGATGTCATTGGGTTGCCCTTGGTCAAATTCCTCAGGTATAGAGAGAAATACTAGGAGCTCACTCGTGCATTGACACCTTGTGTAAACTGAAGTGATGGAGCCTATTGAGGGACAAGTGAAACTAAGGTATCCGGGTTCGCACGACTCCGGGGTCAGCATGCATGTCAATTCGATTTGCCAACTCAAACACCTAATCAGATCATCAAAGTCTACAATGAAGTTGAAGGTTTGGTAGATAGTATGATGAGGTGGGATGGATATTACATGGAGGGCATGTTCCATGGGAGGGTAGTAGGGGCCCGGATTGTCACAAATTGGGATTTTCTTTAGCCAGTCAACGAGGGACCCTACTATGACTATCTCCCCATGGGTGAAGGTGATCAGCTCAAGTTGGTGGCTAAGGCTGATTTGAGGGGTGGAGGTTCGATGCCAATCTTCCTCCTTAGCTTGAGGGCGTGCCCATATTGGAGTGGGGATCAGACTTAGGCCATCTTTAAAGGCTAGGTATTCTTCTTCTAATGTGGGGTCGGCATGATATACTTCCACTACCTCCGGACAGTGAGTGGACTCATCCTCTTTCTTAGACACTTCAGTCTCTCCATTGGCATTTTCTTGTGGGGTGGTATCACTAGGGTCCCATGCAGATGGGATCGGCGGTTGTGGTTCTAAGATGTTTGAGGGAACTGGCAGAGGGGTTTTTGGGGGTGTGGGGTGCGAAGGAGGCATGCCTGGTGGGTTTGGGTGTAGGGGGAGATAGATGCGATGTGGGTAGGAATCGTGGGTGGGCCTCTAAGGCATCTAACATTTCCCAGATGGCTGTAACGGCATGGTCAACATGGGTTAATTGGCTTTAGATTTTATCCATCCTAGTGGCTAGGCCCTCGTGGGGATTGAGGTTCATGGTTAGCGCTCGAGAGGATGGGCAGGGCCGAAAGGAAGGACCACCACAAGTAGACATGTCGAGGTGTGCGAGTTTGGCAATGCATGGGTGAGAAAATGATGATGCACGGGTGACTCTAGTGCAAATGCGCCCTAGAATCAGACTTGTAGAGACAAGTCTAGAACTTGCTCTGATACCAATTTGATGTGAAACGACCTAGGGATGCAATGGGACAGACCGGGTGATCCTCGAACCTAGACTTGCAAGCACATAGACAAGAAAGCGGACTCGATGTTGGCGGACTGATTTCGCAACACAACCCTTTCCCGTGGTGACTATGTGATGGTAGGGTGGGTCCGGAGACCTGAACATTGCTGGTAAGGGATGACAACTCAGCCTAACGTGTCCCTCCCTAGGATGGGGGGCACCCACGATAGTGGGCAGACTTCGTGCCTTGAGGGCACGGGGCTCTCTCCTCACTCTATCCGCGGTGGCCACTCGTGATCGGGGAGCTACTGGGTCGGGCGCTCTCTTCCTCATCGGCTGAGCTCAGAAATGATACTAAAGGAACATCGAATACCTGACCAGTGTGAAGACACCGATCCCAGGGTGCGAAGGAGGCATACCTGGTGGGTTTGGGTGTAGGGGGAGATAGATGGGATGTGGGTAGGAATCATGGGTGGGCCTCTAAGGCATCTAACATTTCCTAGGTGGCTATAACGGCATGGTCAACATGGGTTAATTGGCATTGGATTTTATCCATCCTAGTGTCTAGACCCTCTTGGGGATTGAGGTTCATGGTTAGAGCTGGAGGGATGGGTCGGGACGAAAGGAAGAACCACCATGAGTAGACATGTTGAGGTGTGCGAGTTTGGCAATGCACAGGTGAGAAAATGATCATGCACAGGTGACTCTAGTGCAAATACGCCCTAGGACCAGACTTGTAGAGACAAGTCTAGAACTTGCTCTGATACCAATTTGATGTGAAATGACCTAGGAATGCAATGGGACAGACCGGGTGATCCTCGGACCTAGACTTGGAAGCACATAGACAAGAAAGCGGACTCGATGTTGGCGGACTGATTTCGCACCGCAACCCTTTCCCGTGGTGACTATGTGATGGTAGGGTGGGTCTGAGGACCTGAACCCTGCTGGTAAGGGGCAACGGCTCAGCCTAACATGTCCCTCCCTAGGATGGGGGGCACCCACGACAGTGGGCGGACTTTGTGCCTTGAGGGCACGGGTCTCTCCTCACTCTATCCGCGGTGGCCACTCGTGATCGGGGAGCTACGGGGCCGGGCGCTCTCTTACTCACCGGCTGAGCTCAGAAATGATACTAAAGGAACAAATGATACTAGGGAGGGTTCAGCGAATACCTGATCAGTGTGAAGACACCGATCCCGGGCCGGAGACGAGGGCAAGTAGGGAAGCGTGGGACTCCCTGGACGTTGCACCAATGGAGATTCTGCTGCTGTGAACTCAATTACAGCACTACACCTCACGCAGGAGGGGGGAACGAGGGGTGGAGAAGTTAAGATTACAACCAACGATTACCTCCACGCGGGGAGGGGCGGTCAGTCGACCAGGGGGGAGGGGATCGGCGCACAGTGTGTAGTCTGCCTGCACAATGTTCTGCAAGATAGCAAGTCGCTGCAAGGGACGCCGACGGTTCTTCCGGTCACTGTCGAAGGCGGGACCACTTGGGAAGTCTTCTGTGGACGGGTCTGGATCTCGGGAACACCTGGTGTCTTGTTGGGATACTACTCCGAGCCACGATCCAAGTGAACAAGACGAATGGTGCAGCTTTGTCCTGAGCAGACCTCGCCGGACAAAGCGCGGCTTCTTCAATCACCACGAGCTCCACAGGTCGGTGATATTAGCGGGACTAGTGCCAAAACGTCTACGGTTGAGCCTTCTTCGTGTTGTAGCAAGAACAGGTCTGTTTGTTGCTGTATGGACCTATTTCTGGTCAATTGGAGACCAGGCAGACAAGATGACTCTGCAGGAACCAGCAGACAGACGCGGCGAATCCGGGGCCCCACCAGCTCCTCCGAACGCAGAAGGGGGTGGGGCTAAGGTAGAAATGACCGTAGATGGGTCTGCTACGCACGGTAGAAGGGGGATCCCCGCTCGAGGTCAGAGGTTGCAGCAATGACCAGAAGAGTAGAGAGGGGTCCAACCTGAGCACGGAGAGAATAGTCTGCGCACGCTGGGGAAAACGGTCGATCCGGGGTGCTCCGGTGTCCAAATGGTTCCCTTCTTCCTGGTGATGGGGGAAGACTTGCAGGGGAACACCTCGGTCAAAGGGCGCGATCAGAAGCTTTGAGGGGAGGTCGTGGGGGCCTCTGCAACATAGCTCTAGTCGTCCACCGGAGTCAGCTTGCGTAGCTGGACAGAAACAACTCTCCCGATCAGCTCCGACGTTGGATGCGGGTGCTTGAGCTCTCGTTGCGAAGCTAGTTCAGAGAAGAATCCACTGGTTCCATGCTTGTCATCAGAAGATTCACGGGGGAGGTGGGGGTGGCGCTGCAACAGGGTTGACAGATCGGTTACTGCTACTGTCTGGATAGCAGTGGGAGATAGGGAGTGAGAAGGGGAAGATTAGAGGGAGGAAGGGGTCGAAGGGGGTTTGGGGGCTTTCCCTGGTGAGAGGAAAGATGGGGGAAGGGGGCTGCGACCTGGCCAGTGGAGATAGGAGAGGTCTGGGGCAGAGCTAGCAGGGGGGAGTGGAGAGGGGTGCGACTAGGGGGAATGGATGAGTGGGAGAAGGGGGGCGCAAGGTGGCTAGGGGAGGGAGATGTTGTGAGGCCCGTGCCCTAGCGGATCCTTAGTGGTTCGGACCTAGAATCTATTCTAGAATTTCTGGCTATTTTCCTGGATTTTTAGGAATTTTTCTGGTATTTTTCTGGATTTAATTGGAATTATTTGAGGTTTAATGGGATTATTAAGGTTTTTATATATATATTAATATATATATATATATATATTAACCTTTTATTTTTTTCCCATTTACCCTCACCCTCTCTCTCTCTTCCCCTCGTCGATCTCACACTCTCTCCCTCTCTCGTCCGATCACCCCCCCTTCCTAGGGATTTTAGGTGATTCGGCGTCGGATCGAGGCGTGGAGCACGCCGGTGGAATCCTCGTGTCGAGAGGAACGCTTGGACGCCCTCCTTGACGTGATTCATGGCCCGTGGTCGCGAGACGAGGCGTGGAAGCCTGGTGAACCCTCTTCGGTGCATGCGGCTTATTCGGCCGTTTCGGCTTGAACGAGGTAGGGGGATGGAATCCCGATCTTGCTAGGATCATTTCCTATAGCTTGTTTGCTTGATTAGACTCCTGTGGCATGCATAATGGTTATTTTCCATGTTTGGGGTTTAAGCTTTGTTCTTCGTATTTGATCCATTGTGGGTGTTTTAGTTGGTATGTTGTTGTTTAGGACGTGTGGTTTGGCAGGAAACAGGTTTTTTCGACGTTACCCGGCGATTCCGGTCGCCCGGGAGAGAACCCGTTTTCAAACATAACCCGTCCGTAACCCAGACGGTGTGACGGTCCTACCAGAAACCGTGACACCCGTAACGGTCCATAGGGGACGCGTTACAGTCCTGTGACGGACCCAAGGGGGTGCGTCACAGTGTGTGTAACGGCCAGCTCCCTGGCCGTTACATTCTCGTTAGTTGGCGTTGACCCGTTGAGGCGGTTCGCCTGACGGTCTGTCGGGCGACCGTCAGGGCCGCGTGATGCGCCCCAGCTGGGCCGTCACGCTCTGTGTGTAAGGGCTGTTAGCCCTTTTGGTCTCGGGTGGCCGTAACGGTCGTGCGGGGGCGCGTTATGCTGGATGTAACGCGCTACCCCTCGACTGTTACGCCCTGTGACGCGGGGGCTTCTGACCGTTACATGCCCTGGGGTTTTAAAAATCGCCGGTTCATTCTTTAATGCTTTCTAGAATGATTATATGCCATGTTTGAGTTATTTTATGTCATAATGGCATGTTTTTAGATCCCAATAGAGTAGCTTTTCTTTCCTTGCGATGGAGCCACTGTTGTAGCCCTAAGGCCTTGAGTTGCCGACCCGCCTGGGGATGGCGGAGGGGTGTTCCCGTTACACGGTTTGTAAGCTAGTTCCGTGGGCTCCCGGCTAGCGGTAGCGTCCTACCGAGGGAGAAAACTAGCTAGAGGGCCTGGCTCAGGCGAGAGTCAGTGTGTGCACACGTGGTCGGAGGCTTTTGGACTGACACTGACGAGTGTCACTCTGACTAGTCACTTGGTTTGGTACTGTTTACGCGCTCAGCTTGTCGTGTTACTGACTGCGAGTGCTTGAGACGCAGTGTAAGCCGTCAGTGGACGCATCTGGTTTCTGCTCCCAGTGGTTGTCCTGTTCCATGTGGCTTGGTTAGTTGAGGCACTTTCTATTGGTACATTTAGTTTTTATCGTTTAGACTTATTTGTTATTGGCATGTATTAGCTGTTATATCTGTTTAGTTAGATTTGCAGCTTTCAGTCTTATCATGCCATTGCCTGTTCATTTGATTAAATGCATGCTCTAATTGCCTTATTTTCGCATGATTGCTTGTTTAGTGCGAGGTAGGGATCCGCGTGACCCCTACTGAGTCTGACTGTGACTCACCCTTCTCCTTTCAGGTGAGCCGCGCCCGTCTGTGCTCGGAGACCGTTCTTAGCTGCCAGCAGTAGACGGGTCGCCTTTTTGGCTTTCTGGTGCACTTTTGCCGGGGTATGCCCCGTGTAGTTGTACTTTTGGACTGCACTCTTGTGCCTCTGGACTAGTTTATATATTTAGCACTCTGTTTATTTTGAAATTGCTTCCGCTCTCCTGCTAAATCTTACTGCTTAAGTCTAATATGCGCGCTTGTGATTGCAATTCGTTATACATCCCCTCGACAATCTTCACTAACCCTTCAGTGGCCTCATCAGCCTCTTGGGTGGCTTCCCCAGTTCTTGGTATCGGTATATCGATGTTATCGGTATATCGGTATCCGGAGCTCTGGGTCGTCACAGTTGGTATCAGAGCGATGTTGAGGATTTGTATAAAGAATTGGAATTTACACTTGTCCAGAGTTAGTCCTTTTGTGTCGTCTATTGCTGGCTTAGGATGTTTTCCGTATGATTGATGGATTTGCTATTGTTTTCGATTTTCGGCAGTTGCAAGATGCCACCTCGTCGAGGAAGACCTCCTCGAGTTCCTCGAGTTTTTAGAGATGCGCCTAGAGAAGAGAGTGGTTCTGCTCAGGCTCCTGTAGTTCCTGCAGTTCCTGCTCCAGCACCAGTTGTTGCCCCTCATGTTGAAGCGCCTGGTAGTCGAGGCAAGGCTTTGAAAGAGTTTCTCTTGTTTAATCCGCCCGCTTTTGACGGTCAGGCTGATCCCGAGGTAGCAAGACAATGGCTGGATGCGATCGAGCGCGTGTTCCTGTCTATGGAATGCGCGGAAGATGAGAAGGTTATGTTGGCAGCATTTCAACTCCAAGGTACAGCTATTTCGTGGTGGAAAGCCGAGTGGCAGATTGCTTTTCGTTCCAGGCCCCTTCGGCAGATCACTTGGGCGGAGTTTGTTGCAGCTTTCGAGCGTGCCTATACTCCTGCCTGTTTGCAAATGGCAAAGATGCACCAGTTCATGGAATTATTTCAGGGCGATATGATCGTGCTTCAATATCGGAACAAATTTATGGAATTGGGTCAGTATGCGCCCCATGTGCTTGGTAATGAGGCGTTGAAGACTCAGCAGTTTTTGCGAGGACTTCGGCCTGAACTTAAGTTGCCGTTGATTGCAAGTCGTGTAGCTGATTTAGATGGTGCGTGCCAGGCAGCTGTGGCACTCGAGCTGGAGATGGCGAGACCAGGAGGATATTCTCAAGCTGGGTCGGTTCAGCCGACGGTTCAGTTTCAGCTGACTTACCGACCGCCAGCGACAGGAGTTTCCTCTGTTCCGTCAGAAGTCAGCAGTGTTTCTTCCTCTTCCAAGTGTAAGTTTAAAAGATTCAAGAAGAAGAAGAAGTTCTTTCAGCAGCCGCCATCTGGTACAGATACTATTCAGCAGCAGTCGGCGCCTTCTCCTCAAAGTCGACAGAGTTCTGCTGTTAGTCAGCCGTGGACTTGTAGAAGGTGTGGTGGCAACCATAAGGGTCGGCTGTGTTCTCTTCCTGTTGTCTGCTTTCGTTGTGACTAGCCTGGTCACGTTGTTCGAGATTGTCCATTGAGGCCGAAATCGGTGCAGACTCCTCTATTTTCGCAGCCTCAGCAGTCGCAGTTTAGACCTCCTCCTGTACCTCAACCTTAGCAGCAATTCTTTTCGCAAGCTTCAGCATCTTCCCAGCAGTCTTCTGTCGCATCCAAGAAGCAGAAAGGCAAGGTTTCTCATATTTCTCGAGCTGAAGTGATTGCATCCCATCTGGTGGAAGGTACGATTATGCTTTATGGTCATTCTGCTCATGTCTTATTTGATTCTGGTGCTTCTCACTCTTTTATCTCTGAGGATTTCATTGCATGTATTGAGGAGCCGACATCAGAGATACCTTGTGAATTGTATGTTGAGATGCCTTCTGGAGATTTTATGATCACGCCTCTGTGTCTAGAAGAATCTCCTATTATGATTAATAATCATCAGTTGCCGGCGAGTTTGTATGCATTACAGCTGGCAGATTATGACGTCATTCTGGTAATGGATTGGTTGGAGCAATATGGAGCTGTGGTTGACTGCAGATCGAAGAATGTCTATTTTCAATCACAGGGGAAATCGGCATTTTATTTCCAAGGTATTCGATCCCGCTCTTCTCGCTTGATCATTTCTGCTATTCGAGCCTGTAGATTGCTTAGTGCAGGTTGCCAGGGATTCTTAGCTTCTGTGGTTGCTATTGAGAAACCACGACAGGACGTCAGTGATATTCCTGTTGTTTGTGAGTTCCCTGATGTGTTTCCTGACGAGTTGCCAAGCTTGCCTCCAGAGCGAGAAATAGAAATGGTGATTGAACTGATTCCAGGTACAGCCCCGTTAGCAAAGGCACTGTACCGAATGGCTCTTGCTGAACTTAAAGAACTGCGAGCACAGTTGCTTGAATTACTGGAAAAAGGCTATATTCGCTCCAATTTTTCTCCGTGGAGTGCTCCAGTGTTATTTGTGAAGAAGAAAGATGGAAGCCTGAGGCTTTGTATTAATTATAGACAACTGAATCAGGTGACTATCAAGAATAAATATCTGCTTCGCAGGATTGATGATTTGTTTGACCAGTTACAGTCTGCTACTGTCTTTTCACGGATTGACCTTCGGTCTGGCTATTTTCAATTGCGGATCCGGGAATCTGATGTGGAGAAGACAGCTTTCAGTACTCGATATGGTCATTATGAATTTCTGGTAATGCCGTTTGGCTTGATGAATGCTCCAGCAGCCTTTATGGACCTAATGCAGCGCATTTTCCGTCCATATCTGGATCAGTTCATGGTGATCTTTGTTGATGACATTCTGATTTACTCTGCTTCTGAGGAAGATCATGTGCAGCATTTGAGGATCGTTCTGCAGACTCTGAGAGATCACAAGCTCTATGCAAAACTCAGTAAATGTGAATTATGGCTTCGGGAAATTCATTTTCTTGGCCACGTGATTTCTGGTGACGGGGTAGCAGTAGACCCTGCAAAGATTGAAGCTGTTCTAGATTGGCAGAGACCAAGAACTGTGACAGAGATCAGAAACTTCTTAGGTTTAGCTGGGTATTATCGAAGATTCATCCAGGATTTTGTGAAGATTGCAGCCCCAATGACTAGACTGACTCGTAAAGATGTACCTTTTGTCTGGTCGGATCAGTGTGAGGATAGCTTTATTGAATTGAAAATGCTCTTGACTTCTTCTCCAGTGTTGATTTTGCCGTCCGGCTCGGGTGGATTTGTGGTTTGCACAAATGCTTCTCGAGTAGGTTTGGGTGCAGTGCTGATGCAACATGGAAATGTGATCGCATATGTGTCTCGGCAATTGAAACAGCATGAGGAAAATTATCCCACGCATGATCTTGAGCTTGCTGCATTTGTTTTTGCTTTAAAGATCTGGAGACATTATCTGTATGGTGAGAAGTTTCAAATTTTTACTGATCATCAGAGTTTACAGTATATATTCTCCCAGAAAGATCTGAATCTCAGACAGCGTCGCTGGATGGAATACATGAAAGATTATGACTTTACACTCTCCTATCAGCCAGGTAAAATGAATGTTGTGGCTGATGCTCTGAGTAGGAAAGTACAAGTCAGTCATCTGTTGCTTCATGAATGGAAATTGTGGGAACAGCTTCCGAGTGAGGCGTTTAGCGTGGATATTCTTGCCGATCCGAGGTCAGCGGTTTGTGCTACCTTGACTCTGGGTTCTTGTTTATATCAGCAGATTAAAGAAGCTCAGCAAGCTGATTCTGATTTGGCTCGTGTTGTATCAAGGTTCAATGTTGAATTTGATGACGAGGTGGTTGTCAGTTTCCAGGGCAGATTATATATTCCCGCTGATGATGCATTAAAACATGTGATTCTGAGTGAAGCCCATGGATCCCATTTTGCTATTCATCCAGGCACCACTAAGATGTATCAGAATTTGAAAAAGTAGTTTTGGTGGCCAGGTATGAAGAGAGATGTGGCGGTATTTGTTTCCAAGTGCTTGAATTGTCAGCAGGTTAAAGCCGAACATCAAAAAACAGGTGGATTGCTTCAGCCGTTAGAGATTCCAATGTGGAAATGGGATCACGTTACTACAGATTTTATGGTGGGTTTACCTCGGACTTCTCAAGGTTTTGATGGTATCTGGTTGCTTGTTGATAGATTAACAAAGACTGCCAGATTGTTGTCGATAAAAGTCTCCTGGAATGTGCAGAGGTTGGCCGAGCTTTATGTTCAGAAGATTGTGCCACTGCATGGAATTCCTATTTCACTTGTGTCATATCGTGATCCACGGTTTACCTCTGGCTTCTGGCGCAATTTTCAGAAAGCCTTGGGCACTGAGTTAGCCTTCAGTTCAGCGTATCACCCGTAGTAGATGGATAGTCGGAGAGGACTATTCAGACTCTGGAAGATATGCTGAGATCGTGTTGCCTTGATTGGCAGGGTTCGTGGAATCAACATTTGCCACTTGTTGAATTTGCTTATAATAACAACTTTCATTCCAGTATTGGCATGGCTCCCTATGAAGCACTATATGGTCGTCCTTGTCGTACTCCCTTGAATTGGTTTGATGTTGGGGACAGACTTTTGATGGGACCTGACATGGTGCAGCAGTGTTCTGATGTGGTTCGTCTGATCAGGCAAAGGTTGTTGACAGCTCAGAGTCGTCAGAAAAGCTATGCAGATCTGCGCAGACGTCCACTACAATTTGAGCCTGGAGACATGGTATTTGTCAAGGTGTCTCCGATGAAGGGTGTTTCCAGATTTGGGAAGCGTGGAAAGCTTAGTCCGCGTTATGTTGGCCCGTTTCCTATTGTTGAAGTTGTGGTTCCGGTGGCTTATCGATTGCAACTACCAGCAGCTATGCAAGCTATTCATGATGTATTCCACGTCTCTCAGTTGAGGAAATATGTGTCAGATGCATCCCATGTTCTCGATGATTCAGTTTGGCCCGAAGTGACTGCTGATTTGTCTACGCCAGAGTTTCCTATTAGAATAGAAGACCGTCGTGAGCAGCGGTTGAGAAATAAAGTAATCCCTCTGGTTATAGTTGCTTGGCAGCGCCACTCCGGCAATGAGTCTACTTGGGAGCGAGAAGATGAGATGCGTCAGCTTTTTCCTTTCTTATTCCAGTATGGTATAATTCTGTTTCTCAATTTCCTCCTTTCCGTTATTGTAAATTTCGAGGACAAAATTTTTATTAGGAGGGAGGGACTGTGAGGCCCGTGCCCTAGCGGATCCTTAGTGGTTCGGACCTAGAATCTATTCTGGAATTTCTGGCTATTTTCCTAGATTTTTAGGAATTTTTCTGATATTTTTCCGGATTTAATTGGAATTATTTGAGGTTTAATGGGATTATTAAGGTTTATATATATATATTAATATATATATATATATATATATATTAACCTTTTTTTTCCCATTTCCCCTCACCCTCTCTCTCTCTTCCCCTCGTCGATCTCACGCTCTCTCCCTCTCTCGTCCGATCACCCCCCCCCCCTCCTAGGGATTTCAGGTGATTCGGCGTCGGATCGAGGCGTGGAGCACGCCGGTGGAATCCTCGCGTTGAGAGGAACGCTTGGACGCCCTCCTTGACGTGATTCGTGGCCCGTGGTCGCGAGACGAGGCGTGGAAGCCCGGTGAACCCTCTTCGGTGCATGCGGCTTATTCGGCCGTTTCGGCTTGAACAAGGTAGGGGGATGGAATCCCGATCTTGCTAGGATCATTTCCTATAGCTTGTTTGCTTGATTAGACTCCTGTGGCATGCATAATGGTTATTTTCCATGTTTGGGGTTTAAGCTTTGTTCTTCGTATTTGATCCATTGTGGGTGTTTTAGTTGGTATATTGTTGTTTAGGACGTGTGGTTTGGCAGGAAACAGGTTTTTTCGACGTTACCCGGCGATTCCGGTCGCCCGGGAGGGAACCCGTTTTCAAACATAACCCGTCCGTAACCCAGACGGTGTGACGGTCCTACCAGAAACCGTCACACCCGTAACGGTCCATAGGGGACGCGTTACAGTCCTGTGACGGACCCAAGGGGGTGCGTCACAGTGTATGTAACGGCCAGCTCCCTGGCCGTTACATTCTCATTAGTTGGCGTTGACCCGTTGAGGCGGTTGGCCTGACGGTCTGTCGGGCGACCGTCAGGGCCGCGTGACGCGCCCCGGCTGGGCCGTCACGCTCTGTGTGTAAGGGCTGTTAGCCCTTTTGGTCTCGGGTGGCCGTAACGGCCGTGCGGGGGCGCGTTACGCTGGATGTAACGCGCTACCCCTCGACCGTTACGCCCTGTGACACGGGGGCTTCTGACATTTACATGCCCTGGGGTTTTAAAAATCGCCTGTTCATTCTTTAATGCTTTCTAGAATGATTATATGCCATGTTTGAGTTATTTTATGTCATAATGGCATGTTTTTAGATCCCAATAGAGTAGCTTTTCTTTCCTTACGATGGAGCCACTGTTGTAGCCCTAAGGCCTTGAGTTGCCGACCCGCCTGGGGATGGCGGAGGGGTGTTCCCGTTACACGGTTTGTAAGCTAGTTCCGTGGGCTCCCGGCTAGCGGTAGCGTCCTGCCGAGGGAGAAAACTAGCTAGAGGGCCTGGCTCAGGTGAGAGTCAGTGTGTGCACACATGGTCGGGGGCTTTTGGACTGACACTGACGAGTGTCACTCTGACTAGTCACTTGGTTTGGTACTGTTTACGCGCTCAGCTTGTCGTGTTACTGACTGCAAGTGCTTGAGACGCAGTGTAAGCCGTCAGTGGACGCATCTGGTTTCTGCTCCCAGTGGTTGTCATGTTCCCTGTGGCTTGGTTAGTTGAGGCACTTTCTATTGGTAGATTTAGTTTTGTCGTTTAGACTTATTTGTTATTGGCATGTATTAGCTGTTATATCTGTTTAGTTAGATTTGCAGCTTTCAGTCTTATCATGCCATTGCATGTTCATTTGATTAAATGCATGCTCTAATTGTCTTATTTTCGTATGATTGCTTGTTTAGTGCGAGGTAGGGATCCGCGTGACCCCTACTGAGTCTAGCTGTGACTCACCCTTCTCCTTTCAGGTGAGCCGCGCCCGTCGTCTCCCGGAGTTTCCCGTGTGCTCGGAGATCGTTCTTAGCTGCCAGTAGTAGACGGGTCACCTTTTTGGCTTTCTAGTGCACTTTTGCCGGGGTATGCCCCGTGTAGTTGTACTTTTGGACTGCACTCTTGTGCCTCTGGACTAGTTTATATATTTAGCACTCTATTTATTTTGAAATTGCTTCCGCTCTCCTGCTAAATCTTACTGCTTAAATCTAATATGCGCGCTTGTGATTGCAATTCGTTATACATCCCCTCGACAATCTTCACTAACCCTTCAGGGGCCTCATCAGCCTCTTGGGTGGCTTCCCCAGTTCTTGGTATCGGTATATCGATGTTATCGGTATATCGGTATCCGGAGCTCTGGGTCGTCACAGATGTTTTCCCTATTTTTTGAATTTTCCATATTGGTGGGTGATCAATGGAGGCCTTGGGAATGTGGAGGTGTGTGTTGGGAGTGGGAAGGTTGTGTTGGGGAAGTGAAGGGGTGCTTGGGAAGGTGGGAAGATGTGTTGGGAAGTGAAGGGGTGTCTAGGGGGCTATGGGATTAATGAGGGTAGTAAATGGGAGTGGGAGGGATTTGAGGGGTCAGGGTGATGTGGCTGATGATGTGGCAGTTAGGGCTGAGGTGGAGGGATGAGGTGGAGGGGGCGGCCCTCTCTCTTGGATAGAGAGAGAGTGGGGGGCGCCCTAGGCTATGGGGGAGAGAGGGGTAGAGAGAGAGGGAGATATGGGGGAGAATCCACTCCCCAAGTGAGAATCCACTCCCACTAGGGAATCCACTCTAGACTATTGGAATCCACCAATAAAAACAAGAGAAAATACTCTCAAATTTCTTTCAGTCAACATTAGCTTCAAATGGGGGGAGTTGGGTCCTATTTATAAGAGCTCAACTCTTTACATGACCAGACTGCCCCTAATATTTAAACAAAAGACCAAGCATGTCTAAGGAGGGGGCACCCTTGGGCCAGCCCACTTAGTTGGGCCCAATAGACTTAATATGCTATCCTATTTATCCATTAACCTACTCAACTGACTCAATTAAAAGAAAACTACATTGATAAGACTCAAATAAAGTGAAAAATACATGATATGACTCAAAAATAAGCTGATAATCCAGGCTGAGCACTTCCGGGGTGATGTGATGGGCCATGTAAGTCGGAACTGCTGGTGGTGTCCCCATCAGATAGGGATCATCCAAATTTCAAATATAGATCGATGATGATTGGTAACTTTTTTTACTAGGTCAAACGATGATATAAAGGGACGAGTCAGTTGTAGATAGGAGATCTTCTTTGATTTCAAAAAGGCGGGAAAGGCACGTGAACAGTTAGATGTTTCTCAATGAAAAGGGACGGCACAGATGAAGGACGTATGAGAAGGTATCCCTGATGTCGGCACCAGGTGATCGACGCCCTTTATAACTATTTTGAGTTGTTACGAGTTGTCACGAAAATTAAAGATTCTCTAACAATCTTATTTTTCTCCCACACTTAAAAGTGGAATGTTATAATTTGGAGTTTTTTTGGTTGAAAGCTAAAGATTATTTTAAAATTATATAAATAAATTTCAAAGCTTACACTCTCCTCTTCAAAATGATTAAGTCAAAACTTACGAGAACACAAAAGAAATAATTTCAACATGAAGCTATGCCAAACATAACTTTATGCTCATGTAATATTGTTAGTAGCAAAATAATTCTCAAATAGAGGTGAATGGGAGTGCATGCCAAATAAAATTATAACTATAGATTTAAGTTGCACTTAAGATAAACTATCGTTAAAGAAGAAAGTGAAAATAATCACACACAAAAGGACACCCAGATTTATACTAGTTCACAACCCTTTCGGTGATTCACCTCTACTATCTAGACCATTATATGGAGTTTCACAATTTCACAGTGAAAGTACTGTCAGTTGAGTTTTGAACAAATGTATCACCTCACCAACATCTGCTCTCGGGCAAAGACAACTAGCTTTTGTTCGAGTGCCTAGTTCACCACAATCTTACCCTCATGTAGACACCAATTGATTTTTTGCTCCAAGTGTTCGATGTACCACAAAGGTCTACCCATAATTAATCTAGACACAAAAATTCTCAAATCTTTAACTACACTATGGCAGTAAATACATAATAAAAAATTAAAGAATATTTTAATAGACATATTGACTCTACAATAAACAAATGTGGAAAGAATTAAAAGCACGATAAAAGATATGCTCAAGAAAAAAAAAGAGAGAGAATGTCACGAGTACGAAGGCTCAAATTGTAGTGGCTCGACTTTTTAAATGCACTCTTCTTTTAGTTGGAAGTTCTTCAACGACGTGTTTTTATGATTGTAGAAGATTTGGTTGCTCACAAACATTTAAAATTGATCGATCAATTCATGTTCATTCAAGAGTTTTCGTTGATTATTCCACTAAGAATAAATCTTGTATTTATAGTATTATTGTTGGTTGTCTATTAGACAAAACTTCTCTTGATCAAGCAAGCTCTCTTTAATGTCTCTTTGCTTGAGAAAACATGCTAGCCATTGTGTCTATGACTTTTTTCTTCAAAAATGTCCTTCTCATATCTTGTTCTTACATGACTTGTTATGATACGAGGACTTGTTATGATGTGACACATAACCTTCTCTGCATAGCGACGTAGTATCAACATGAAACAATGTATCATGGAAGAGGTTATCTCTTTGTAACCTCACTAGAATTCTAGTCATCGTCTGTATATCCAAGACATTTTAATTACGTCAGAATATTTAATACAAAAATAGTAAAGATATATTTGAACTGTGAATGAAATCTCTGCAAGACTAAAAATGATTTATATTGATCTTTAACCAGTACGTTAGGTGCAATCTTTGTCAAATATAAAATAGAGATGTTTCAAAAATGTGCCTATAGAATATGCTAAGCATTTAATGCATTTGATTTGAAATTTAAAAACTAATACAGTTTTTTATGTGTCAAGGTGAAATGATTAAAGTTGACATGCACTTCGATTGAATTACATAGTTGAAATAAATAGGATAATTTGATTCCACTGAATTAGTTATAACAAGTCAGTAGTTCATAGACAACTGAATTAGTTAGATAGTGGTAGTAAGGAATAAGGGCAATATTTGTATATTGATATTTTACTTAAATTATGTCATCAAGTAAAATATGAGACTTAATATTGATAGTAAGGAATAATGGTCTAACAAATATGATAATTTATCAATAAAATTTTATACTTTTATTAGGACATTCTTTAAGATCATATTTTCTTCTAGTTTATGAAATATGGAGAGAGAGAGAGAGAGAGAGAGAGAGAGAGAGAGAGAGAGAGAGATGAGAGAATGACGTTTGGTTTGAGAGAGAGCGTTACGAGGAGGGAATGATGTTTGGTCTCCCGTGTTTCCTAGTCGACACTACCAAGCCCACTATCAACCTCACACTCAAGACAATTCAAGACGGAGGAGTCCATTAGAGTGAGAGAGATCAAACGGGCTTCACCAGATCGAGGTCTTCAACCTCACGGCCTCCACTTTCTTACACCATCTGGTAGTCCACTTTATCCCTATCTTTAGTCTGCATTATTTCTTACTTTTTAAGTATCTGGCTTTCACCAAAAAAAAGAAAAAGAAAAGAGTTAAGTATCTAAATACATGAAGGGTTGAGATTTAAGTGGAGTATAAGTGGTGTGGGAAAAATAGCGTAGAGGATCTCAGTCCGATGCATTTATACCTACGTGGATTGCATTGCCCAATTCCATTGTGCCATTTAAGCAGGGCACACGAGTCCCATCAGCCACATCAAATACATGGCAACACTATGCACACATCAACGATGCTCTCTTGAACAGGGGTGAGTGTGGTTTAGTCTGATTCGATGTGAAGAGAATTTTTTTAAAATTAAATCGAATCAAATTAAGGATTCAACTTGAACCAAATCAACTCGAATCACTTTAAAATCAAATCTCGATTTGGTTCGATTTGAACCATGTTCATGCCCCTTTTTAAAAAATAAATTAGATTCAAAAATAAGTAAAGAAGGATAAGATAAAAGAATTTCTACCAAATAAAGTAAATATTACAAAAATATCATCAAAAGTTACAACTTGTACGTAAGAGCAAGTTTCATGATATTTTGACGTAAAAAAATTAAGAATTTCAATTAGAGTAAAATAGAAGGTGATTTGAAACTTACTTCGTAGAGTCGAAAGCCACGTCAGAATGAGGGGATTGGATTTGTGGAACTATGGTTTATAGCAATATATACATTTATATTAACATGACAAAAATATCCTTAAATTCTGATTATTCAGTTCGATTCGATTTTTTGAACTTCAAAATCAAACCAAATCAAAAAATTTAATACGGTCCGGTATGAAATTTTTTTAAATTTTAATCCAAACCAAATTAAATCAAATCTATTGATTCGATTTGATTTTCAAATCAGACCTGAGTAATGATCACCCCTACTCTTGAATGTCATATTCGGTTTCCTTTACGGTGTCAAACACGTTGCCCCTTTGTTGAATCCACAAAATACGGGACTATTGCCCAAGGGGGACTATGCCCAAATATTCCAACACTCCCTCTCACGGTCAAGATGGGCCGTGGACATTAATTGGGTAGAGGTGGCAAAAGGAGTTAGGTCATTTGACCTACTCTGATACCACGTTGAATCCACAAAACCGTGGTGTTGAGATACACAGGTCCAGAGTCATAAGCACATGAACCACAACTCATTTAACCAATACGGGACTATTGCCCAAGGGGGACTATGTCCAAATATTCCAACACCCTTCTCTTTCTCCGGAAGCATTGGCAAGCATGCAGAAATAAAGTGGCAGGCATGCAGAAATTGTATCTGTTGCGTACACATGATTCATGGGATCAAGCAAAGACGTCAATGGAAGAGATATTATCGAGGTTAGATGTACACTAAGCGTCCAAGTCGATCCTCCTACACAAGAACTTCTCACTAAGATTATGTGTTCCTAAAAAACTATCCAATACTTAAATACCCTTTTTGCATGAAAACCATTGTTATATGTGAATTTACAAAAAAATCACTCTTAGAAACGTATTATCAGGCATATCACTATGTAAACTCTAATTGTGTAAAAATATCATCTCCGTAACTATATGTTATTAACTAAGAATTTAACCATGGTTAATCTTAACTTGACATGAGAAAATACCAAGATATCCCTAGTTAAAATAAAATAAAAAAATATTCTAACACCCCTCCCCTTCCTCCCGTCGGCCGGAGTAACCCCCTCCCGTCGTTAAAAATCCGATCTTTTCCTTCGCAACTCCCCTGGGCCTTCTCACCATGCCGGAGATCTTCTCTCCTTCCCCAGTGCTACGTCTCCTTCACGAGTTCGGTCACCTCGTCCACCTTCTGCAGCAAGGTCTTCACCTGGCCTCGGAGGAGCGCCTCCTCAGACCCCGGCGTCCCCCTCCTCGCAGCCCGGGCCCTGGACTTGCCGACGGAGGAGGACGGCGTCTTCAGGCTCCCCGCCGCGAGGCCGACGATGGGCGAGTCGTTGGTGATGTCGAGCAGCACCGGGCGCTCGGGCCTCCTCCCCATACGGGTCCTTGACTGCGAGGAAACAGATTTCTCGAGGACTTCTTGTTGCTTCTTGCTCTTTGAACCAGCAAAATGAAATCAGAAGAAAGAAAGACCAAAAAGGAATAGTTCCATTCTCCCAAGAACTTGCAGACAAGCATATAACGCGAGATGGGTGGCCACTGGAAGATGGTTTCTTACCTGAAGAAAGGGTTGTCTGGGACAAGGCGGCCCTTGGGATGGACGAAGGGGTCTCCAATTTTCCCTGCGAAATCATCTTGCGAGAGGAGATGCGAAAGGTGGAGAGGGATGGACGACGGGGTCTCCATTGTTCTCTCTCTCTCTCTCCCAACGGCCAGCATGTCCTCGCGAAGCTCGTCATCGGTGTCAGAGCGGGCCAGAGTCGAGGTCGGCACAGGCGGCTGCCCCGCAATCGCCGCGCACGGTGGTGGCGGAGCAAGCGGTAGCAGCGGAGGACGATGTAGTAGGTGAGGAGGAGGGCGCAGGTGGCGAAGACGGAGGCGACGACGACGAGGAGGGTGCGGAGGAGCTGTTGCTTGGTGTCCATGTAGGTGGGAAAGAGGGGAAGGGTGGCCACCGGGGAGGCAGCGAAGATGATGGGGGAGGGGGCAGCGACGGCCCAGGTGGGGAAGACGACGGGGGCGGGGGGCCGGGGAAGAGGACGGAGGGAAGGGCGTGGGGCAGGCACCGATGCACACCATGTTGTTGAGGTCTGGGAGCAAGAAGACGGGGTGGTAGTGGGAGCCCACTGTTACCTCCCTCAACTTTCGGTTAACCAACGAGCCCCGTCGCTAAGCACGCCATCTGCAACCTTGCCACGTTCGCCTTTGAACCTCCGCCGCGACAGCGTCGCCATCACCCTCGCACCCACCGGAGCCCCCCCCCCTCTCCCCCTCTCCAGCTCTCTCTCTTGCTTCGGCAAGCTCGCTGCGAGACCACCGGACACCGCTGCGACCTCCCCAGGTCGCCAACCCCTTCCGGCTACCCACTCCCTCACTCTCCCATCGTAACCTAGCCACATCTCCTCCTACCTCTCTCACATGTTAACCCCCGTCGCCGGACCTCCATCTCCACACCGCGAACACCCCACTCCTCAACACCCACAGCCGCAGACACCCAGCCCCACCCTCGACCTCACAGCCGCCGAGCAACCCCCACCGGCACACCTCCACGCTCCCACGGATCACCCTCGGCAACCCCGCCACCGTGACCTCCTCTCTCTCTCTCTCTCTCTCTCTCTATGTGTGTGTGTGTGTGTAAGGGCATTCTTGTCATTTTACATCTAACTAATGGGAATAACAGAATCTATATAGAATATTCATCTTTCCGTCGACGGAAGTTAACTCGGATGGCATTTTTGCATAATTAGAGTTTCCAGAGTGATATGCCTGATAATATATTTTTAAGAGTGATTTTTTTTATAAATTCACATGTAACAATGAGTTTCATGCAAAAAATCTTACTTAAATCAGCACAAAAAAATGGAGTTAGTTCCATAGAGAGAGAAAGAAAGGCGCTATTACGGTGCTATTTATTGCCTAAGGTTTGTGTGTTGTTACGTATTTTGAGAAAGTTGCCAATCTTATTTAGACGGTGAGTTCGAGTCCTTGTGTGATTGTCTTTTCGCTGAGGTTTCGTATGGACATGGGAATAGACGAGACGTGGCAATGGGAAAGTATAAAACTATAAGCAACGTGCAGGGATCATGCCGAGTACCTACCTATCTCGGTAAACACGCGCACCGATCCGCATTTGAGCGTGCGATTACCTTGGTTGGACGCCTGTGATACGTCACGACCCAGAGATCGGATTGCCCCGCTATCATTAAATACTTGAAATTCAATCAAAATATGACAAAGGCGAGGTGCGGCCACGTGACAAAGTAGGACGGGATCTGCCCACGTCAATATCCATCCAGAATTGATGTTGCAACAAACGGTGAAGTACATATTCTCAAAAATGATATCTAAGCTTAGCTCTGGAAAGTGGTAAATTTTTTTGGGTTAAGTAAATTTGATTAACTTAATTCTAGATTAATTCGATTTTAATTTGATAAAAGGATAGTTAACCTAAAAATAAAGAAGTGGGCTAACCTACTTTTATTCTAGTATAATTTGATAGCAATTGGGTTAACTCCATAATTGGGGCAACCAAAATACCATAATTGTCCTTTGTTTATGAATTTTTTAATCAATCTTTCCATTCTCTCTCTCCCTCCCCTCTCTCTCACCTACAAATTATTTAATGTTAAATAATTTATACACAGATGTATTCTAATTAGTATTATAATAGATATTACTCTAAAAAAATTTAAAATGATAATATTTTTAGTTTAAAATATATATTATAAATATGTAAAAGTTAAAATATATAATTAGTTTACAATAAAATTATGGTAGATATAATATAAATAACAACCTAATAAGGGTAATATCACAACTAGTCTCTCCTGATGCCACACTTCCCTTCTCTACTTCCTCTTGTTTCCTCATCTCTCCCAACTACTATATCGTAATTGCACAAACATGTAGCAGGAAAAGCTTTGACAAGGCACATGTGGGTTGTAGGACGGGAAAAAATGGAGCAAGCAAAAAAAGAGCTTCTCTGAATAATGATTTGATTCCATACAAGGCAGAGCTACATCATACATTAAGCAAGGGTACAATTTGGCTATCATTGCTATCATTTCTATTTCATGCATGGATTCGCAATGTATCTTTATTTTGTGCAAGAACATGATATTATTGCTATCATTTCTATTTCTCCTGCGCATGGTTATAATGTGGCTTCCTCGACACGTTTTGAGCGACTTTAGTTCATTAAGTTTGGTTAGTTCAAGTCGAGTAGCTTCTACAGCATCCTTAGGCTGGTGATAGCTTCGCGCTGGGAGTCCAGTCCTTTCCCCGATCGTTGAGGGTGACCATTGAGCATGGGTTTTCACACACTACATAGTAAGCCATAGCCTATTTCTCTAAAGTAACACCGTTGCTACTTTGGCCATACTTTGGGTATGCACAAAGGCTTTTTCTCTTCTCTACTCGGCCAAGTGTAGGGGCAAGAGATTGATGGATGAGATAACCAGCCTAGGCGCTCCCTAATACGAGAGAAGTCTCAAACAGGGCAGTCTTGACCCTTGAAAAATAAGCTTTCATGCTATATCTAGCCAATAAGGGCTACCAAAATGATGAATCGAAACAAAATTATGAATCAAAGGCATGGCAAGAGTGGCAGTACAGTTCCCCGCGGGACGTCATGAGCCCGGTCACATGTGTGCCTGATAAATATGGGTCTAAAAATCAAAGACACAAAGCCCCGGCGTAACAGGCTATCTCTTCGAGGGGCAGTGCCCTGGAAAGAATTCGAGTCCTGATATCTCCCATCCTGCATAAAGCTTGTCTCCAATTCTTCTTCTATTTCTCCCTCTTAGGCTGGGTTGTGTCATGAGTATGGCCTTAGTAGGGGCACTATTTTTTAGAGACGGTTGGTTGTGGCAAGCCACCCTCACATGCACGCCCTGCTCAAGGGATGCCTTTGATGAAAGGGGTAGGGACGACGATCCCTGGCCAATAGTTCGAGCCTGTCTTTGGGTGCTGCAGATTGATAGTGTCAAAAATCTAAAAACATGAGATATTGTCTAAAATATCAAAAAAAAGAGATATGTCAAAAAAAATCAAATATTGTCAAAATTCCAAAAAAATCATATATGTCAAAATTCCAAAAAAATCAAATATTGTCAAATTTTCTAAAAAAAATAAGATGTGTCAAAAAAAATATAAAAATTTAAATGCTTCAAAAATCTAGAAAAAAATCAAAAAAATTACAAAAAGCCAAAAATGTGTCTCTTTATTTTCTTTTTCATACATTTGCATTTATTTTAAGAACAGATATGTAATCTATTTGCCAAGTGTGTAGGTTGTAAGTACTCAGGCGTTCCCTGCTATATCTTTGTGCTCTGCCTCCTGTCCACATCTTTGATTTGTTCTTTCCTTCTTCGATCCACTCTCTCGATCTATTCTGAAGCTCATGTCCTTCTCAACTTTTGTTTGCAATGGTTATATCTAAATGAGAGGGCTTTGTCTCACGATTATGAACCCGGCAGTTCTGCATTCATTCTAATCTTGGGTTTTGATTGAAGTGGATATTTGTCTTGTCTTTTGTTCCGCTGTGTCTTTGTCACGTGTTCATATCCCACCGTGTTGTCCCACACATATTATTTTGTCCCTCACTGCATGTTGTTAGTCATCTAGTCGTCCCTCTATGTTTCATATGTTGTCCCAATCGTGTGATCATCCGTCATGTTCTTGTCCCAACCGTGTGTTGTCCCGCCGCATTGTTGTCTTGTCACACCGTGTTCATGCATGCGTATTGTCTGTTTATGCCTTGCATATGTGCTCGTTTGCCTTTGTTATGTTATGTTGCATTATCTCCCATTTCATCTGATCGTCATGTTATGTCATGTTGTTTGTCGTTCAGTTAATCATTATGTTATCTTTGCTATGTTTATACTTGTTTGTCTTATACGTGAAAATCCATAAAAATCTGAAATGAAAATCCAAAAAAGCATGCCGTTCGCCTGCACAGGTAAGTCAGGTATGGCCTTCTATCCTTACATCCCTTATTGCATTACTATATGGTACTATGCTATATTATCTCGAGAACCAGTTGGTTATCTACGTGTTCCAGGATCTGATATTCCCCTTTAACAAAAATGATGATGATCCAGGTTCACGTGTTTAATCTCCGGACAGGCCGTTGGGTTGGAAAAACCTGGGGAGGATGGTTCTATCCTACACGTTGTGGTTGCAGATAGTGTCTTGACTATGAATCTCCCAGCTTAGCAATATTATTCTCGAGTATTTTATATTTTAATCTTTCTTCGCATTCATTTTAACGATTTCTTTTATTTTAGCCCAGCATGCATCATGCGCATCTTTTGAGCATTCATGACCCATGGTTTGCCTGCGAAATATCCCACCAGAGATGGTTAGCTGTGTGTTCAGTGTTTGAGTAAGAGGAACAATTCCACTCTGAATTGGAAGGTTCTCTCTGGTCAATTCACTTGGTTTGGTTGATTAAGAGGTCCCCGTCTGGAGTTTTAAGTCCGTTTCTTTACTTTTTTCACTGCTTATTCTGGCCTTCTCATTGGTCCGAGGGATTGTGTCCCCCATGAGGTTGATCGTGTGTTTCCTTTTATTTTAGTTAGTTCCTCCAGACCGGTGTCGCTTTTCGTTTAATCATTCCTTGTGTCTGGTTCGGAGTTTTTCGGAAGATTCCTATCGCTTGTTGGTAAAAACTATTGTGACTCCTCTGTGTTGATGATGTTGGCATTTGCTTCATTTCTTTGGCAACGCCTTATCTTGATTGATTGTTTGTTTTGATTGATTGGCAACAGTTACTATTTTGATGAAATTGCTTTTATCAAGTTGTCTGTGTACATAACGCAGTCAGAGTCTATACTGTGTTCTGCACACACTCACAAGTCTTCACAGTGCTTTGCAGCATGAAACTCTATACATTGGCATACATTGCAGCATCAACACATTGCATCATTTTTACAAGTGTGTACATTGCATCACATTGTTAAAGTCTGCGCATCGGCTAAGTGTGTACATTGTTCACCTTAGTTAAAGTCCATTCATTGGACTGTGCATAGTCTATACATTGTCCGTCGTTGCAAGTCCATACATCCACAGTGCATTGCATAGTCTATACACTGCATGTTCAAGTTCAAAGTATATACATTGCTGCATTACCTGCTAGAGTGAAGTCTATACATTGAAGCAAAGTCTGTACAGCCATCAGTGATCTTCCAAGTATGTACATCCATTTACTTAATGAATGCAAGTCTATACATTCGTCTAACTTGCATTATTCATCAAGTCTGTACAGCCTTGTCTTGCATTCAACTTCACAAGTGTGTACAACGAAGTCTATACACTCGTGAGTGTTTTATCAAGTCTATACATTGGATGGTGTTCTTCAAAGTATGTACATCGCATCATATTGTTCATGCAGTGTCTTGGTGAAGTTATACATCGTTTCACTGTACAGGTCCATACATTGCATTGCATTGGCTAAGTGTGTACATCAGTCTATCTCTGTTGAGTCTAAGGCTTTGGGCAAAGTCTATACATGGGTCTTCATATTCGAAGTCTATACAGTGGTATTCAGCTAAAGTCTGTACATCGGACTTTCACTTAAAGTCTGTACATCGCTGCTTTGTCAAAGTCTGTACATCGTAGCTGTGTTGAAGTCTGTACAGCCATTCTCTTATCAAAGCCCATACATCCTTTTGTTGGAATTCCAAGTCCATACATCGGACTGTTTGAGCAAGTATGTACAGCATGCCTTGTTGTTCACAGCCTTTAAAGTCTGTACATTGGCTTCGCATCTGCAAGTCTGTATATCGGTTTGATATCATCAAGTCTGTACATTGGCTTCAACTCTCCAAGTCTGTACAGCCACATCTCAAAGGCTAAGTCTATACATCACTATGGCTGCTCGAAGTGAAGCATAGTCTATACACTCCTCACCTTTCCCTACGTTTGGCCAAGTCTATACACTCATACCTTTCCCTACGTTTTCTGGCCAAGTCTACACATCGTTACCTGGCGTTTGCTTCAAAGTCTAAACACTCGCTTCTAAGGCAAAGTTTATACATTCGTTTCTAAGGCAAAGTCTGTACATTGCCTTTGGACCTCAGAGTCTATATAGAGTCTGCATCCTCTAAAGTCTGTACATCCGATTACCTTTGCTTTGGTCAAGTCTGTACAGCCAGGGAGACTGTTAAGTCTATACATTCCTTCACTGTAGCTGGCACGAGGTGAAGTCTGTATAATGGTCTTAACTTTCCAAGTCTGTACATTGGCCTCCATGCCTCAAGTCTCTACATCGGATTGTTTGGCCAAGTCTGTACAGCCAACGCCTTCATTGATTCCAAGTCTGGACATTGGTCTTCAGGCGTTCCAAGTATGCACATTGATTCAGGTTCTCCAAGTCTATACAATGAAGTCTGAACATTGCATTTGCATTCACAATGTCTTCACACCTAAAGTCTATACATTGTGTCGTTCACATCTGCAAGTCTAGACATTGGAAAGTCTATACACTGCATTGTGCATACTATGATGTCTGTACAGGGTTTATGCTAAAACTGGTAATCCGATACTATGTCTGACAGGGATTCTCTACAGGGATTGCTGACATGGCTCGTGATCCCAGGAGGACGAGGTGATCATATGATGACACGTGGATAAAGTTGCCTCGGATTTGGCAAATTCCTTGGGCGGAAAAACGTGGAAACCACGCACCCTTATCCACCTGCTGCCAGTATATATTTAAGCCTTGGTGTTCAGATGGAGCTTCATCAAAATTTGAAGAGAGCAAAGTCTATACAACAAGTCTGAAAGCAGTAGAGTGCCATCGATCCACTGTGAGAAGAGAAACAGAGAAGAAGAAAAAGAGAGAAGAGAAGATCAAGAGAGATGAGTTGAGAGAGCTTGATCGAGAGAGTGAGATTGTGAGAGTTTTTGTGTGAGAGGTTGTATCTCAGTCTCTTGGTTCAGAAACCAGAGCTGAACATTGCTCATTCGAGCTACATTCCCATTTTGGGTTTTCATTTTCGTTTTGCTTCTGTCTTTCATTTCTGAATTCCTGTTTCTTCAAGCTGTGAGTCAGCGGATTTGCAGTGGAAGTCTCCACTGGACGGGTTAAGCTGTATTTCCCCAGCAGTTGCAGAGGATCTGTTCCTCTGGTCGGCAAGCTGTAGTGCCCAGCGAAGCTGTGTATCAGCGGTTGTTGGCCAAGCTGTAGTGCCCAGCAGACGTAAGCTGTACTGCGCAGCAGTAAGCCATACTCGGTTGAGTGTGGGGTGGACGTAGGTCCTTGACCGAACCACCTAAAAATCGTGGGTGTTTTGTGTTTGTGTGATTGTCTATGAATTGTGTGCTACTGGTTGTCCTGTTTACTTTAAGAGCTTGATTCGGTTCTGTTGAAATCTAATATCAGGGTTAGTGATTTAGCAGATTTGTCTATATTCCGCATTTGAACCTTACATTGGTTTTTAAATAGGCATTAGATCTATTCACCCCCCTCTAGATCCACATTTCGTGGAGATAGACTGCGTCCATCTAACTCAACACTTGGTATCAGAGCCACACTCTTCTACAGGGACTCATCGCCCGAAGAGGATAGGCAGAGATGGATGCTCGTGGGATGATAGCTGAAGGTCACTCAACAACTAACCCCCATTCTTCGATGGATCTAACTACGCATACTGGAAGAATCGTATGCAAGTGTTTCTGAGGGCTAAGGATTTCGAGATCTGGAAGGTTGTCAGCAAGGGACCTTATGACCTGTCCCCGAATGAAGATGTCTGGACCAAGGAGGAGATCAGAAGGTCCACGCTGAATTGGAGTGCTGTTGACGCCTGAAAAATGAGCAAGGGCAGAGACAAAATTAAAAGAGGATTAGACAAGCAACGGAAGATTACTGGTGAAGCTCATCAACCGTCTACCCGGCTAAAGCCTTTTCCGGCCAAGCCGATGTCCGGTGTCGTCATCAACGAGACGGCAGCACTGATGAAGTAGCAGTCGCCTGACTAATGAGACCTCCTACCATATTTTAATAAGAGCTGTATTGCTGCCCTGCCCAAGAATCTACAGATGACATGCCAGAGTGAGTCAGATGTTGACTTATTGACAGATGAGGCAGGAGCAAAGATAAAGATGAAGCCAGAACCAGCAAATGAAGATTGTAAAGGCTTTTGCAAAGTCAAAACGAAAGAGGAACCATCTCCAAGGTGATATACCGGGCTGAAGTCTTCTCAGAAAGCTGATGTCCGGTCTTGTCACCGTTCGGGTGACGATGCTAATGAAATGATGTCCGGCTTTGTCATCATTCAGGTGGCGATGTCGATGAAACCCGAGTCTACAGACTGATGAAGATCTATGAATTATCTCAATAGAAGCTATGTCACCAGTAGAGGGCCTTCCTCGGTTCTGGAAAATATATTTGAAGAATTAAGAGAGGTCGAGGTGCATATGAAGTTTAAAAGCCCTGAATGGGCCTGCCGAATGAGCTCCAGAGAATGGCGCCGAGAGACCATCACCAAGGCCCAAAAGCCCATATGAGGGGGGGCGCGCCGGGAAGCCATGCCCTTTGGCGCCGGGAGGCCTCCCCGATTGAAAGAGGCGCGCCGGGAAGCTGCCTTCTTCACGCCCAGAAAGATCATGCCGAGAAGAGGGAGGGTTCTGCTATAAAAAGGCCCTTTTCTCTCGAAAGGGAGGGGGATCGGAGGGGAGGATAGAACAGAGCAAAAAAAAAAGAGAGAGAGCCTCCTCCACTGAAAAAAGAGAAAAGAAGAGACCAACACAGAGAGAGAGAGCCTCCTCCGCTGAGAAAAAAAAAGAAGAAGAGAAAGAAGGAGAGGAAGCTCCAGGTGGGCAGCCGGGGAGGGAGAGGAGTCAATGCTCCGCCCTCCCCCATGGTTTTGTTTTCTTCTTCATGTAATCCTGCCGAGTTTATCTCGATTTTGTTCTGGATGTAACCGGGATATCCCGATGTATATTCATCTCCCTCTCCCTCATTCCCTCCGTGTGATTGGTGTGAGTTCTGGGGTGATCCAATGAAATGAAATGCTCCAGTGGCCCGTTTGGGTGCTGGGTGATTGAAGTATCTGCCAGCTATCTCTCCGTCTGCTGCTATTTCTTTCCCTTATATGTTTTTATTTTAAGCTCAACTGAGTGCGCCTGATTCTCTGGTGGGTCTTCAGGCTCAGTTGTCTTCAGTAGAATAAATGTAGCTCTAGATGAACCGATGTCCCTCGCAGTCTTCATCGTTTGCATAAAGCCTCCCAGGCTTGCCCCAGGGCCAGAGACAGACCATCTCTTGGCTTCTGGGGCAGTCTGCTATCGATATCGGCAATAACTCCGACGGCCTGCTCGAGATCCCCTTTCCACGTGAATAAGTAAGCTGCTTCAATAAATTGATACCGAGGGTTTCTAATCCGATTCCAGTACGGACAATTCCATCAGGATCGTCCTTGGGGCCAGAGATGGCCATCTCTTGGCTCCCAGGCGACCAAAGATGCCAGCAGATAATCCCCTGAGGGTCCATAGTACATGACGACTCAAAACCCCCCTCCAGTAATTGGTTTCTTCGATTCCCTTCGAACCCAGCCCATCCTTGATGAATTAAACCCATGTCCATGCAAATCCAAGCGACTGGCAGGTCTGGAATCCCCAAAACTCCCTCTGAAAGCTCAGGAATCCCAGAAACAGAGTATCGTTCGAGCTCTGTAAACCCTGAAACCCTGTAGCAATTCCACCTTCTCGGCGTGCAAATTTGCACGCCGAGAGCTGTCCCGCCGAGAGGCCTTCCTCTTTTTCCTCTTCAGCTAAACGACAAAAAAACCACACATGGCCCTGGCATTCAAACCCCTTCATACACACCTCCCAACCCACAAGCTCTCGGTGCCAAGCTCCCGGTGCGGTGAGGAGCGCGCCGGGAAGCTCCACGCCGAGATCCCCCTTTGGCCAAGAAGCCACTTCCACGTGAAACCCCCCAGCCCTTAGCTTCCCGGCGCCACCTTCCCGGCGCGGTAATGGGCGCGCCGGGAAGTCCCACGCCGAGAGCTTCTTCAGGCCAACTAAACCCATGCCGAGAGCCATCTTCTTGCCAATGAAAACCATGCCGAGAGCCACCTTCTTGCCAATGAAAACCATGCCGAGAGCCTCTCCTTCGTCCACCCCTTTGGCCTCTTCGTCCACTTATCCTGGGGCGTTCTCGAGTCGTCATATGTACCCCAGGAGATAAATTAACTGGGGATTGACCTCCCCTACATTCTGAGGTCCCTAACTGGATTCACATGCAACCCCGTGAGTCTGACGAACCCTGTCTCTACATGAGTTTCGTCAGTCTCCGAGAAGGGGAATAGTGACCGATGTCAGAGACATGGATAGTCTCTTCGAGCCTTAGTGCTCACTCATTTTCCGGCTTTCATCCCGGCACTCCGTGGATGTCAGCCTATACCACTTTCTGGCAAATGCTCGGTCCAGGGGAGGTGCTGCCAAAATTCTCTCAGGAAGATGAAAGTCGACATCAGGTTGTCCCCCGGGCTCTGCATGATAATGGTGACAGGGTTTCCCTCGACCCTAGTCTTCCTAAATCCCTCTTCTATCCTGATGCTCCTGTAAAGCCCAAATCTAATCCAGCTCAGATTTGATGAACTGATCCACTTTGGCTTCACAGAACCTATCTGACTTGTCCTGAATCGCCAAGAAACCCAAAACAGAGCCTCCGGAACCCCTTTCGGGTCCTCACGGCGCCAGAATACCAACATTCTCTCGGCGCCATGGCTCCCGGCGCGGCCCTGAGCGCGCCGGGAACCCTCACGCCAAGAACCCCCCCCCCCCTTCGCCCTCTTGTCAGCGCGCCGAGAGCTCCCCCTCCTCTTCAGCCATGCCGAGAGCCTCTTCCTCCTCCTTTCAACCAGACCGAGAACACCCCTAGCCATCTCCCCTTCGCGCCGAGAAGCTCTCCAGTTGGCACGTCGGGAACCCCGGCCATTCTGCCTTCGCGCCGGGAACCTATGTACACTTGAACTGCATTGATAGCATACCCCAAATTTTATTACTGAGCCCTCAATCCAAATTTTGTTCCGGGGGCGCCCCCGGAAACCCCCGCAAGGGGCGCTGCCCCCTTGACCCCCGCGACCTGACCGGGCAGGTCGATTCCCGCGACCTGACCGCGCAGGTCGATCCGCGTGCGAGGGCGCAACATTGAGCGCTCGCTCACTTTCCGTCGTCCCGCATCGGGTTCATGAATAACCCCTTTAGCTCGGGAGGGCTCTGCCACTGCATGAGTTCCGCCGGCTTCTACAGGGAATATCAAACATTGCCCCATGGCAGATATGCGGTTCGGGAAGTTCAGCACTTCTCTCTTTCGGCTTTCATCCCGGCACTCCGTGGGTGATAGTCTATTTCCCCCTGGGCATAATCCAGATTAAGGGGAAATGCTGTCGAAATATCGATCGATGCTTTGAACCCCCATCATGGCCACGGCCCAGTCTGCCTGTGACTGAAATTTTCCCTTCCCCCCTAAGCCCGGTCGTTGAACCACTGACTTAACGATATCATCTGTTTCTATGGTTGATGTTATTATCTTGCCCGCCTTCCTGGCTCCAGTATGAAGTTCCATTTGCACACATGAATATATGTTTGCCTCTCGAGGCCTCCTATTTTGGCGTTTAATCAAGGGTTGTCCTTCTTAGGAAGGGCGTAATTAACGTCATAACCTTTATGGTATGACGGACTTCTGGTCCAGACGCGATCACTCACAATCGACTGACCAAGTCAGATCGAGCGTAAAATAAGATCGTCACTCCGGTGACTGGCACACCTAACAAATCCAAAATCCGAATAAAATAAAATCTATAAATAAAATAAAAATCCGCGTCCACAAGTCTGGCACGCCTGGTGGGATGGAGTCTCCCTTCATCTCTACGCCAAAATAGGAGGCCCGGTGGCCCCTCTTGAATTCTAACTGTGCGCTAATCCTATTTTCAGGAACTAAAAAAGGCGAGTGGATTCGCCTCCCTCCACTTCGGCCAGCAGGTCATTGATGCTCATGTTCGTGAGGGCTACCTAGCGGTGCCCACGATGTTCGGGTCTACGCCCCCTGCTGTCGGGTTACCCAACTGCTTGGGCCTCGTCTTCACCGACCTACTGGAGGTTGCTGACAAAGAACAAGGCACTGCTACAGGTGCCCCGACAAAGACTGCTGATGAGAAGGGAAGCTCACCAGAAAAGACGGCCTCGATAGTCGTCGCCTGCTTTGCCCACCATATCCAAAGCAGGGACACGGTCCCTGCTGCTGCCCAGAAGGAAAGAAGAACTAACCGAAAGAGCCGATATGCTGCTGCAAGCCGTCGTCTTTCAAATTCTGGAAAGATGATGATGACCGGAGATGTTAGGGTGAACCTCGATGGTCTCTCCCAAAGACGTTCGTCCGGACAGGGTTGCCCCGACCGTCCAGACTGACAACAATGTCCAAATTTTGGCCACTAAGACGGCCAACTGGGAAACTGATGAGAGGAAGCCGCTGGCTCCCAAGCCAGCAAGATATAGACAGATATGCAGGTCGAAGAAGATACAGAGCTGGATTCCGGCTCAAGAGCAAGGTGCCACTGCTATCCACCCTGAAGCCAGAGTCAGGAGAGATAAAAAAAAAAGAGAGAAACTATTTCCATTCCCCCCAGAGCAGGGGGCAGAAGATGAGAAAGAAAAGAAGATGTTGCTATCATCCACCCCGGAACTGGGGGTAGAGGAAAAAAAGATGTTGCTGTCTTTCACTCTGGAACTAGGGCCAGAAGATGTCAGAAGAAAGAAGAAAATGCTATTGTCATTCACCCCAGGGCTGGGGGCAGAAGAAAGAAGAAAATACTGCTGTCATTCACCCCAGGGCTGGGGGCAGAAGGAGAAAAGATACCATCGCCACTCGCCATGAAGGGGGGGGGGAACAATATATACTACCAAAGAAAAAAAAAATAAAGAAGAATGGAAGATCAAGCATATGCTGCTATTCCAAAGGGACCAAAGGCCTGCGTCAGACAGGCTGATATCTTCAAATATTCCAAGTCGAAGCATTTGGCTGCCCAAATTTCAAGGCTGGTTTATCAGCTAAAGTTCGAAGAGAGGCTGCCGCCCCGATCAGATCTACAAAGGCATAGCCAAGAAGAAATGAACCAGGTGGTTCAAGACTGCTTCCACTATCTAGGGGATCCCTCCCTAGGGCAGCAAAGATTGTCTCGTGCCTTCGGCACCCTACATGAAAAAGAAGAAGAAGCTTTGCAAAAAGCAATGTTCGGGGTCTCCTCTTCTGGCTCCGATGATTATGAAGAAAGGTCACAAGGCCATATACAAGAGAGACAGCCCCAAGAGCGAAGAAGCAGAAGAAAGGATTTCAGTCTTCGACCGCCTCTCATAATCCGAGTCAGGTCAGGAGGAAAGTCCACAGCCAGAAAGGAAAGATACAGGTTTTTACCTGCAATATGGCCAGTGTCGCCAAGAAATATAACACATTGCCAGACCAGCCTGAAGAGCTGATTGAATTGGCACACCGGCTGGGTGCTGTCACAAGAAGACGCCGAGCAGTAAAAGAAAAGATAATGGCTGCCGATGAAGCCCGAAGAGTCACGATAATGACAGTCAATGTAGTGACTGAAGAAAAAGAAGACAACCCTCTGGGTGTTTCCACTGAAGGAATGTTGGGAGAGATACAGATCCCAACAACCCTGGATCCCATGATCCAGATGATGTTCATAAAATATCAGCAGGAAATTGACTCCCTCAGAAAACAGCTGAATGAAAGAAATAAGCAAATGACAGTCTCCAAGCATGCTGAGCCAGCTGGACATACTTCCAGCTTGATAGGGGTGGCCTCTCCGGTCCATCCTACTCAAACTGATAAAGGCAAGGCACCAAATCGACCTTCTCTATAACAAATGGCAGCTCAGCCCTCTACGTCTCAAACGCAGCCTGCCATGCCTGCTCTGCATGCAACAATTATGATAACCCCCTTCAGCCGACAGCGGGCACACTTCTTCCCGGAGCCCATACATCCGGATGTGGCTGGCAAGCTGATGATAAAAAAATTATTGAAATGAAGCTATCTGAAAGGACAAGGGATTCCAGTACCTATGATGTTTATAAGGTACCATACCTTGCGCATTATGCTGCTAAGAAACTACAACCAGGCGTCAGCAAGCCGCCGAAATTTGAAAATGCAATGGCCAGACTCTCAAGAAGATGATGAAGAGATATGCTTCATACCAGCAAGGTCAGAGCAAGTCAAAGCTTTGGTCTCCCGTCATGATGATAAAACCAGGGAGAAGTATGGGCGCCTCCCGCCACCAAAAGAAGAAGCATGCTACCCCACTCCTCCTCCATATGGAGACATGAGGGCAAAGATGTCAATCTCTGAAAACCTGGGCGCGTCTGGCGTCTTTAATAGAACACTGCCGGTCCCTCCTGAGGTCGGGATAGGGGGCAACATTCTTGGCCTTGCCATGATGATGAAATTATATGAAAAAAACTGCAAGAAGTTGGAGTGCTGCAGAGCAAACTGAATGAAATGAGTTTTCATATACCCGGTCTGCACTCAAACCCACCAATTCTGGCGGTGACGGGTGATCCCAAAATAGAACAGATGAGGGAAATGAAACCTGCCGAGGAAGAAATTACTAAGGCAGAACTGTATGAGACTAAACAAGGGGCTGATGAACCTACTCTGGATTATATCCGCAGATGAAAGGACCTTTCTGCCAGATGTCGACACCCGCCAAACCAAGAGGGGGGCTGTCCAGATATGCAAGCGCAACCTGAAAATAGAAATCTTAACAAGATTGATTGGCATCGAAGTCAAGTCCTTCGATCTCCCGAATGAGATTATGGCTGATATTAAGGCCTTTTCGGCGAAATATTGCCCGACCGCTACCTCCCTAAGTCAAAAGAACAAGCCTGCCAGTGAACAACTGATGCATAAATATATTCACATTGCCAATTTTCAAAGCTTTCGAGAAACGAAGGAAGAAAGCAAAGAAGGCAGCTATCTCTTCGTCGGCAAAGACTGGCGAGCTAGGCCATTCCCTAAGAAGCAAAATGACTAAACCCTACTCCTTTCCTAAGGAAAAGACTCGGGTCCTATTCGAATGGGTAACCCACCACGGCAAGATCATATTCCCGGCCCCAAAGAAGCCCGGTGATGCTACAAGAATATGACACCCCGCTCTGGTGCAGATGTATGCCAAAAAAGAGAAAAAAAAATGATGATGGTGAAGGGTGCCAATGATACCCCTTCCTTGGGGGCAGACGCCCACACATAAAAAAAAAATGATGGGTGCAGATGATGCCCCATCCTGAGGGCAGATGTATTAACAAAAAAAAATGATGATTATGAGATGATGAAGTTCCAAATAGTATCCCATCCCGGGGGCAGATGTATGCCAAACAATGAGAAATATTGATGGTACCCCATCCCGGGGGCAGATGTATGCCAAAAGAATGATGGAAGACGCACATGGTTCCCCACTCTAGGGGTAAATATATGAGATCTCAATGGCGGCATGCATGGCCATTGCTGGATATGTTCACCCCTTTAAGAGGGCAATGATCACTTATGGGAATGATGAATAAAATTGGAGCATTGACCTTTCAAGGGCCATCCTCTCGCAGACTCTTACACTGCACGTCTGCTGCTGATGTCAGGGACTATCCAAATGATGAAACCCCAGATGACAATGAACAATAAAGGATGGATCAATGAAGAATGATGGAATCGCCTAACCACCGGCGTTCAGGTCGATAGATGCCCGATGAGCCTCTGGAGTGCCAGAGATGTCTAACCTTCGGCATTCGACATGATAGATGTTCCCACACATCAATCGCCAGCATGCCAACCAAAAGAAGTCAAAACTCTAGCTATCGGCACCCAAGCAGACATGCGTCAGATGTTCAGCTGATCGGAGCCCAAGCCGACAGATGTTCTGCTAACCAAGGCTCAGGCCAACAGATGTTAAATACTCAGGCGACGATGTTCGTGCTGACAAATGATTCAACAAGTATTCAAAGGGGGTAGATATCCCACCATCGGCATCTCAGCCGACATATGTCAAGCATTCAGTCATCGGCACCCTGGCCGATAGATGCCCGATGATCCTCTGGAGTGCCAGAGATGTCTAGCCATCAGCATTCGATATGACAGATGCTCATAAATTTGCCAGTATGGCCAGCTAAGAGAACTCAAAATTCTAGCTATGTGCGCTCAGGCAAATAGATATTCTACCATCGGCACTCAAGCCGACCAATGTGCAAAGATTGCCAAAGAAAAGTCAACAGAATCAGTGATATGCAAAGATGTAGATATCCAGCTGATCAGAGCCACATTAAACGATGAGACTCACATTCCCAGCAAACGGCTTCGGGCCTGAGCTGCTATCCATAAATCAATTCAGACCTTTCGTCTGGATAGATTATGAAACTCTATTCCTTTGCGTTAATGTTAAACCCCACATTAACGATGAAACTCACATTTCCAGCAAACGGCTTTGGGCCCGTACTGCCATCCATAAATCAATTCAGACCTTTCATCTGGATAGATCATGAAACCCTATTCCTTTGCGTTTATGCCAAACCCCAACATTGACGATGAAGCATACATTCCCAGCAAACAACCCTTTCTTGGTCTAGCGGCACTCCGCCCTAACCGAGCTACCTTTTCTTTGGTCTAGTGGCACTCCGCCCTTGCCAAGCTATCTCTTCCTTGGTCTAGCGGCACTCCGCCCTAGCCAAGCTACCTTTTCCTTGGTCTAGCGGCACCCCGCCCTAGCCGAGCTATCTCCTCCTTGGTCTAGCGGCGCTCCGCCCTAACCAAGCTATCTCCTCCTTGGTCTAGCGGCGCTCCGCCCTAACCAAGCTACCCTTCTTCCTTGGTCTAGCGGCACTCCGCCCTAGCCGAGCTACCCTTCTTTCTTGGTCTAGCGGCACTCCGCCCTAACCAACCTACCCTCTTCCTTGGTCTAGCGGCACTCCGCCCTAGCCACGCTACCCTCTCCTTGGTCTAGCGGCACCCCGCCCTAACCGAGCTACCCTTTTTTCTTGGATTAGTGGCACTCCACCCTAACCGAGCTACCCTTTTCCTTGGTCTAGCGGCACTCCGCCCTAGTCGAGCTACCTTTTTCTTGGGTTAGCGGCACTCCGCCCTAACCAAGCTACCTCTTCCTTGGTCTAGTGGCACTCCGTCCTAGCCAAGCTATCCCTTATCTTGGCCCGAGGCACTCCGCCCTCGTCGAGCTACGAGACTCTGCCCATCAAGCCTCACCGGGCTAGGCCCATAAACCTTTTCCCTCTTGCTCAAGGCACCCCGCCTTGGCCGGGCTCTCAAATGTTAATCCCAAGCCCCACCGGCGCTATAACAGCATAGTCAAATCCATCAATAGTCTCGCCGGACAACACAGCCGGCTATCCTGGCTCTTACAGCCTGCTATTCCGGCTCTTACAGCTTGCTATTCTGGCTCTTATAGCCTGCTACCTCTGGCTCCCGTAGCCTGCTACCTCTGGCTTCTACAGCTTGCTATCCTGGCTCTTACACCCTGCTATTCCGGCTCTTACAGCTTGCTATTCTGGCTCCTATAGCCTGCTACCTCTGGCTCCCGTAGCCTGCTATTCCTAGCTCTTATAGCCTGCTACCTCTGGCTTATTTAACCTACTACCCTGGCCCCCACGGCCTGCTATCATCACTTTCCTGGATCCTGTTACCTCGGCCTTTATGGCTTGCTACCCTGCTATACCGACTTTTACGGTCTATTAACCTGCTACCTTGGCTTGCGCAGCCTGCTATCTCACCATCTCCGGGTCCTTGCGACCTGCTATTCTATTATCTTTCACTACCCATGAAATTCTCGGCCTTGACATGTCGTCAAAAGCCCGCTGTCTCGCTACCCTTGTGGCTTAAGCCTACTTCAACAATGACCATCATGTCCCACCGGGATGATGGCTACAACTCAATGACTTGGGCTCCCCTTTAAGCATGCTTCCCTCCTACCGCTAGATGATAAAACTCTATTCTTCTTTGCATTGGTGTCAACCCCACATCAATGATAAAACCCACATTTTCGGTGAACGGCTTTAGGCCTAAGCTGCTATACACCAACATCGGTTCAGACCTTCCGTCTGGATTAGATGATAAAACTCTATTCTTCTTTGCATTGGTGTCAACCCCACATCAATGATAAAACCCACATTTTCGGTGAACGGTTTCAGGCCTAAGCCGCTATACACCAACATCGATCCAGATCTTCCATCCTGATTAGATGATGAAATCCTATCCTTCTTTGCATTGGTGTTTACCTCACACCAACGATAAAACCCGCTCACCTTTTCGGCGAATGGCTTTAGGCCCGAGCTGCTACATACCAACATCAGTCCAGACCTCCCGTCTAGGTCAGGTGCATGCATGGGTTGTCTTCGACAGTCCGTCGAGGCAACATCAATTATGGATTGCTTCCAAGTCTGACATCCTACCAGGATCCGATATCCTATCTTCTGGCCTCTGACATCCAGTCAAAGCCAGCTATCCTTGTTTGTGAGCGCAACGCCCTATCATATATTTCAAGTATCTCATTTTTCGGCTCGGCCGTCTCGGCCAAAGCCGCTATTACAATTCTTCGGCTATCTCTGCTTTCGATTTAGCCGTTCTGGCCAAAGCCGCCATCACAACTTGTCAGTCATCTAGTCTTTCGGCTTCGCCATTTCGGCCGAAGCTGCTATCATGATTTTCAAACTACTCTATCTGTCGGCTTAGCCATTCCGGCCAAAACTGCTATCATAATTTTTGACCATTCTATCTTTCGGCTTAGCCATTTCGGCTAAGGCTGCTATTACAACTTCCAACTGCTTCATCCCTCGGCTTAGCCATTTTAGGCCAAAGCCTGCTGTCTCTAGCTCTCGTGGCCTGCTATTCCTTACTTCTACAGCCTGCCGTCTCTAGCTCTCGTGGCCTACTATCCCTGGCTTCTACAGCCTGCTATCCTGGCTCTTATAGCCTGCTGTCTCTAGCTCTTGTAGCCTGCTATTCCTCGCTTCTATAGCTTGCTATCCTGGCTTTTGTAGCCTGCTATCTCTGGTTCCCGTAGCCTACTATTCCCGAATTCTATAGCCTGCTAGCCTGGCTCTCGTGGCTTGCTATTCCTGGCTCCTACAACCTGCATTCCCAGCTCCTATATCCTGCTATTCCTGGCTTCTACAGCCTACTATTCTGGCTCTTGTAGCCTGCTATCTCTAGCTCTCGTAGCCTGTCATTCCTGGCTTCCACAGCCTGCTGTCCTGGCTTTTGTAGCTTGCTATCTCTGGTTCTCGTAGCCTGCTACTCTTGGCTTCTACAGTCTACTGTCCTGGCTTTTGTAGCCTGCTGTCTCTGGCTCTCGTAGTCTGCTATTCCTGGCTTCTACAGCTTTCAATCCTGGCTCTTATAGCTTGCTGTCTCTGGCCCTCGTAGTCTGCTATCATCTCATCCACACCCTTTCTTGGTCTAGTGGTGCTCCGCCCTAGCCGAGCTACTCTCATTCTCGGTCTAGTGGCACTCCGCCCTAGCCAAGCTACCCTTCTCCTTGGTCTAGCGGCGCTCCGCCCTAGCCGAGCTACTCTCATTCTCGGTCTAGTGGCACTCCGCCCTAGCCAAGCTACCCCATTCTTGGTCTAGTGGCACTCCGCCCTAGCCGAGCTACCCTCATTCTTGGTCTAGCGGCACTCCGCCCTAGCCGAGCTACCCTTTCTTGGTCTAGCGGCACTCCGCCCTAGCCGAGCTACCCTTTCTTGGTCTAGTGGCACTCCGCCCTAGCCAAGCTACCCTCTTCTTGGTCTAGCGACACTCCGCCCTAGCCGAGCTACCCTTTCTTGGAATATTAGAACCTAAGCTCTGATACCACCTAACTGTCATGCCTCGACGCGGAATATCGGGACTGGCAGTAGAAACAATTAATAACAATATATTAATTTACAGACATGCTATACTAAAGCTAAAGAATCACCACCACACCATGAACGAAAATAACTCCAACTAACATCAAAAGCTCTATAATCCAATTACATCATCCAACATCCAACTTAGAAAAACTTACATAACAATATTCACTTGACACTATTATAATTGCTGACTCCAACTACAACTCTGACAAGACACATTTTCAATAACATAACTAGACACAAAACAACTATAACGACTCTTCGGGTTCGTCCAACAGGTTCGCTCCAGGGTCGTCACTCTTGCCCATCCCCATCAGTTTGCGAATCCTCACCTGAGCTACCTGAAAAGGGGGAAACAACTGGGTGAGCGAACGCTCAGTAGGTAATAACATACAAGTTTAAGTAATTAACCAATTTATTGCATTTATACGCGCGAAAATAAAGAACGGAATGAAATGACGATATGATAATGTAACATAATAAAAAGAAGGCAAGATCATGAACATAGTGTAACTGGAAATTGGCCAACAAGCAAGAATTAATCAAGTCAAGAAGATTTAAGTGAGAGATTATGTCGTAGACATCACGCTAGTCATGCACTCGGTCATGCACTCGGTGCAATGCCTCACCATGCTACCCCATTCTTGGTCTAGCGGCACTCCGCCCTAGCCGAGCTACCCTCTTTTTGGTCTAGCGGCACCCCGCCCTAGCCGAGCTACCCTCATTCTTGGTCTAGCGGCATTCCGCCCTAGCCGAGCTACCCTCATGCTTGGTCTGGCGGCACTTCGCCCCAGCCGAGCTACCCTTTCTTGGTCTAGCGGCACTCCGCCCTAACCGAGCTACCCTTCTTTCTTAGTCTAGTGACACTCCGCCCTAACCAAGCTACCTCTTTCTTGGTCTAGCGGCACTCCGCCCTAACCGAGCTACCCCATTTCCTGGTTTAGCGGCACTCTGCCCTAGCCGAGCTACCCCATTTCTTGGTTTAGCGGCACTCCGCCCTAGCCGAGCTACCCATTCCTCGGTTAACGGCACTCCGCCCTAATCAGGCCACTTCATCTTGGTCAATGGCACTCCGCCCTGATCGAGCTACCCTCTCCTTGGTCCAGTGGCATCTCGCCCTACCCAAGCTACTCTCTCTCTCAGCTCGCATACCAAATAAAAGAAAAGAAGAAAAGAAAAGAAAACTGGGGTTAAAAATAGTGATACCCCGCCAGTCTTGTTCAGACATTCTGAACAAGGGCAAAAATGGCCAAAACCCAGCTGTGGTGAAAACCCGAAAGGGCACTGCAGGCAAAATCGGGTACCCCGCCACGTGAAAACCCGAAAGGGCGCGTGGGCAAAAGTAAGAAGGGGCTGGCTCCGGTGAAAACCCGAAAGGGCACTTGGGTCAGTAATGTGGTAATCCCAAAGAAAGCCTCATCTCCCACCATTGTGAAACTCACCGTTGATCGACCGGCACCCCGCCCGATCAATGATAAGACATGTCCGATTTAGACCTTACGTCTATCCTGATGAAACCTATGAATTCCTTTGCATTGGTATAAACCCAATAACCGATGATGAAACTCGCTGCTGGTCGATTGGCACACTGCCCGATCAGCGATGAAACCTATCCAGTTTAGACCCTACGTCTATCCTGATGAAACCTATGAAATCCTTGCATTGGTATAAACACAATACCGATGATGAAACCTGCTGTTGATCGATTGGTACACTGCCCGATCAACGATGAAACCTATCCAGTTTAGACCCTACGTCTATCCTGATGAAACCTATGAAATCCTTGCATTGGTATAAACCCAATACCAATGATGAAACTCGCTGCTGGTCGATTGGCACACTGCCCGATCAGCGATGAAACCTATCCAGTTTAGACCTTATGTCTATCCTGATGGAACCTATAAAATCCTTGCGTTGGTATAGACCCAATACCAATGATAAAAGCAACTACTAATGGGGTGGCCCGCCGCCTGAGCAATGCTGAAGCCCGTCCGGGGTAGACTCTCCGTCTGCTCTGATGAAGATGCTACACCCATTCTCAAATCAACCCGGACCTTCCGTCCGGATAGATGATAAAACCTCATCCCTTTGCGTTAATGTTAAACCCCACATTAACGATGAAACCTACGTTTCCATCGAATGGTTTCGTGCTTAAGCTGCTACACACATCCTCGAGCCAATCGAGACCTTCTGTCTGGATGGATGATGAAATCCCATTCCCTTGCGTTGATGGCAACCCCCACATCAACGATACAGCCATGCTCCCGGCGAACGGCTTCACGCCTAAGCCACAAAACACACTCAAGTCGACCCAGGCCTTCCGCCTAGGCAGACGATGAAAACCTTATGTCCCTTGCATTGGTGTCAGCACCCACATCAATGATGATACATACACAAGTTGAGCACATGGCTTAACAATTTACGAAGCTAAAGTCCCAATAAAAAAGAAAAGAAGAGACAAAATGGGGTTAAAAATAGAGATACCCCGCCAGTCTTGTTCAGATACTCTGAACAAGGGCAAAAATGGCCAAAACCCAGCTGTGGTGAAAATCCGAAAGGGCACTGCAGGCAAAATCGGGTACCCCGCCACGTGAAAACCCGAAAGGGCGCGTGGGCAAAAGCAAGAGGGGGCTGGCTCCGGTGAAAACCCGAAAGGGCACTTGGGTCAGTAATGTGGTAATTCAAGAGTTCCATGCCAACCGGCACGCTGCCTTTACCTCCCCTTCATTGATGAAGCCTTCCGTCGGTCATCTGGCTCTATGCCCCACCGATGATAAAGGCTTTCCGGGGTAGACCTTACGTTTACCCTGACGAAATCTACATACCCTCTTTCAAATGTCCCACCCGCGATAAAGCCTGCTGGAGTAGACCTTACGTCTACCTCGATGAAACTTATGAAATCTTCTTGCGTCGATATAAACCAAATATCGATGATGAAACCAACTGTTGATCGACCGGCACCTTGCCCGATCAATGATGAAACCCTCGCAGTTTAGACCTTTCGTCTATTCTGATGAAACTCTCCTTGCGTCGATATAAACCCAATATCGATGATGAAACCAACTGTTGATCGACCGGCACCTTGCCCGATCAATGATGAAACCCTGCAGTTTAGACCTTTCATCTATTCTGATGAAAATTATGAAATTTCCTTGCGTCGATATAAACCCAATATCGATGATGAAACCAACTGTTGATCGACCGGCACCTTGCCCGATCAATGATGAAACCCTGCAGCTTAGACCTTTCGTCTATTCTGATGAAAATTATGAAATTTTCTTGCGTCGATATAGACCCAATGTCGATGATGAAACCAACTGTTGATCGACCGACACCTTGCCCGATCAATGATGAAACCCTGCAGCTTAGACCTTTCGTCTATTCTGATGAAAATTATGAAATTTCCTTGCGTCGATATAGACCCAATATCGATGATGAAACCAACTGTTGATCGACCGGCACCTCGCCCGATCAATGATGAAACCCTGCCAGTTTAGACCTTCCGTCTATTCTGATGAAACTTATGAAACTCTTCTTACGTCGATATAAACTCAATATCGATAATGAAACCAACTGTTGATCGATTGGCACCTCGCCCGATCAATGATGAAACCCTGCCAGTTTAGACCTTTCGTCTATTCTGATGAAACTTATGAAACTCTTCTTGCATCGATATAAACCCAATATCGATGATGAAACCAACTATTGATCGATTGGCACCTCGCCCGATCAATGATGAAACCCTGCTAGTGTAGACCTTCCGTCTGTCCTGATGAAAACTACGCACCCTTTAATGTCCCACCTGCTATAACCTCTACCCAGTTTAGACCTTTCGTCTATTCTGATGAAACTTAAACTCCTCCTTGCGTCGATATAAACCCAATATCGATGATGAAACCAACTGTTGATCGACCGGCACCTCGCCCGATCAATGATGAAACCCTGCCAGTTTAGACCTTTCGTCTATTCTGATGAAATTCATGAAACTCTTTTTGCATCGATATAAACCCAACGTCGATGATGAAACCAATTGTTGATCGACCGGCACCTCGCCCGATCAATGATGAAACCCTACTGGGATAGACCTCTCATCTACACTCCCGCATGATGCCATGGCCCAAATGCATGTCTTCCGTTAGCCAACAGGCCCAGCAAAGGCAGTCCCGACGGGCACCAACACGCGGTGGAGCGAGTCCCCCATTCTCTCCCTAAGAGGATGGACACTCTCCTGCTGAACACGGGTCATCCACATAAAGGCTGCTGAGACCACTACTCTTCCATACGAAGGAAATAACAACACATGAAGAAGATGTTCAGCCACCCGGAGCTGTAATCCGGCAGATGTTCAGCCAATCAGGGCTTAAAACTGATAGATGCAAGATGTACAGCCGATCGGGGCTCAAAACCGACAGATGCCAGATGGTCAGCCAATCAGGGTTTAAAGCCGATAGAAGTCAAATGTGCTGTTGATCGGGGCCTAAAACCGACAGATGTCAGATGTGCCAGTTGATCACGGTCCAAGCCAATAGATGTTCAACTGATCGAGGCTCAAGCCAAGAAGATCATGCCAGGATGAAATCCCAATATGGGGATACTGCCAAGCTATAACTGAAAGAATGAGTCAATAGCATTGAGCTAAAGATGCACCTACGGACACCGTGCCGCTTATTCTGCACTTACGCCGTCCGCAGGTGGGGGGCATTTGTTGACGCCTGAAAAATGAGCAAGGGCAGAGACAAAATTAAAAGAGGATTAGACAAGCAACGGAAGATTACTGGTGAAGCTCATCAACCGTCTACCCGGCTAAAGCCTTTTCCGGCCAAGCCGATGTCCGGTGTCGTCATCAACGAGACGGCAGCACTGATGAAGTAGCAGTCGCCTGACTGATGAGACCTCCTACCATATTTTAATAAGAGCTGTATTGCTGCCCTGCCCAAGAATCTACAGATGACATGCCAGAGTGAGTTAGATGTTGACTTATTGACAGATGAGGCAGGAGCAAAGATAAAGATGAAGCCAGAACCAGCAAATGAAGATTGTAAAGGCTTTTGCAAAGTCAAAACGAAAGAGGAACCATCTCCATGGGTGATATACCGGGCTGAAGTCTTCTCAGAAAGCTGATGTCCGGTCTTGTCACCGTTCGGGTGACGATGCTAATGAAATGATGTCCGGCTTTGTCATCATTCAGGTGGCGATGTCGATGAAACCCGAGTCTACAGACTGATGAAGATCTATGAATTATCTCAATAGAAGCTATGTCACCAGTAGAGGGCCTTCCTCGGTTCTGGAAAATATATTTGAAGAATTAAGAGAGGTCGAGGTGCATATGAAGTTTAAAAGCCCTGAATGGGCCTGCCGAATGAGCTCCAGAGAATGGCGCCGAGAGACCCTCACCAAGGCCCAAAAGCCCATATGAGGGGGGGGGGGGGCGCCGGGAAACCATGCCCTTTGGCGCCGAGAGGCCTCCCCGATTGAAAGAGGCGCGCCGGGAAGCTGCCTTCTTCACGCCCAGAAAGATCATGCCGAGAAGAGGGAGGGTTCTGCTATAAAAAGGCCCTTTTCTCTCGAAAGGGAGGGGGATCGGAGGGGAGGATAGAACAGAGCAAAAAAAAAAGAGAGAGAGAGAGCCTCCTCCACTGAAAAAAGAGAAAAGAAGAGACCAACACAGAGAGAGAGAGAGCCTCCTCCGCTGAGAAAAAAAAGAAGAGAAAGAAGGAGAGGAAGCTCCAGGTGGGCAGCCGGGGAGGGAGAGGAGTCAATGCTCCACCCTCCCCCTTGGTTTTGTTTTCTTCTTCATGTAATCCTGCCGAGTTTATCTCGATTTTCTTCTGGATGTAACCGGGATATCCCGATGTTAATTCATCACCCTCTCCCTCATTCCCTCCGTGTGATTGGTGTGAGTTCTGGGGTGATCCAATGAAATGAATGCTCCAGTGGCCCATTTGGGCGCTGGGTGATTGAAGTATCTGCCAGCTATCTCTCCGTCTGCTGCTATTTCTTTCCCTTATATGTTTTTATTTTAAGCTCAACTGAAGTGCGCCTGATTCTCTGGTGGGTCTTCAGGCTCAGTTGTCTTCAGTAGAATAAATGTAGCTCTAGATGAACCGATGTCCCTCGCAGTCTTCGTCGTTTGCATAAAGCCTCCCAGGCTTGCCCCAGGGCCAGAGACAGACCATCTCTTGGCTTCTGGGGTAGTCTGCTACCGATATTGGCAATAACTCCGACGGCCTGCTCGAGATCCCCTTTCCACGTGAATAAGTAAGCTGCTTCAATAAATTGATACCGAGGGTTTCTAATCCGATTCCAGTATGGACAATTCCATCAGGATCGTCCTTGGGGCCAGAGATGGCCATCTCTTGGCTCCCAGGCGACCAAAGATGCCAGCAGATAATCCCCTGAGGGTCCATAGTACATGACGACTCAAAACCCCCCTCCAGTAATTGGTTTCTTCGATTCCCTTCGAATCCAGCCCATCCTTGATGAATTAAACCCATGTCCATGCAAATCCAAGTGACTGGCAGGTCTGGAATCCCCAAAACTCCCTCTGAAAGCTCAGGAATCCCAGAAACAGAGTATCGTTCGAGCTCTGTAAACCCTGAAACCCTGTAGCAATTCCACCTTCTCGGCGTGCAAATTTGCACGCCGAGAGCTGTCCCGCCGAGAGGCCTTCCACTTTTTCCTCTTCAGCTAAATGACAAAAAAAACCACACATGGCCCTGGCATCCAAACCCCTTCATACACACCTCCCAGCCCACAAGCTCTCGGCGCCAAGCTCCCTGCGCGGCGAGGAGCGCGCCGGGAAGCTCCACGCCGAGATCCCCCTTTGGCCAAGAAGCCACTTCCACGTGAAACCCCCCCAGCCCTTAGCTTCCCGGCGCCACCTTCCCGGCGCGGTAATGGGCGCGCCGGGAAGTCCCACGCCGAGAGTTTCTTCAGGCCAACTAAACCCATGCCGAGAGCCATCTTCTTGCCAATGAAAACCATGCCGAGAGCCACCTTCTTGCCAATGAAAACCATGCCGAGAGCCTCTCCTTCGTCCACCCCTTTGGCCTCTTCGTCCACTTATCCTGGGGCGTTCTCGAGTCGTCATATGTACCCCAGGAGATAAATTAACTGGGGATTGACCTCCCCTACATTCTGAGGTCCCTACCTGGATTCACATGCAACCCCGTGAGTCTGACGAACCCTGTCTCTACATGAGTTTCGTTAGTCTCCGAGAAGGGGAATAGTGACCGATGTCAGAGACATGGATAGTCTCTTCGAGCCTTAGTGCTCACTCATTTTCCAGCTTTCATCCCGGCACTCCGTGGATGTCAGCCTATACCACTTTCTGGCAAATGCTCGGTCCAGCGGAGGTGCTGCCAAAATTCTCTCAGGAAGATGAAAGTCGACATCAGGTTGTCCCCCGGGCTCTGCATGATAATGGTGACAGGGTTTCCCTCGACCCTAGCCTTCCTAAATCCCTCTTCTATCCGGATGCTCCTGTAAAGCCCAAATCTAATCCAGCTCAGATTTGATGAGCTGATCCACTTTGACTTCACAGAACCTATCTGGCTCGTCCTGAATCGCCAAGAAACCCAAAATAGAGCCTCCGGAACCCCTTTCGGGTCCTCACGGCGCCAGAACACCAACATTCTCTCGGCGCCATGGCTCCCGGCGCGGCCCTGAGCACGCCGGGAACCCTCACGCCGAGAACCCCCCCTGGCCCTCTTGTCAGCGCGCCGAGAGCTCCCCCTCCTCTTCAGCCATGCCGAGACCCCCCTATTCCTCACGCCGATAAGCCCTATCAGAAGCGCGCCGGGAACCTCCTCCACCATCTCCCCTTCGCGCCGAGAAGCTCTCCAGTTGGCGCGCCGGGAACCCTGGCCATTTTGCCTTCGCGCCGGGAACCTATGCACGCTTGAACTGCATTGATAGCCTACCCCAAATTTTATTACTGGGCCTTCAATCCAAATTTTGTTCCGGGGGCTCCGCCCCCGGAAACCCCCGCAAGGGGAGCTGCCCCTTTGACCCCCGCGACCTGACCGCGCAGGTCGATCCGCGTGTGAGGGCGCAACATTGAGCGTTCGCTCACTTTCCGTCGTCCCGCATCGGGTTCATGAATAACCCCTTTAGATCGGGAGGGCTCTGCCACTGCATGAGTTCCGCCGGCTTCTACAGGGAATATCAAACATTGCCCCATGGCAGATATGCGGTTCGGGAAGTTCAACACTTCTCTCTCTTGGCTTTCATCCCGACACTCCGTGGGTGATAGCCTATTTCCCCCTGGGCATAATCCAGATAAAGGGGAAATGCTGCCGAAATATCGATCGATGCTTTGAACCCCCATCATGGCCACGGCCCAGTCTGCCTGTGACTGAAATTTTCCCTTCTCCCCTAAGCCCGGTCGTTGAACCACTGACTTAACGATATCATCTGTTTCTATGGTTGATGTTATTATCTTACCCACCTTCCTGGCTCCGGTATGAAGTTCCATTTGCGCACACGAATATATGTTTGCCTCTCGAGGCCTCCTATTTTGGCGTTTAATCAAGGGTTGTCCTTCTTAGGAAGGGCGTAATTAATGTCATAACCTTTATGGTATGACGGATTTCTGGTCCAGACGCGATCACTCACAATCGACTGACCAAGTCAGATCGAGCGTAAAATAAGATCGTCACTCCGGTGACTGGCACGCCTAACAAATCCAAAATCCGAATAAAATAAAATCTATAAATAAAATAAAAATCCGCGTCCACAAGTGCCATAAACGCCATCCAGTGCTCTCTGCACCCTATCGAATTCTCCCGCGTGTCAGCCTGTAAATCAGCCAAGGAGATGTGGGATGCATTGGAAGTCATTCATGAGGGTACATCTCAAGTAAGAGAGCAGAAGACCAATCTTCTTGTATCCGAATACGAAGCCTTCAAGATGAAGCAGAACGAGATCATCAGCGAAATGTATGCTCGGTTGACTGTCATTACCAATGGTCTTAGAGGTCTAGGGAAACCTCAGACAGAATATGATGTGGTGAGGAAGATTCTGCGGTCCTTGACTCATGCTTGGCACACAAAAGCTACAGTGATGGAGGAGTCAAGGGATTTGCGTAATACAAGAGCTGATGAGCTGATTGGCTCGCTAATGGCATATGAGATTAATATGCCAAGGACAGAAGAAGCTGAGAGGAAGAAGAAGCCGATAGCGCTGAAGGCTGGTTCAAGCAATTCCAACAAATCCATCTCCAGCAGTTCTTCATCATCAGAGGAAAGCCCGAATGAAGAAGATATGACTCGTTCTGAGATGGCCATGATGACCAGAGAGTTCAGGCGATTTCTCAGAAAAGGAGCAGGATGATTTGGCCAAAAGAAATACAGTGGCGGCCGAAAGGATAAAAGGTATAAATCTAAACCTGCTAAGAAAACTGAACCTAACGTCTGTTACCAATGCAGGAAACCGGGACATCTGAAAGCTGACTGTCCAGACAATCAGAAATATAAGGACAAGTCAAAGAAGAAAAACAAGAAAAGGAGAGATATGATTAGCACCTGGAGTGATGAAGATGAAGGCTCCTTTAGTAACAGTTCAGTCAGTGAAGCCGAATCTGAGAAGCCCATTTATCTCATGGCAACAGCAATAAGCTCAGAAGATAGAGAAGAGGAATCAGATGTGGTAATCACTAGATTCGATGATTTTACTATCAATGATTGGATAGATGCTTATCATGACATAGCTGATAAGGCAGATGATATCAGAAAAGAGAATAGACATCTTAGAAGAAAAATTAACTCCATGCAAAATGATACAACTCTGACTGATAAGATTGCATGCTTAGATTCTGAGAATAAAGAATTGAAACTCGCATGTTCTGAATTAGACAAAATCAAAAATGAGTTAAAAGCTACTAGGGAAGAGAATGTGAGGCTTGAAAAAGAAATTGACGAATGGAAGCTGAAAATTCAGAAATGTGAGAGTGAAGTAAAAATTGTTTCTGAAAAATATGAAGCTGTCCTCAATGTAAATAATGAACTAAAAAAGTCTATTGATGAAATTCAGAAAGACAATGAGGATAAGCTGAAAACCATTGTGAAAATGACCCAAGGAACAGATAATCTAAATACTTTGTTAGGGTCAAAAGTTAATTTCAGAAAAGAGGGACTAGGATTTAATTCAAGTGCAACTAAAACCTTTGGAATGAAAACTATTTCATTTGTTGCACAAAAAGAAAAAGGACGTGTAATTAGCATGAATTCAAACATTTCTGTGAATAAAGCTGCTAATCTAAAAAAGATCAGTGCTGAGGAGAAGGGTAAACAAAAAGTCAGTGAGCCTAGTAGAGCTAGCACATCCAAGCAAAATCCTAGGGCTCAGACTCAGGTTACGGGTCAACCTACACAGTCTCATAAATCCCAGGTTAAAGTCACTAAGTCTCCACCATCATCACCACCTCTGAAGAAGACCCAAAACAAACCTATGAATAGGACAGCAGGGTCCAAGGTGCAGGGGAGACAGAATGCTGCTAGGAGTCAACCCAAACACTTTTACCAACCCAGAGTTCAGACCTATCACAATGCACAGTCAACCTACTTCAACAGGTCAGATTGGACTAGAACTCCGGGGAGGCATACAGGTCTTGCATATCAGGCTGCACAATATCAAAGACCCTACACTAGCAATTGGGTTAATGGGTATGGCAACTGGACACCTAGGAACCAACAATTCTTTAGCCAACCCAGGAACTACTATGGCCAAAACTTTGTGAACACACCCTGGCCAAGTCACTGGCACAGAAGTAACAAAACTGTCAATAATCATGCTGCTGCCAATAAGAAGAGAAACAACAACAGAAGAAAATCTGTAGGATCCACTGAACAAAATTCATTTAAACAAATGTGGATTCGAAAAGCCTGCTTTCTTGCTTTGCTTCTATTTCATCTGTTGTGGAGTCCAATCAGTCTTGGGTTCCAAACCTCTTTACCTAATTGTGTATGCAGGTATGTCTGGCAGCTAAGAACAACTTGTGGTACTTGGATAGCGGCTGCTCCAGGCATATGACAGGAGATAAGGCCAAGTTCTGCATGCTGACTGAGAAACTATGAGGCCTTGTCACCTTTGGAAGCAACACAAAGGGTAGGATTATTGGATCAGGTAAAATAGGTAAGTGCTCTACCTGCTACATTGATGATGTTATGCTGGTTGAAGGGTTAGCTTATAATTTACTTAGCATCAGCCAGTTGTGTGATAAAGGATACAATGTTTTATTTGATTCTCAATGCTGCAAGGTTTTTGAACATGATTCTGAAAGTGTCAAATTTTCTGGAAAAAGAATAAATAATACATACATGATAGATTTAGATGACATTCAACATACTAACATTTGCCTTACTACCAGTAGAGAAGACTTAGCATTTTTATGGTATCGTAGGTTAGGTCATGCTAGTTACACTGTTTTACACAAACTAAATAAACATGGCATGGTTAGAGGACTTCCTGAAGTTTCCTTCAAGAAAGAAAATAAAATCTGTGATGCATGCACTCAATCAAAGATAACTAGAAAGTCATTTAAGTCTAGAACAGAAAATCTGTCTTCCAAACCCTATGAGTTGATACACATGGACCTTTTTGGGCCAACTAGATCTGTCAGCTTATTAGGGAGGAGGTATGGGTTTGTCATGATAGATGACTTTTCTAGGTATACTTGGGTTTATTTCTTATCTAATAAGAGTGATGTCTTCTCAGAATTTCAGGAGTTCTATGTTAAAATAAATCAGAAAATTGAAAACATTCTGACTAATCATGGAGGTGAGTTTAAAAACTCACAGTTTGATGAATTCTGCAGGTCAAATGGAATCAACCATAGGTACTCCTCACCAAGGACACCTGAGCAGAATGGAGTTGTGGAGAGAAGGAACAGAACCCTAGTGGAAATGGGTCGTACACTTCTTGTTGAAGGTGGTCTACCAAGGAAATTTTGGGCTGAAACAGTGAACACTGCATGTTATGTAATTAACAGAGCCATGGTAAGACCTTCTACCCAGCAAACACCATATGAGATCTTAAAGGGTAAGAAACCTTCTATTGCTCATTTCAAGGTTTTTGGATGTAAATATTTTATTCATATAAATGATAAAAGAGACATTGATAAATTTGAACCTAAAGGTGAACTAGGAATCTTTCTTGGTTATTCTGAAAACACCCGAGCATATAGAGTGTACAATCTGAACTCTAAAATTGTTGAAGAATCTCCACACATAATTTTTGATGAATCCTTGGTAAATTCTAATGTTGGTCAATGCAGGAATGAGGACAATGGTGAAATTTTGAAGGAAGGAGATGCTGCAGACAAATTCGAGGATGAAGAAGGACATACAGAGCTTAATGAAGAGGAGCCTACAGTTCAGGGGGAGGTAAATCAAACACATGACAATTCAATTGTTAACATTAGATATCTTAAAGATCATCATGTAGATAATGTAATTGGAAATCTGCATGACCCCCCTAGGACTAGAGGCCACCTGAGAATTCAACATGAACTGAATGCTTATGCTTTTGTATCAAACACAGAACCCAAGTCCATTGACTGTGCTCTCCAAGATGTGCATTGGATAAATGCCATGCATGAGGAGCTCAATCAATTTGACAGGAATAAGGTGTGGCATTTGGTTCCACCTCCTGATCATGAAATAGTCATAGGGACTAAATGGGTGTTTAGAAATAAAACTGATGAATCAGGGAATGTTATTAAAAATAAAGCCAGGCTTGTAGCTCAGGGATACAATCAGGAATTTGGAATAGACTTTGAAGAGTCTTTTGCCCCTGTAGCTAGGTTAGAAGCAATCAGAATCTTATTAGCTTATGCATGTTCCCTAGGAATAAATCTTCAGCAGATGGATGTGAAATCTGCTTTTCTGAATGGGGAAATTAATGAGGATGTCTATGTGAGACAGCCTCCTGGGTTTGAATGTTTAGATTTCCCTAATCATGTTTACAAACTCAATAAAGCTCTCTATGGTTTAAAGCAAGCTCCTAGAGCTTGGTATGACAGGTTGAGCAAATTCCTCACCGACAAGAATTTCACAAGAGGTATAGTTGATCAAACATTGTTTACCAAAGTGAGTCATCCAGATATTCTTATTATTCAGATTTATGTGGATGACATTGTGTTTGGGTCAACTAACCCCAAATTGTGTGAGGAATTCTCTCAAATTATGACTGATGAGTTTGAAATGAGCTCAATGGGTGAGCTCAAATTATTTCTTGGACTGCAGGTTACACAATCAAAAGATGGCATATTCATTTCTCAGTCTAAGTACATAAAGAATCTATTGAAGAAGTATAAAATGGACAACCTCAAGGAAATAGCAGCTCCAATGGGTACCTCAACAAATTTAGATGAAGATTCTAAAGGTAAACCAGTGGACCAAAAGCTATATAGAGGTATGATCGGATCCCTTCTTTATCTTACAGCATCTAGGCCTGATATTCAATTTGCAGTGTGTTTATGCTCTAGATTTCAGGCTAGTCCTAAAGAAACCCATTTTAAAGCTGTGAAAAGGATTTTTAGGTATTTACTAGGCACCCAAGAGCTAGGTCTTTGGTATCCTGCTAAGTGTGAGTTAGAGCTTCTAGCCTACACTGATGCAGACTATGCTGGGTGTCGAGTAGATAGAAAAAGCACTAGTGGCTATTGCCAATTCCTTGGTGGCTGTCTAGTGTCTTGGGCATCTAAGAAGCAACACACTGTAGCATTATCTACAGCTGAAGCTGAGTATGTTGCAGCATGTAATTATGCTGCCCAAGTACTTTGGATTAAGCATCAACTGGCTGATTATCAGATAAATTTGGGATGTATTCAACTTTTATGTGATAATACTAGTGCTATATGCCTTGCTAAAAATCCTGTTCATCATTCTAGGACTAAGCACATAGAGATAAAACATCATTTTCTTAGAGATGCTGTAAATAAAAAGGAGATTGAAATGAATTTCATAGAAACTGAAAACCAAATTGCTGATATTTTTACTAAGCCTCTTGGGAATGAAAGATTTAAATTTCTTAGAAGAGAACTTGGCTTATGTAAATTTCAGCATGATGAATGATATGTTCAGCTGCCTTGAATAAAATTTCTGATTTGGACTTGCATCTGATAGCTTGAATAAACCTGTGGATGTTGAATGTGGCATCACACTCATGATCATCATTGCATATCATTTAGTCCTGATTGTGTCTAAGCTCTCTCTCATTCAATTCTTGCCATTCATTTGCAAAATTGCATGCATATAGACAGGGGGAGTTTCTGCTAGAAATTCAGAGTGTCTTCAACTTTCTTGAATTCGTTCATCCTTTAAAGAGAAGAAGAAAAAGAGAGAAGAAAAGATCAAGAGAGATGAGTTGAGAGAGCTTGATCGAGAGAGTGAGATTGTGAGAGTTTTTGTGTGAGAGGTTGTATCTCAGTCTCTTGGTTCAGAAATCAGAGCTGAGCATTGCTCATTCGAGCTACATTCCCATTTTGGGTTTTCATTTTTGTTTTGCTTCTGTCTTTCATTTCTGAATTCATGTTTCTTCAAGCTGTGAGTCAGCGGATTTGCAGTGGAAGTCTCCACTGGACGGGTTAAGCTGTATTTCCCCAGCAGTTGCAGAGGATCTGTTCCTCTGGTCGGCAAGCTATAGTGCCCAGCGAAGCTGTGTATCAGCGGTTGTTGGCCAAGCTGTAGTGCCCAGCAGACGCAAGCTGTACTACGCAGTAGTAAGCTATACTCGGTTGAGTGTGGGGTGGACGTAGGTCCTTGACCGAACCACCTAAAAATTGTGGGTGTTTTGTGTTTGTGTGATTGTCTATGAATTGTGTGCTACTGGTTGTCTTGTTTACTTTAAGAGCTTGATTCGGTTCTGTTAAAATCTAATATCAGGGTTAGTGATTTAGCAGATTTGTCTATATTCCACATTTGAACCTTACATTGGTTTTTAAATAGGCATTAGATCTATTCACCCCTCTCTACATCCACATTTCGTGGAGATAGACTGCGTCCATCTAACTCAACAAAAACGGGTGTCGTTTTACCTTAACGCCTACTTTTCAGTCTACTCCGCTTCATTTCCGCTTCATCTCCATGTTCCATTTCGCTTTTGCTTCACCTCCGCTCGCTCCCCTGCAAAGAGGACATTAAGGAGGGACATCTGTTGACACCTATTTTTTACCGATAAGTTGAGTCATTTCTCTTACTCCCATTTGTTGATGTCTCGAGTTGTCCATCACTCATTGGGCTATTTTCTGGCACGTTCTAGGCCAATTTTATGGGTGGCCTCCTTCCCTGGCTAGGTCCGAGTTGATTCAGGGCTTAATGGGTCTTGGTTTTAGTTAATTGAGCTTTTCTATGAATTTCAAACGCTCATGTACATGTGCGGTCAGTCTCCAGCCGCTCATAACACAGACGGTTGACTTTGAGCCGTTCATCTATTTTCTGGATATTTAGGTGATTTCTTGAATTTCCACCGACAAGCATTTGTATGGACTGGATTTAGCCACATAAGACCATTATGCGGTACCTCCTAAGCCATCTATCTCCCAGAATCCTAACGTCGCTGGTTTTCAGATAATTATCTAATTATCTAACTTATTTTGATTTATCACCGACAAGGAATGGGCGGTTTTCTCTTGGCCGCTCTTGTGATGTACGGTCTACCCGCAGCCGTTTATCTATGAGAGTCCAACGGTGAAGTTTTCGGTCATCTCGATGGATAGTTGGATAATATTTTATGTTTATTAAATTTCCACCGACAGGGTTGGACGGCCTAGGAGATGGCCGCTCATCCCGTTGGGTGGTCTATCGTGAGACCGTTCATCGTCTCGATTCTGAGAATTTCAAGAGTTTTCTCTCGCTATCCGTGGTTTTGTCCCTAACTTCTCCTGTCATTTTCTCCGCGGATACTGAACCAAATTTGGTGCCGTTTCTTCTGGTTAAGAGATAATTCGATTATCTACAGATTATCTTTGATAATCTCGACCTAAAAAATGGATAGAAACCCTAATTTCGAGCTAGGACCTTAGGTGCTCTATAAATAGACCCTAAAGGCTACCTTTGAAAGGGGGGAGATTTTTGGTCGACGGCGAAGCCCTGCTGAAACTTTGAGTGACCTAGCACCAAGGAGGGAGGCCTTCTACATCCATATAGGCCTCCGGTTCAGGGAGTAGTCCTAGTTTTGAGTCGTTTACATTTGATAATCCAGTTTCTTCTCATTGCATGCTTGCTTCTACACGTCCATTCTCCCACGTCTTCTTTGTTTGCACTATCACTCACACACCATCCTATGCTTTTTTTGACACCCCCAGGGGTTTAAAAATCCCCATGGTATTCCCCATTCCATTTAGTCATGTTCATTTCCGTCTATTTGATCATTTACTCCACTTTCTAGTTCTAACTTGGATTTTTTTTTGTGTTCTACATGTTATTTTGCAGGTCAGCAACACACTAACGCGAGGCCCATCCTTTCTGGCTGGCCGGAAAGGGTGGAGGTTGGACCCCTTTTGCAATTCCTGGCGTGGTGGTCTTGTGCGGTTCCCAACTAGCCGTTCAAGGAGATGTGCGGTGAAATCTGGACCGTTCTTCTTCTTCATGCGGTCGTGTTGAAACTGTTCATCTACCAGGAGTGCTTCATCCCGCTTCCTCTGCAGCGCTTTTAGACGGTCTGTAGTGCGACCGTTCATCTATATAGGCGGTTCCTCCCGAGCCATACATCGTTGCAGCGTTGCATACCAGGCGAGTACCTCTCTTGTTCTTTCCAAGGTACGGCGTGTCCATCACGTTCAGCGCCTTGGTGGCGATCACACATGTTTACATGCTTCTGTCTCCTTCTACCGTCCATATATTTCTCATATTGATTTAGTAGAAGGGATGGAAGAGATCTTTTAAGCCGGTAAGGAAGGTAGGAAAAACACGTCAACAATTATTGAGATGAAAATTGTAAAGATAATTACACATCAATTTACCTGTGCATAAATGGTTCCCGATGACAAAATCTGAGGCCAATCCAAATTGACGTTCAACACAAATGTTCGATGGTGGGGTGGGCTCAGTATGGGTATTGGAGGTATGTGAAGTCAGTTTTCATGTTGGGGTGTCACAAGTGCTCATCCTACCATAACATGAAATCATAAAACCCATTCCTCATCACCCCAACCCGTAAATGGTGCACCCATGATGCCACCTCATCCGGAGTAATGACCCAAAGAACACACGGGACATGGCTGTGATGGAGTTGCATTGCTATGCCATCTACGACACCCAACCATGCACACACATGACATGTTGGACATGCACCGGGGGCAACAAACATGGAGCCCTACTATGGTTTGTTTTAAAAGAGCACCTGCAAATTGATAAAGGGCCACAAAATGGAGGTACTTTATGTTTCGATGGTGGGGTGGGCTCAGTATGGGTATTGGGGGATCGTGTAGTCATTTTTCATGTTGGGGTGTCACAAGTGCTCATCCTACCACAATATGAAATTATAAAACTCATTCCTCATCGCCCCAACCCGTAGACGGTGCACACATAATACCACTTCATCCGGAGTAATGACCCAAAGAACACATGGGACATGGCTGTGATGGAGTTGAATTGCTATGCCATCTACGACACCCAACCATGCACACACATGACATGTTGGACATGCACCGGGGGCAACAAACATGGAGCCCTACTATGGGTTGTTTTAAAAGAGCACCTGCAAATTGATAAAGGACCACAAAATGGAGGTACTTTATGTTTCGATGGTGGGGTTGGCTCAGTATGAGTATTGGGGGATTATGTAGTCATTCTTCATGTTGGGGTGTCACAAGTGCTCATCCTACCACAATATGAAATCATAAAACCCATTCCTCATTACCTCAACCCATTGACGGTGCACACATGATGTCACGTCATTCGGAGTAATGACCCAAAGAACACACGAGACATGGCTGTGATGGAGTTACATTGTTATGCCGTCTACGACACCCAACCATGCACACACATGACATGTTGGACATGCATCGCGGGCAACAAACATGGAGCCCTACTATGGGTTGTTTTAAAAGAGCACCTGGCAATAGATATTCAAATAAATGACACATATATAAAAGGCCCTGCGAAAGATATAGAAAATGGCAATGCATCGTAGGAATCGTTGCATGTGAGTACGCGCATAAAATAGGCATGAATGACAAGCCATGCATGATAAAATACATCAGTTATGAAGCCAGATTTGTGTAGCAATTGTGTCCCTAAGATGCTCCCCTTCTCTAATGTCACGAGAAGCCACAGACATGATGGGATCCACATCTTCGTCACCATCATCTTCAACGACATGTGGTTCATGTTGAAAGTAGAAGTCGTCCCCTTGCTCCCGTCGTATGAAGTTATGTACGACACAACATGCAATCACAATTAGTATCTACGTGCGAAATGGGTACATGTTCCCCTCTTTTAATGTTTGGAACCGCATCTTCACTACCCCGAATGCCCGTTCCACAACATTCCTCAGTTGAGCATGGTGATGATTAAACTTGTCCCGCAAACTTCGATATGCTCTATCACCACGGCCCTGATATTGAGAAATGTGAAAACGCTCACCCCGATAAGGGCATAAGAAACTGTCGGTGTTTGCATAACCGAGATCGGCCAGATAATATTTACCTGATGTTACTACATTGCTCAATTACACAATGTGTATCTTAATCCTGGTATGAAATTCACCAAAGTTGAGGTTCAGTAACAACTAACCTGGAGGCACCTTGAAACCCCCCTTTTCTATTGCCCAGGACAACACCTTTTGATCACCAGCTGAGCCTTCCCACCCGGCGGCCAGATATTGAAATTGTAAATCAAAAGATACAACAACCATGACATTCTGAGTTATTTGTTGCTTACGGTTCTGATACCTTGCATGTTTCGATCTCAGAACATTGGCAGGGATGTGCGTGCCATCGATTGCACCCAATGCATCCTACAATTATTTTCATGTCCCATAAGAATCTATAAACAGATCAGGTGTTGATGAAAATGGCAATGCAGTTACCTTAAAGTAAGGGTAAAACTTGTCATTATGCCGGATGAACGGATGCACATCTTCTGTTCCTGTGGGTAGCTGGAGGTACATTTGTCTAAGTTCAACTATAGCATTACACACGTGTTTAACATAAAAACTTATTGTCTATGAAGAGTGCTGAAAGTGCTCACACATAGCACCTGTCGCAACACCGTGACCCATTGCATATAAGAACATTGCCAATTGCTCACTTGCAGTGACAAACCGCCTGTCTATAATCAAATTCCTCTCTACAAGGACATCACGCAAACGAAAGAACATAGGTTGGTTTAGTCTGAACATGTTGTAACATCACTTTTCATGACCGTTTAATCTGTGAAGTACCCACACATGCCCTGTGTAACTAGACGTATGCATGGGTCTAGGCGCATGCACATCGCAAAGTTCTTCTTAGATCGCATCCACTAATTCCTCCACTATCAACCCGACCATGTTTTGACTTAGCAAAATCCCTTCCCGCATGAGCTGTCTTAGCAAATTAATTGAATCCATAAAGTCATGTCATACACACGCACAAGATGGAAGCTGATATTACGACACAAGGGACATTGTACATTGTGCTTTAAAAAAGATACTAGTACATCGATGTCAACTATCCAAAGCCCAAGCAAAATATAAGATACATGATACTGCAGTTAATACTACACTACAACAAACATGCACCTCAATGGCCACAGACGGTAATGACAAAGATGCCAAGCATTATGATGAAAAGGAAAAGAACAATGATGAAAAGGATAACAATGATAGGTAGCTGATGTATAACAATAGAGGTAGCCCTCGGTTGCAAGTGGATGTGAGGAGGGGGCTCTTTAGTCTGGTCGGTCATCACTCCCCTAGAATAGGTCCCAGAACTAGTGTTGCATACGGCAATGGCTCAGAATGCGTCGTTAGCGTCATGAATTGAAACAAATCCCTTGTATCTCGCACCTGGAAACCCATTAACCTGTGCATAACACTCATCCCATCTGTAGTACACACCCGGGCAACGACCAACCCATACCACATAACACTTATACTTCCCCATGATCTGCCTGCAAAACCCTGCGTAGTATGTGCTACTAAGTATGCGAAAGTAAGAAAATGTCATGAGCTTGCATTAAAAAATAAGTGATGAAAAGTACGCCAAATGTCCACTATTAATACATGCCCGAATGAAAATGATAAAGTCCGACAAAGTAGAAAGTCTGATAGTCAAACAGATGGATGACAAACACATAGTCAATGCCTGTGTGCATGGATAAAGAGGCTCATCCCATTCGGTGAACAATCCACCCCAACTTGTCCTCGTCATCCAATGTCATAAAGACTGATCGCACATGAGGGTCGTGGAAAATATCCCCTGCTGTATACAAAATCTCCTGAGTGTAACCTGGCAATGACTTCACTTTTTGGAGACATTCTTTCACAGTGTTGGCTAATGACTCTGATGTAGAAGTGGCAGGAGACTGTCCAGTGGCGAGGCCTTTATAACATTCTACCATGTTGGTGTTCATAGCACAATATTTGTTTAGTGCATCGGTGGCATTCGCTAACGTCTTATTACGCTTTCCCTTACCGATCTGGTATGATGGAGTGCTACATGTCCTCATCTTGATGGGAGAGGTCGCCTCATCCTCAGTTGGTCGCTTTGTACGTGGTGATGGAGTGAAGTCTCCCGTGCCACTGCAACCTCCCACTGAAGATGGAGTAGTCCCCCTGCCTTGTGATTGAATGCCCATACGAGCTTGGAAACCCGCAGAAGCTGACATGAAGAAAGGGTTAAAGTCAGACTGTAAGTCGACAGGGGAAGCATTATAATGAAGACCCATGCCACTTAAGCCGAGACAATCTGAATCATCTTCACCCATCTGTTGCCGAGGTGACTCTTCATCTCCCCATGACCTCCTTTGTGATAAGTCATTATCCATTGTAGTTCCAATTCCTAAACATCCCCTAGACATGGTATTACTGCACAGGATGTCCATTTCATCTTTAAACTCATATGGCTTTCCCAGGAGTTTCTTGTATTCAAAGTTGGCCTACGAACCAAGAAGACAATGTAAGTACCTTGTAATGGATACACACGATCCTTGTTCGACACTTAATGAGTGAGGTCAAAGAATAAATTACATACCGCAATTGTCTCCGCCCACGCACCCTCTTCAGGCGGCACAGGCATTTTCTTAATGTCATTCCATCCCCAACCTGTCTGTGCGATCAATTGTTCGAGTGTGTGGTATTATTTTTTGAGGTTCTTCCTTCTATTTTGCAAATTATTTTTGTCTACCCCCTTTTTAGTTATTTCATTGAAGGGGCCTATGATGTCATTCCACACATGTTGTTTGAATGTGCCTTGGTTGCATCTATTCTTGTGATATTGGTCGATCAAGAGGTTTAACAGCACTTTGTCCTCTCGAGTCGTGAAGTTTGTAACTCGGGGCTTCCCCTTGCTATCCGCCATGAGCCTGTCTACAAGAAAGATAAGGAAGACATCGTCTCCTTATAAAAGTTGAAGATAATACACGAGATCATACTTAGTACATCACATAAAAGGAGGTAAGTCATGCAAAGTTAATGTAGGCACAATATGGATGCCATGCATAATTGTTCACAGGTGGAGATTGTCTTACGTACGAAGAGAATGCATAATCTCCCAATACAAGTGTAATGTCCTCCCCTTAAACCAAATGACAAGTGGATTAAACTGTAAAAATAAAGTGTTTGCAATTAGCGCATGCCAAAACAACTTGAAAAAGTCTCTTTCTATGCATTCTTCGATGGTCATTTCACACACCTCATTGTATGCATCCCATAGCATGCCAGGGCCTTGTATCTGCTTCGAAACCTCATGCCATTTGAAACCCCCATCGTGCACAAGTGTATTGGCTACTACATAAAATGATTTGTAGAAGCCAAGCCTATGCTTCAAATGGGAGGTGGGAAAATTCAATCCAGTTCGGATGTGAAATGTTTGTCGCACGACATCCCATGACTCTCCACATTTCAACTCCTCCCTAAGTAATCTTAGTAAGATCAGGTCCATCTCCAATGTCCACAATTGATCTAAACAAACGGGATTAATGCCGATTATGACATAGATTTTCCAAGGCCCTAGTGTGCTCGGGAACTCCAAGGCCTAGTAAACGAGATTATTAATTACCGATGAGAGACATGGTGGCAGGCAATCCACAGAGGTACATGCTTGAGAGGTCCGAGAACTAAGATGTAATGAGATGAGCAGCCTTTTATCACGAAAGTAATATTTGAAGCAGGCAGGTCGAGAATGAAAATAACGTCACTTGCATGTTGAAAATATGTATAAGTAAATAACTAAAAGTAAAATAAAGAAACATCACTTATCAGAAAACGTATGAGAGCAAAATATACTATAGTAGTGAAGCGTTGAAGCTCTACTCGAGATAATGCCAACTATCATGATATTACACAATTTACTCACTCTTTTTGGAAAAATAACAAGTAATTGTCCTGCTTGTAGATGTGGAAGTAGCTTCTACATGTCTCAAAATACAAGTTAGTGGTTTCATAAACATGTGTTGAAATATATAAGAAAAGATGGCATATCTGTCATAAGTGTTGGTGGTGAGAAAATTATACCTTCACATGCAAATGAGTGATTGATCATACATTAACGAGACACATAGATAAGAGACATAGATATTATACAAGTTTACAACGAGTTATGTGAGATGACTCACCTAGCATATGAACCATACGAGTGGCCAGGAAAAACACAGCAAATAACAGCAAGTTAGTTGCCAACAAGTAGACCCGACATGGAAGACATGGAAACAATATGAATGTCACATACATTGAATTCTGTGGGGAAGTAGACAAGTCTGAAAATAGAAGACAGATAACATAAAAAACGTAAGCATGGAATTATATACTAATGGCAATTTGAGGAGAAGTAAAAGGTAAGAAAATAAAACCTTGCAATGCAAACGAGTGATTGGTCATACATTAACAAAATATATAGGCAAGAGACTGAGATGTTATATGTGTTTCCAAAAGTCATATGATATTACCGACCTCGGATTTGAACCATGCAAGTCATAAAAGACACATCAGACCAGAGCAACTTACATGCCAGCAGTGGCAAAGTCACAGAACACATGAAAAAATTAGAAATGTATAAGATTGAGTTTACTATATATCAAAACAAATGCCAAGTAAAGAATAATATTATTTCTTATCATATGAGTTCACGAGGCACAGATTTTATGTATATATGTATAGCCATATTTTGAGCAGCTTCATATGACTGCTGGCATATGACTTCTTTATATATATATTGAGTCCCCGTGAAGTCACATTCAACCAAATCCGAACCTGTGACACGGAACTGAATATGCTTCAAACCACTTTCCAATATTAATCTACGCAGATATAATTGCAGTAACAAAATAATTAACGCACACATATAACACCCAGACAGCAACAACAAAAATAAGGCCCACATATAAATCTACGCAGAAAATGTAAGCAGAGTAGGGTAATACAAATGTCGATGAGAAGAACATAACACACATATCCTACATGACAGATGCATGATCTTCTTCCGTGACTACACATGAAATTTAAGATTAATAATATATACCGATTTTTGGGGGGAACAGGGAGAAGAAAAATCTTAGGGTTCACAATGAACGTTGATAGCAACGACAGTAGAGACAGATCCGTCACAGCAGTCCGAGCACCACCGTGTTGCGGACAACGAGGAAGGAACGACGACCACCACCGTCACCGGAAATCAACAAGATATGGTTAAGACAGAATGGGGAGGCATCATCAAGACGAAGCCAAGAGTAAATGAGAAAGGGGCAAGGGCGATCGTGGATGGGGTTTTGAGGAAGAAGATTTCACTGTTCAGTCACGAGAAAGATCCGGACTGCAAATCACGTACATTGGGCTTGGCGAAGGGAGCGCAGCTACAGCCTTGGCCTGCAAGATTTGCCCCACCTTCGCGCATCAGAGAGACGACCACCGGAAGACATCGTTGCGCGCAGAGCCGAGCGAGAACGAAGGGCTTCCGTCGGGGAACCACGGCAGAGGGAGTGGTCGTAGGCCGGACGGTGGAGGAAGGGGGACAAAGGATGGATGGGAGAGGAGCGACAACTGACCTGAGATGAGGGTTTGCCGCCTCCGGAGGAAGGGTTTCGAAGGAAGGAAGACGACCTTCGCAGGCCCCGAAGCGACAGGCGAGCCGAAGCGACAGGCGACAGGGGCGGGAAAGGAAAAGGCAAGCTGGGACAAACGGAACCCACCTCACGAGGTGGGTTTCGAAACCCCAATTTAAGCCGAGGTTACCCCAGCTAAGCCCCGGCTGGCTCCCAATCAAAGCGCAGTTGGACATATGAGCTGGGTTAAACATAGGTTAAACCGGGGTAAACCCCTTTCCAAAGCGGTGCTAACAGATAACACAACTTGGTTAGAACTGGTACTGCGTAGGTAGCTCCAAAAAAATAATAAAGACCACCTTTTTATCAGCCAGCACAGTTTTCGTAAAGGGTTAACCCAAGAATCTCATTTTGATTTGATAAGTAGGATTAATTAATCGGATTACAAAAGTGATAATCCCGGCTTGGCCTTGGGTTACCTACCCCACCTGTTGAGGTGGATTACCCACCCCACCAGGTTAACCTCTCGTGCATCTTAATTTAAAATGGATTAACTCCAGAATTAATTAACTAGATTGGGTTACCCCCGAGTTTATTAACTCTTTGCCAAAGCTGTGCTTGAGGAATGGAGATTATCTAGGTCCGCTTGTGTGCCAAAAAGACAGTCAAATTTGAAGACCTTCCTGCCATGACCGTTACTTCTACCTCCGTGATCACCAACGGATGTGGTTTGACTCTAGCACAAGACAGAAAAACTTTTACTACCAAACATGATTTCTTGAGATTGTCAACGATGTAAAAGTACATCCTTCCCATATGCTTGAGTGGGAAATGGCAATCACGCACAAGGTTATATAAGTGTAAGGTTTTCAATAGATTTTGAGGATCTAGAATCGATGAGTGTAAAAGGCAAACATAGAAGATCCCAATGATACCTCATGGCGATCATACCCAAACGCCAGTTGGAAACTTATTTGGAATCGAACTCACAAAAGAAGGCAAACAACACGCAAACGCAAACAGACAAATGCTATGTCACACAGTTCAAGAGCGAAAACACAAAGGTTTTTCCTCGCGACACACACACACACACAAATAGAACAAGGAAGTTGATGAAACCCAGCCGAGAGTCTCTTCTTCAGCAAACGAAAGGAGCGTCCGCGTGGTTGTCGCTGCAGTACAGTCCAGGGCGCTGCGAGAACCCCTGCCGAGACAGCACCTCTCTGGCCTTCAAGACGAGCTCCCGGTTCGTAATTTCTCCGTCTGCCTCCGCGAGAATGCTCTGGATCGCATTGCTCAGAGCTCCGTAGGCTTCGCCGGCATTGCCGGAAGGGCTGGCGTCGGCCGAGGTCTGGTCGGTCTGGCAGCCGCTGATCAGTATGCCGTTGTCCGGGAGGCCCCTCTTGGTCGATCCCGCATACACCTCGTGGGCACTCGATACGTGCGTCTCCGCCGCGGGCTTCACGTACCCCTCGTCGTTCTCGTCTAGCTTCTGTTTCAGGAATTCCTGCGCTAGGCTCCCCACCAAGCCCATGAGGCCGCCGCCGCTTCCCCCTTCGCCGCCGCCGCCTTGTTGGAGCTTGTTCAGGAGGACCTTCATGAACTTCTTCACCTTGGGGCTGGCGTCCTCGCCGAACATGTCGAACAGGGTCGGCCTCAGCTTCCCGACGTCGATGTCGTCCTTGCCGGTCTTCTGCTTCAAGATTTCGATCAACGTGGAGAGCGGGAGCGACCTGTTCCGGACCCGACCATGCCCCTCCACGATCTCGCGCCTGTCGGCTTCATCGTCGTCCCCCTCGCCACGGCGGCGGTGGTGCCCGCCGAGGGGGACGTGGATCCCGCGGGACTCGAAGGCGTCCTGCACCGTCTGCTTCAGGAAGCCCTTAAAGCCGAACCCCCCGCCACCAGAACTGTGGGCGGCGCGCTTGGTACTCTCACCAATCTGCTCCTTGCTCTCTTCGATCAGCCCGCCGCTGTGGCACGAGTCGGACACGATCGTTATCCGGCAACCTCTGGGGACTTTATCGACGAACTCCCTGAAATCGTCGTCTGCACGGAAAAGAACAGCGATCAGCAGATTCAGCACTGTTGCATGGTCAACCGTTGGACGAACACTGCTACGTGATTAAAAAACGAGATGGTAATGAAGGGAAACATGGATGCTAGGTGGATATGATGATGAGCACGAACAGGACTTCAGACAACTTAAATGGAAAACCCAATAAACCTTCAAACATCGCACTGTCCAAAATGTGAGTTGTCGAGTAAAGCATCAAAACGTTTTAAATCTGAGACGAATCACTGGTTTACGCTATAATTTGAAAAGCAACCCAAACAAGAGTGTCTCAGAAAAATGTTTTAAGAGTGAGCAGACATGTTCTATGCTTAAACAGGGCAAAAATGGCCACCATTTGTTCGTTCTCTCTCCACCATCCACGACGCCAGATGGCTCAAAATCTCCTTTACCTGGAGAAATCTCCCTATATCAAATTATGGGCGAAACATTTCAGAATCCATCCAGTAAGCAAAACAATCCACTGAGGCATCCATCAACTCCCCCTTTTCTTCAACCGCCCATAAAGAGATGCTTATGAGTTATATTTACCGGACATGGAAGCTCCGGATACACATTAGGCCAGCCTTTGAGAGAGAGTGAGAGTAATTTTAAGGGGCATTTCGTTTGAGTGGAACACTATAAGATATCAAAAACAATGTCAAATACTGAAATCCTCATATTTCTTCAAGATTTCTCTTGTTCTGATAGATGTAAAGTAGTGAAATTTCAAATTTGTTGTTATTTCGATTGATCTATGTCTCAATTCCAAATCAAAAAAAAAATTCTTCTGCAGGAGGATCTCTCAACTTGTTTTTGGTTAGACAACAGCCTTAAACAAAAATCTGTGATTATATCTTCGCGTGTTCTAAGAGATTCCAAAATCGAAGGATTTCATTGTTTTACAGCAGTCCAACAAACGCTTAAACTGATCAATTGGGAATAATGTGCTTAACCTGATGAATCAAAAATAAGGAGAGAAAAAAAAGCAAAAAGAAAAAATTACACCAGAGCTGGCACATGAAAAGCGAACAATAGACCAGATAATCGGGTTTATGAATGGTTTAGATCAACTGCACTTGTTATTTAAGCATTCCTCCCACCCTCCCAGGTTTGGGTGGGTCGGACGTAAATAAAGAGGTGCGGCAGAGGAAGAGGAGAAGACAGGGAGATATCGAGATTCTTCCCTGTTCGGCCGCAAAAGACCATCTTTTTTTTCTCCTGTTCCTCGTGTTGATTCGCCCAGTTTACGGATACAGAACTAGGCCGATCGGCCCCGGATCAGCCTGATCCGTAGCCGATTCATACGATCTGAGGCGCCGATTCATACGATCTGAGGCCGATTCATACGATCTGACAGATCCGTCTTGCCCGATTTTGATCAGTTTCGTCTTCCTCTTCTCTTGGATGTTCACCGTCAGACAGATCCTAGTTTTCGACGGCAACGATGGAATGGCCGATCGAAGGGGGAGAGGAGAGGGCGGTGGGGGAGTCGTTACCGGTGATGAGGTTCATGTCGCAGGGGACGATGCACTCGTCGTAGCCGGTGTCGTCGTCCTCGCCGGTCTCGGCGGGGAGGCGCGTGCCGTGCCCGCTGTAGTGGAGGAAGAGGAAGTCGCCGGGCTCGGCGCGGGTGACCAGGTCGTTGATGGCCCGGCGGATGTTGGCGCCGGTGGGCTGGTCGTAGGAGCTGTCGGTGTCGATGAGGACGGTGATGTCCTCCTCGGCGAAGCCGTAGCGCTCCACCAGGCACCGCTGAATCCGCCGCACGTCGTTTATGCACCCCTTGAGCTCCGCCTTGGTGCCGGGGTAGTTGCAGCCCACCAGAACCGCCTTCTTCTTCCCCATCGATCCCCCTCTTCTCTCCTCCTCTCTTCTGCACTCTCCGGGTTCGCCTGATGCTCGGTTCCCTTCTCCCCTCCTACCCTTTGTCCCTCTCCTCTCTCCACTATCCAGTTAATTGTACCTGCCAAGGACCCCCACGCACACCCCTCCTCCATCTATCTCAGAAGTCAGAAGTCAGAACCATATATATATTTTAATCAAAACAGAACCACAGTGTATTTTTATTTTTTTCTACTTACAATCTAACAATATTAATATTTTTTAGACTCACAAATCTTCTATATTTTTTCCATACATACTCCTCTGTTAAACGTCAGATAATATGAAAACATGTCTTATAATTGCACTTATTTATATATGTATATACCTTCTATATGTGATATTAATGCTATATATGTTCGTACGGTAAACCTCTGGCAAAATATCCACGGCGTATTCCGTCGTTCTTCTTCATCTCATTTTAAGAAACTTTAAGAATTTGTTAACAAAGAAATAATGATAAGTATATAAATGTGATATTTAATTCCCATAAAAATTATATATGCAAATACAAATCTAGGATGGATTCTCGGACAATTTCATTCTTAATTGTATTATATATGCAAAAAAACCCATCGTTAAACTTTAGGGGCCGCTTTACGAATCGGATAAAGTTAGCACAAGCGATCTTTGAGGATCGATTGGGATTAATCTCTCTTCCTCACTTTGGAAAGGAGTTATATATTTCATGGGTTAAGTAAATCTGCTTAACTTAATCTTGGATTAATTTGATTTTAATTTGATAGAATTATAGTTAACTTGAAAATAAAGAAGTGTGTTAACCTACTTTTATTCTAATGTGATTCGGTAACAAGTGGGTTACCTCTTTAATCATGACAATCAAAATATCATAATTACCCCCTTCTTCGTGATTTTTTTAATATATCTCTCTTCCTCTCTGTCTACTCTCTCTCTCACGTCACCCTCTCTCTCTCTCACACAAACATATATTAATTACGAGTTTAAGTATATATTTTAATTAAAAAATTTTATTTTATTATAATTTAAAATTATTTTTAATATATACTATAAATTGAATATATCATAAAAATAAATTTATTTTGATAAGTACTATCAATAATATAACTAATGAAAATTTAAAAGTCAAAAACAACATTAATTACTGGTTTGAAAAAGTCTAAAAAATATATAAATGAAAAAAAATATCCCCACGATCCTCGGAAAACGCACAACACGCCTATAACATTCCGGAGTTGAAAAATATAACGATTCATTTTACACAGGGTTCCGTAGGTTAATCAGCCAAAAATCTGAATAAATCGTAAAATGCACTCTGGAACCCACGAAAGTGATCCGAAACTCACGGATCATGATCTGAAAAATATCCAAAAAATTTGGGACAACCAAAATATTATATCCATGTCTCTTTTTAATTTTTTTAATATATCTCTCATCCTCTCTCTCTACCTCTCTTCCTCTCTCTCACGTCACTCTCTCTCTCTCTCACACACACGAACATACATTAATTACGAGTCTAAGTATATATTTTAATTGAAATTTTTTATTTTATTATAATTTTAAATTATTTTTAATTTATACTATATATTGAATATATCATAAAAATAAATTTATTTTGAAAAGTAACATCAATAATATCATTAATTAAAATTTAAAAATAAAAAATAACATTAATTACAGATTTATGCTACTGTTCATCTTTACATTTTTTATTTTATATTGATTTTTAAATATTTTTAATATAATATATGAATATAATATATCATGAAAATACATTATATTTGATAAATAACACCAATAATATCACTAATTAAAATTTAAAAGTTAAAAATGACATTAATTACAAGTTTTGTGTTACTATTCATTCTTAAAAAATTATTTTATCTTAATTTTTAAATATTTTAATATATTTTATAAATATAATATACCATGAAAATAAATTTTATCTGATAAATAATATCAATAAACTCACTAATTGATATTTAAAAAATTAAAAATGGCATTAATTACGAGTTTATGTTACTGTTTATTAAATAATAAATTTTATATTATATTATTATATATATATTTAATAGATTATATATGATAAATATATCGTTACTCTAAATATATTTTTAATATATATTATGAGTTTCGATTATTGTTCATCTTAAATAAAATTTATTTAACTTTATTTTTAAATAATTTTAATATATTCTATAAATTGAATCTACTATGTAATTGATTTTTATAAGTAATATTAATAATCTCACTAATTAAAATTTAAAGGTCAAACATGATATTAATTATGAGTTTAATTTACAATTCATCTTAAAAGTATTTTATTTTAATATTTTAGTAATTTTATATGACAAATGTATTATTATTATAATAAAACTTTTGATAAAATTTACTATTCATATTATTAATTAAAATTTTAACTATGACAAAATTTATAACAATACGTGTGTGAGGGAGAGAAAGAGAGAGGGGATGATCATTTATTTGTGTAAGAGAGAGGGAGGGTGAGTACGTGTGTGTGAGAGAGAGAGAGGGGGGATGTGAGCATTAATTAGATGTGAGAGAGAGAGGGAGGGTGAGTACGCCTTAGTGTGAGAGAGAGAAAGAGTGTGTGTGTGCATTAACGAGAGAGAGAGAGAGACAATGGGACAGATGTTAACCCATCTCTCGGGATGGAATTGGAAACTTCGGATTATTCTGTGGTTAGCCCGTTAAATATCCCGATTAACGATAACCCCCTGCCAAATTGCAAAATGTATTAATCCGGAACCACAGGGTAACTCCTTTTCAAAGCAAATGCTTACTTTGCACCTACAAATAGTAAATACATAGATGGTGTGTGCGAACCTCCACGTTAAACGTGCATGTGGTAACCTTACCGCACGCGTGCGTCGTGGAAATGGACCTTATCAAAGTATGGCAATCTGGTAGTACCAATCATATGGATATTTTATTTATATAATACGGTAGGTATTGCAACGTCACAATTATATAATAAATATTTATTATATTAAACTATGTGTTAAAATTAATTATAAATTAGTTGGTTAGAAAGTTATGTGCATCAACGTGAGATTCAAAGTTCGAATCTCACAATCATTACGATTCGAGTCCGGATCAATCGAGACAAAGAAACGTCTCCGACCAATTTAACTATCAAAACTTATTGAACATAAAATAGAATGTACAATATTAAAATGAATATAAGTACTATATCAGTTGCGTATCACACATCGACCGTACCGATCTACAGTTGGTACAGTCTGATACGTGCGGTACGTAACGTACGAGACCGGTATTACAAATCTTGTGCGATACGTAATCTACCGAACTGATATTACAAACCTTAGACCTTATTAAGTGGCATTTGTTTGGGATGTGAGGAGGGTAAATCTGGTTTGACCCAGAAACATCCCACGCATGCGCGGCCCATTGAGATTTGGACGCGCTAAACCCTAGCAAGGAGCGGACATGCATGCTCAGCCCAATAAGAAGATGACCGGCCCAACAAGACATCGGATTCCACGACGCTGATGAGACCGGCCCAAGCGCAGTTCTCGCCGAAGGACACTCCGACGACCGACCATTGCCCCCACGACGTCGGCCTTGACCCCGTAACGGACGAGCACGCGCCATGAGTGCCGTAAGACTCGCCCAGGGAACGGCCGACGCCGTAGCTATCGCCCTCCAACGGGAAACTCCCGCCAACATAGCGGAGGAATATTACTATACTAAACGGACCCTTCCCTATCAAGGGATGAGGCCCTCGCTCCAGGAGAACACATATAAAAGAGACATCGACAGAAGAGAAGAGCACGGTAGATTCTTCTACTAAAACAAAATGCTACTACGCAAGAAGATACTTCTGTCCCAGAGCTTCCTACTGAGAAGAGAGCAATCCAACTAGCAACCATGACGAGAGGGCCATCCGCTACATCCAGAGAGCTTCTTCCTCCTGTGTGGCCTTACCACCCAGCAAGCACTCTCCGAGAGCCCACTGGGAGCGGCCAGCACGCGTGCAGAGGATCTACACGTCTCCTGGATCGACGATTACGGCCCCTACTTCTCTCTCACCTTGCTCCTCTCTATTGCTCATTAATCCCTTGCTGACTTAAGCATCGGAGGGTTGTCCCCTGGGATAACACCCGGGACTCCTTCTGACGCCCTTCTGATTTCTTGGTGTGTGCAGACATCCACGGGCACGAGACGACTTCCCCAACAAATAAATAGAGAAAATGGTACGTGACCTAAGAATCATTTTCCTGCCGCTACTGATGAAAAGAGTGAGGATTTATTAAAAATTCATATATCGTGCAACTGTAACGTGTGTCACATATTGTAAAAAAATTATAATTTCATTTGATTATCAATTTATCTGGAACACCAATTCTCGTTTGAAGAAGGATGTCATCGCCCGTGCCATATTTAAAATTTTACCCAAATTATCATATACACTTTCTCACGCTCTCGACCGTGCTCTCGGCGAGGAATGTGAAAAGGTCGAATAATTATAGAAGTTGGCCCAATGCGATTTTTTTGAGATTTTTCTCTCACCACATGTGATGGTCTACTCTCTCTCTCTCTCTCTCTCTCTTTAAGATTTTTTGGACATAAAAATTGATGATATTTTATGACATTTATTTAGACTTAAATTTTTAAAAAAGATTCTAATAATGATTAGAATCTCCCATCATCGTCCCAACCAAAACGGTGCCTTAAGTCTTGAGATCCAAGCAAATGCAAACGGTGTCAATCGGGAAAAGAGAGAAGCGTCAGTATTTAGAGCATAAGTGCTTTATTAGAGGCATGACCGGCAAGTTGTGCTAACGGCCCGATCACTTTTGTAACCGTAGCCATAGACGGATATAACGGTGCTTGATGTGATGTGTAGTAAAAGGCCAGTCTTGTGTGCGTAGGATTTACCTTCGCTAATGTACCCACATTTCATCAATTCTAACTTGATCAATGGAGTAGAGACATGTGAAATTTATTACACACCAACTTGTATAACAATTATTTCACACTAAATTATTAGGTTATTGTTATTTTGTGAAGTGAATAACAGAATGACTTAGTATTCTCTTGGTAGCGTAGTCCCATCCTTAGGGGTGCTCCTGGCCCATGCCCGGCTGGTTCATGGTTCGATCCGTCAAACTCCAGGTAGCCTAGACTTGAGTTATGACCTAGAAAAGTTCACGTTGAAAAATATCATTTTTATAAATTTATTATTTTAAATTATGATAAAATAAATAATTATTCATCTCAATACTGCTAAATAAGTTTACATATTTAACATAATTCAGGTCTTCATAAACTTAACAAAAGGTTGAGTGATAGACGATACATCACCTAATTAGATTCAACCTAGACGATATTTCATCTAATGAGTAAAACGATAAGAGATAGAGTTAGATAGTCCTATGTCTAAGCCACGAAGATAGACTAAAGGTTAGACGATATATCATCTAAGTGCCTAAGATAAGATGAAGGGTTAAGCAATACATCGTCTAAATGAAAAATGATAGACGATACCCTATCTAAGTGGATAAAATAGTATTAGACGAAACTTCGTGTAAAGCGTATAGTTAGATGGAACATTAGACGATATATGGTCTAAATCAAATATGATAGAGTTGATAGAAGAATCTACGTCTAGGAGGAAAACGATAAAAACATAGAATAAACGATGCATCATCGATCTACTTGAGGAAGCGTTGGACGATATTTCGTCAAACTCACGATAGACGATGAGTTAGACGATATTTCGTCTAGATGAAAAAGGATAAAAGTTCAGGATAGACGATACAGCATCTAACTGAAGATGAGTTAAACAATATTTCGCTTAAAAAGAAAATGACAAAAGCTCGAGATAGATGATACATCGTCTAACTGAAGATGAGTTAGATGATACTTCGCTTGAAAGAAAAATGACAAAAAATAGGAATAGACAATACTTAGATAAATAGGTAGTCGATACTTCATCTACTTTCATTAAACAATAAAACCCCATCGCCTTAATTTTATATTTCATTCAAATAAGGAGCTATATCTATTACACTTTTGACTTGACCAAAAATATCTCTATTGATCACACTAAATGACAAACTATGTAGTAAAGTATCTACACAATAATTAAACTCTACAATGCCATGCAAGTAAACTATAAACATATTATTTAAAAGTTTACTAATACATTTTTTCGATAAAATCACAAACGTGGATGCCGTCTGCAATATGGCTTTGAATAGTCAACTCAACAATATGTTCGCATTAAATGCATAATATTCGTTGAGATAATCTTTCATTTTTAAGACGGATAAAATACATCTTATAATTTTAGTATGCACCATCCAACATCATAAGATATATTTTTATGTGCAAAATTGACATTACTTTTTGCACACTTTACTCAACGGTATTCTCGATTAGAATTTATCTACCTTATCTCATGTCTCTATATGGGAGAAATATTTTTTTACATTATTTTAGACATACAAACGGTAGCAACTCGGGAAAAGTTACACAAAAGAAGAAAGAGGAGAGATTTGATCCACCCACTGCTTTGAGAACGACGTGCGCTCACTCAAGAAGCAAGTAAAAATGTAGCAGCCAATCTGATCTGTCGAGCGTTAGGACTGGGATCCGACTATTAAAAGACTGATGTATCTAACGGATACAATGAAGTCTAGAACTATAAATAGCCTAGACTTTTAAAGGAGGATAGATACGAAAACAAACAAACTGAACAAAAGATAATCTCTGAAGCACCTTCCTTACATTCAAAATGATTTGAGAGCTCCGCTTCTTACAGACTCGTGTCAGAGGAAGACTTCATTGTGTTGAAAGCTTCATCTTCGAAGTCATTCATCCTAGGAAGCAAAGTCATTCATCCTAGGAAGCAATAAAGAAGAACATAACGACATTCCATTATCCTCCTCCTACGTCTGTCAGTGCCTACGTCTGTCAGTGTATTTATTTCTTTTGTACTTATAGATCCATTATCTGCTCATCTGGGAGCATAACTGTGAAACCCTATATCTGCTTATCTGATAATAAGAAGAGCATTTGTTGCTAGATAACTAGCACTGAGTGTGCTAGGTTGGTCTACTGATAACGTGAAGTCAGCTGAGTGATTAGTTCCTGAAAAGTTAGCAGGTGTGAGATCACCTGAAAAATTAATTCATTAGGTGTGACTAGTTAGTTTGCTAAGACTTGATCAAAATCAGCTGCGGTTATGGTTCTTAGAAAATTACTAAGAAATGATCTGCTGAGTCCATTTAAGATCAATTGAGGAGTTGGCCTTAAAAAATAATAGTTGTAATCTTTGGTATAAGGTTAGTGAAAACCCTAGAGAAGTTGTAAGAGACTAGACATAAGAAAGTCAAGATAGGCTGACTTAACTAGTATAAAAATCATTGTGTTCTTGTTACTTGTTCGAGATTATGTATTCTTATTTTTATAGTGTGTCGTCATTTAATTTAAATACATAATTATTTTCACTGACACACCTATTCACTCCCTTCTAGAGTGTACCAATCTCCCATCAACTCGCGCGTGCCTGTCACGGGGAGCTGTTGGCACCAAGGAGCTGTTGTCACATCGGATGGGTAATCCTTAGAGAGCTTTACTTCTATATTTGAGTTTAGGATTTCACCAGGACTATCGTACATCAGCGTATATTTGGGGTGCCTATTTAAGAAAAATTAACTTGCCCGATTTATTTTATACTATCGACGGTATCTACGCGCAGGTCTTATGTACATGTGTAGCACTTACAAATACACTCAAGCCAAGGTTTATTGGGTCGTTTGTATCGGTAATGTTAGTTTTTTTTTTAGGTTTGATCTGGTATTTTTTTAATTTTCAACTCTTAACCCTAATTCACAACTCACCCCCTTATCTAAGCTTTTTCTTCGGTTCTTCCCTCCACCCCCTTCCACAACCTATTGTATGATGGTCGTCGCCCTCCCCTATGTCGCCAAACGACGCATGCCACCTCGTCGCCCTCCCCTGTGCCAACGGACTTCAGCCAATTCCCTAGCCACCCTTGGTCCTCTCATGTGCTGCCGGACTCAACCGGTTCCCTGCCCCCCTCGGCCCTCTCATGCGTCGCTAGACAACGTCGGAACTCTGTCGTCCTCTTCCTTTCTTCTTCCCTCCACCCAATGCCAGATTACGTCCGTGTCGACGTGTTAATCTCACCCGAGCACGATCCAACACAGTCAATATTATGCGGCACGCCACGGTTCAACAAACCATGACTCGAGCACATCAAAATATTTTGAATAAGTAATTTTTTTTTAAAAAAAAAAAATCGTGTGCTTCTCCGTGCACTGTCGCATGCATGAACGTCAGAGGGCGTATCTAAAACCACAGACAGCCCATATGAAAGGTGGCCAGATGGTACTACAGAGTTGTGGGGCTCAATCTACATGGGTGTGGTGGGTGTTGCTACACCGAAAAACGATGCGACAAGTAAAACCCATCCGTGGCTCTCAAAAGGATGCAAGACCTTCCTATTGGTGGATAACCCAAAGATGCAATTTCATTTATATATGGCATCTGATATCAAATAAAATTTGTTTCATTGAAAGATATTCTCTTAAAAGCGTTCCAAATTGAACGAATCCCGTATATGCATGCCTCGTTAAATGCAACAAGCATTTCTGAACAAGCCGGACAACTAACTTCATTGATTTGCAAATGAGATAATCAAGCGTGACCCCAGATTTTCTGATTCTCGTCTCTCTCCTCCTCCCTCCCCCCCCCCCCCCCTCAAAAAAAAAGTAATCAAATCAGATAAAAGGGAAAGAAAACTGACACTGAAACCCCAACTGTTGGGTTACTTTTTTCTTCCTCATTGACGACGACTGTTAGTGAACAAAAATGCCTAATAATTTCCACAATGATTCAAAATAGGGGTGCCCATAGTTTGGAATTATTGCAAGATACTAACACACAGATGGATACGTTAAATTGATATTTAGAAAACTGTACTTATGTCCCAACACATAGATTTGCCAACTAGAATTTCAAATTTTCGAGGACCCAAGGGAGAGTAGCAGGACATAGTTTTGCCCATCCAAGGATTCTGGAAACAGAAGGAGAAAGTAAGATAGGGAAAAGAGAGGATTTCCTAGCATAAGAAGACACCGCACGATCGCACGATGGCCGTACACACAATGAGGTGCGGCGACGGCTAACTCATAATCAGATAATTCGATAAAAATTTTGATTGGGTTCAACCAGTGAATGAGTCACATTTAAGCAAGATTTTAGTGTCCATTGATAGATGACTTACAATTTCGAACATAGAAATGCACGGTCTATATTTGTATTTATAAACGAGCTCGATTAAGGCTTAATTATATATTTTTTTTCGTTAACATCATCACTATCATTTAGTAGTTCATCCGGTCTCACTTTGATAATGAAATAAGTCCAGTTAGGATGGCTTATTCGGGTCGGGTGAGTTATTCTAATTTGGTTCATTTTGACTTAACCAGAGTCAGATAGAAATTATGGTGGATTTTCTCATTCCCATAAAATAAGTGAAATAATTTTAACCGAGGTCAGATAGGAATAGAAGGCGGGCATGCCACCTTAAGTAGGCCACTCGCCCCTATTCTAATCTGTTATCAAAGTGGACATATCAAACTCTTTTGAATATTTTGGAGGAATGAAAGAGGTTTCATATTTTCGTTTGGTTATTACTTGTTTCAGTATATGCATCTACAATAACCTTTTTCTCTCCTCTGGTCCAATAAAAAAGGCATGTTGACCGACCATTGTTATCTTAACCCACACAATATGTTTCATTTAGATCCATAAAAATATAAGATTATATCATCAGTTAAATCATTTAGGCACCCAGCTCACCCCCTCTCCCCAACAAAGAAAGGGAGAGAAGAAAATTTTATAGCGACAATTGTCACACTTCGAATCCGTAGTAACGGAAATTACTCAAAACGTGGCAACGAACAGTCATACCAATCAGAACACTAGAAGACCAACAACACAATAGACAACTCCAAGAGATTCAAATAAGATGAGAATATACTTTGAATAATTATCATAATCTCTGCTATAATTTTCTTGACTCAAAATGAACTTATGAACTCAAAAAGAAAGAAAAACATAATTACAAGACTCTCAACATCTAGTCTTAGATTCAAAAAATTAGAAAGACACGGGTCTTCTAATGACTCTAGAAGCACTCGTCACTCTTGCCCTTTCCCATCAAAATGTGTTTCAACTTCGTTATTACCTGAAAAATGTTAAAGAAACTAGGTGAGCGAGAAGGTAAGTAGGAATTACATCTCTTTAATCAGATAGAATATAAGTAATTAACAATTTAACATTGTGCAAAAGTACTATACGAAGAAATGGTGTAAAACATGAGTCAAATTTCCGAACAATAAATAGACAAGAATAAGATAGAGGATCAAGGGAATATGAAATGCAGAGCATTTATAGGAATCAGATATACAATGATATCTTAATGAAGGTAATAATGTATGAACATGTACAAACGAATGAACATAACTATAGAAATTGGTCAGCAAGTATCCGAGTTCCAATAACAATAACGCCCCTTGGACCAAACAAGTTAAGTATCATGTAATTTAGAATATTCATGTCACAGAGCAGAGAATTGTCCATACCAACTGGTGCATAATAGAATTGGTGCAATGGCACACCAAGAATTTGTCCACAGATACATAATTAGACTTCCATCCGACTAGTATTGGTTATTAAACGGACCCAAAGCCCTTAATAATTATCAGACAATTCCATATAACATATATGGTCAAGTAGAACCAAGGGAGCTATGTTCCAAAATAACAATAACATCCGTAAAGTGCATAGATCATGTCAAAAGAATAGAGATCAAGTATGGAACTTAAGGTAAGTTCATGGAAGGTACAAATCCACGATTCATTTAACGAATCAAGAAGATATCAACTCAAAAAGATATTGACATCAAAACAGTCAACTATGGACGGATAAAACTTGATAAAACGTAATTGATCACACATGCACGACCCATTTCTTGGAGGAATATGGAAAAATCAACACTGCCAAGGATCCATTTCTTGGAGGAATATGGAGGGAAAATAAATTTATTTAGGTTAACAAATGGCCATCAATACTGGAAAATGTAAAGCAGGAGAAAATATTAAGACTACGTGAAATTTGCACATAGAAGCCAAGTAAAGAGGGAAAGATGGAAGGATCTTTGGAGGCTTCTGCTCAAAGTAGAATGCACTACAAGGGTGTTGGACTCACAATCATATCAGAATTTCAAAAAAATGAAGATTGCTTGCAACATATTATGCTTTTAATGTGTGGATTACATGAAATATGTAACCATTTGCTTTTCCAATGACCATGGTTGGAAGGTCCTGATAAAACAAACTTTGCAACTTGTGTACTGAAACCACCTTATTCTCAGGCTTTGTAGAAAAGATTGTGAAATGAGAGGGAAAGTTTTAAAAAAGATGTTACCTAAATTTGACACCTGCCACGTGTAAAGTGTGTGAAGAGGCTCGATCTCGTATTCGGATGTAGATCATCGGATGTTTGGGGGGGAGAAATTGACGATGTGAATATGCCAAAGACTCCTCAAGAGTAGGCCTACAATGAAGACCAAAGAACAAGGGATTTGAGATGGAGATCCCAGAGAAAACCCTTTGATACTTATGTTAGCAAGGGGCAAGAGCTAAAAGTAAGAGGAAACGATGGGTTTGAGGATATATGATCGCTCTTCACTAGTTAAGAGTTTGAGATGAGTAATACCTGATGATCTTCTTTGGAGGGGGTGACGTGCCAAAATACTCGTCGTTAAAAATATGCGGCAATCAATCAAAATACCGAACTCGCAACATAATAAAAATACGTAGTACACTGACGAGCACGGGTCGAATCCACAAAGAGGAGTTTTGAAATTGAAAACTTAGCATTTCTTTTTAAAGTAAAAATGAATGAATGTTTTCTTTTTGGTTTTTAGAATTCAAAGAACATGAAATTTATTTCAAGAAATATGGAGGATTAAGAAATAGAAATTTGAAAATCTAGAGAGAGAAAATTAAATGCGAAATAAAAATGGATGAAGTGGGATAGTTTTGTGGCCGTGGTATGATAGCGGCGGCATCTCCTCGAGTCTTTGATTTACACATTATCAGGGACAACCACGTACACTCGACCGGATCGGAACCGCTTCTCTTGATCGTCTTTGGAAGAAATTAAGAAGATGATCGAGAAAGAATTTTTGAAAGAGATTAAAGAGAGATGGAAAAAGATTGTGCAACATAAAAATGAAGAATAACACCACTAGACTTAAATATAAAATAAAACAAACTTCAAGTGTATGAAAATTACAGCAACAATAATAAAATAAATTACAATAAGAGATGAGACAAGAGACGGGAAGATAGAGAGGGAGAGCCTACTCCTAACAGTAGAAATGAAAGAAAAACAGAATGAGGGCTTGCTATCCACGTAAGAGTGGAGAGGAGAGGAGAGCCTTCCCATGCCCTCCTTTTATAGGGCCCAAAGTAGTCTCTGTTCCTCCATGTGAACACCCCTGCTGCATTTTTTTGACTTGGGAATGTGTGCAACCATGTGTTGCACATATTTTTATTTTTTTATGAATTTTCTCTCTTTCTTTTCCTCCTCTCTTTCTTCTATTTCTTCTATTTCTTCTCTTTCTCTCTCCTCTCTCCTCTCTCCGCCGCGTCGACGCCGTCCGCCTCTCTCCTCTTTCTTTCTTCTCCACCGACGGCATGCTGACACGCGTTCACCAGCACCTTCGTCGCCCCGTCGACCGTGCCATCGTCGCCCATGCCGACCCTTTGTCCGCACCCGCGTGCGCGTTGACAGCGCACTCGCCCACCTTCGCCCGCGTCGTCGCCCATGCCGCTGGTGCCACGTCGCTCGCCTACGTTGGCTGGCTGCTTCGACCACGTGCCGCGCCTGCCAGCCCCTTGTCGACATTCGCCCGCGTGAGGAAGCATGCCAACATCGCGTGAATGGGTCGTGCGAATGGGCTTTGGCCCATTCGTGCATGGCCATTGTCCCTTTTTTGTATATTTTTTTTCTTTTTCAAACCAATGAACATGGGCCTTTGCCTCATTTGTGAAGGGGGCTTGGGTTATGGGCTTTTTGGCCCATTTGTATCAATTTTCATTCTTCTTTTTTTTTCTTTTTTTTTCATCTTCATGGACTTTGGCCCATTACTGTAGACTTGTGTAGCTTTCGTTCTGGCCGTCTTCCTCTTTGATTGAGTACATGCCAAAAGCATAGTTTATTGCTCAAATTTTAATTAATTCTATCTAGCTAAATATTTTAATATGAAATAGTGATTAAATGTGATAAGTGCATATTCACTAAGGTTAAAGCTCTTAAAAAGTGTATGTATATCATAAATTAATATGTAAAAATGTACACTCATCACATCTCCCAACTTACTCATTGTTAGTCCCTTAGCAATACAAATAATTTAAAAGTTTAGGACCAACAAGAGTTTAAAAATATCCAAGCTTCATTTCCAGTTCATCTTTCATAGAGTTGACTTAGGAGCAGGATTTCCGGATCATTTAAGCATACTAACTTTAAATGAAATATTGATGAACATAACTGAGAATACACCCAAAGTTCAATAGCACTCGTGCTCGTGAAATCTACATCCACAGCTAGACAATTGCATCCCTCATTTTGTTATTCCAGATAGGTGTCATTCAACTTTACAGTTTTCAGTTCGGAACATTGAGCATGGTAGCTTTCACTTTGCCTTATTTCATTATTATTTTTTTCAAACACATGGTGCTGCACATCCCTTCACCATTTTACGCGAACCTCAACTCTTGCCTTAAGAGAAGCAGGCTCGGTTACTAAGATCTAGGGCATTTTCCATATTTTTTTTCTTTCATACTTTTCAAGGTGTGATTTTCACACTTGATTTGGCAAGTAGCTTTTTCCAAAAAGATTTCTTCACTAAAAAATGTAAATTATTAGACACCATACTTAAATAACAAAAGGATTGTCATGTTTACTTCATTAGTGTGTAAGTGTTTTTCTTTTTGTCAGTACTAATGGACTTTTAGAAGATTCTAAGTCAGTTTTCCTTAACTAGATTACAAAACAATCTCCATCATCCCTCTCCATAGCCTCTTCCATTCCAGATTCCCTTTGGTGAGAGCATGAAGTAAGAAAATTCGGTTGGGTGTTTTTTTTTAAAATGAGGTTATATAAGAATGTAGCATGATTTCCTCCCCCTCAACTTAAATGATATTGTCCTCAATGGCATGAACAATATAGAATAATAGAATAATGTAGACATGATATTTGTGAAAGAAAGGTACAACCTGATGGAAGTGAACTTCGACGGGCATCCTTGCTTGAAAGAAAGGTGGTACTTGGCTTTGTAAATATGGGCAATAGTGCAAGCAATCATCTCTCTCTCCCCCCAACTTATCATTTATTCACTCCTGCAAAATAAAAATAAAATCACAATAAAAACTTGGGTTGCCTCCCAATGAGCCATTTATTATCACACGAAAATTAATAAAACTTTGGGTTGCCTCCTAAAGAGTGCTAAGTTAAACGTCTTTAGTGAGACGCAGTGTAGCTTACCAACCAGCGTGTGGCATTCAGAATGAGCCACCATGTGATATTGTCCTCCTTCAAATTTCAGCCCTTATGCCATTGGAAGACAAGAGTAAGCATGTACGTACTGGGGCTAGAAATATGCTGGTCTCGCACATTATTGATTTTAACTTTAACCATATGTGTGAGCCAGTTTTCATATTTAGGGATCATAAAATGATCAATGGCCAATAATCTTTCAAGATCGAGGCAAAACATTTGCACAACATCTACCCATTGGTCCTCTTGTCCTGTATCTTCCCTCCTGACTACCCCTTTACTGACTACTTTCTTCATGGTAACTTGATCAAGCACTGGTGGCTTATGAATAAGATAGTCATTATTAGCCACATTCCTCTTAGTAACAGTTTCATGAGCATTAAGGGCACTAATCAACTTGTCTTCCTGATGGGAAGTCAAATCAAAGGTGAATATTATTGACACATCCCTCTCAGGTCCTAGAATGTCATATTGGAGAGGCTTTACTTTCAGGAGAATCAAATTAGAAGGAAGCGTGAGCCCATGATCTAATTCATCCAAAAATTCAGACATTATTGGACAGGGCTCTGTGAGCGACGTCACGCGGTTCGGGGAAGAGCGGAGAGGACGCGGAGCGCGCGCGGGCTCCTCTTTCTTTTGGTGTTTGTTTGCTGCAACACAGAAATAAGAGAAGAGAGAGAAGGGGCCACCACGGGAGATTGCTCCGGCGGGGCGAGCGGGACAAGTGTGATATAGCAAGATATGGGGGTTAAACGGCCATAGCGGGAAGTGACTCGCCGCGGCCTCGGGGGGACGGGAATGGTGCAGAAATTAAATAACAAGAATTAAAACGGCCATTGGGGAAGTGACTCGCCGTGGCCTCGAGAATATGAGCAGATAATAAGATGACAGAATATAAAGAGAATACAAAGAGCGGGAATTTAAACGGCCATTGGGGAAGTGACTCGCCGCGGCCTCGAGAACATAAACAGATAAGAATATAACGTATAAGAACGTGAATTTAAACGGCCATTGGGGAAGTGACTCGCCGCGGCCTCGAGAATATGAGCAGAATATAACATAGTATAAAGAGAATATAAGAACGGAAATTTAAACGGCCATTGGGGAAGTGACTCGCCGCGGCCTCAAAACAAGAGGTGATCGCCAGGGGCCGAAAGACCCCAAAATAAGAAAGTGATCACGCCTACCTCAAGAGCGGGAGATGGCGGGTTGCTTCTTCCTCTCCCTCCGGCCGGCCGACGGAGAGGGCTTTCCTCGGCTACCCTTGCAAAACAACGACAAACAAATGACAAGTGGATTAGAAAGATGGAGGTGTAGTATTCAAATCCTTGCGATAAAAATAATGAAATGATGGCAAGACACACACCTGGTTGGTGTTATCTTTTAAACCCCTCTCGGACTCGAGTAGGAGGAAAATGAGATGATGGATGCAAGAAGTATAAAAGAAGAGGCGCCCTTATGAAGGGGGATAGAGGATGCGAGATGATGAATGCAAAAGAACTACGAAGAAAAAGGGGAAGAAAAGGCTTATTGGATGAGCCGAGGGTGAAATCCGGCGGAGCTCCGGCAGCGTGGGGATGACATGGAAGCGCGATGGATGAAGACGACCTTCCTCTCGCGAGCGTGAGCACCCGAGAAGCCGGCAGAACCTCCACCTACAAAAGAACCCACGGGTTAGAAAATGACTCCGTAGCCTCTGGGCTCCGGCAACCTATCGGATCACTTCGAAGCTCCCCCAGAACTGAGGGGGTGGGCCTCTATTTATAGAGCTACGGAGGGTGGAGGCGTCCAGGACCCTGGACACCTCCATCAAGGCCGAAATAATATTTTATTCTATTTTTATTTATTTTTTTTGGAATATTTTTGTGGAGGCGTCCAGGGTCCCGGACGCCTCAAACAGGTCCACCGAAAACCGACGACGGCCGCACGCGGTTTGGCACAACGCGTGGTTTTGTGAGCGGCGCCTCGTGATTCAGAAATGGACACGTCCAGCTGACTGGACGTCTCCATATTTTAGATTTTTTCACACACGACAAACCGTCGTTCGGTGGCCGGCGCCCGTGAGGGTTTTGATGGAGGCATCCAGGGGCCTGGACGCCTCCAAAATTATATTATTTTTTATTTTTCTTTTGTCTTTTATACCAGGGCTGGCATTTTGATTTTTTTATTTGTTTTTATGGAGGCGTCCAGGGGTCTGGACGCCTCCATTAATATATATATATATTTTTATTTATTTATTTATTTATGCCAACTGGCATTTTACAAACATTTTTTTATTATTATTTTTATGGAGGCGTCCAGGGGCCTGGACGCCTCCATTATATATATATATATATATTAATTAGTTTTGGGCCATGAGAAAAGAAATAAAATAAATTAGAAATATGGGGGCGTCTAGAGGCCTGGACGCCCCCATTAAGACCCACCCGGGTCCTCAATCGACGGCCGCCCGGCAGTCAACATCTTGGTTCCGGAACCTCTTGATGCGTCTGACTGGTGTTGATGCCGTCCGAATGGCATGACGAGACGATTCCGGATGCCGAAAAAGGCAGAAGAAGACCCGAGAAAAGGAAGCACTCGAGTGATTCAAAATGCGTAAGCCGTTGCGGGGCGTTGTATAGTAATATGAGACTTTCTCAGGAGACGTTAGGAATGGCGTGTCTACAGCTGTCCCGCCTTGGCGTCTGCTTTGCAAGGGAGCGACACATAGTGGAATGGTATCGAAGTGGAGTGGAGTGAAGTGGGAGCGGACTGATAAGTTGATGCCAAGGTGTGATGAGACACGCTTTTGACGTTACTGTTTGGAATCTTTCCTGGAGTTTCAATGAGGCGACCTTGAAGAAGGTCTTTCAAATATTGACGATTGCTTGGACGGAGATCAAATAAGGGAGGGTGAGATGTGCGCTCAGGCACAAAACAAAAGGAGACCAACTTCTCGGTGTGGAAGTACCTGGGTCATAAACCGGATGTTTCACCTTTGGGGAGCGGTTACCAGCCAATGTGGAAGTGCTGCGGCCAAGGTGGGTCAAAAAAGGTAAAGGAATATCTGAGGGTCTGTCCAAACAAGGGTCTCCTTTGGAAGAGCAGCGTAGGGCTGTCTCAAGGAAACTCAGTATTTCATTCGGAGTGGAATATCTCATATTTGTGGGAATTGGAGCACAACGGCTTTCACAATCGAATCACTTGAATGATCTTCCGCAATAAATCAAAGTCCTATATGAATGCATGCTGGGTTCAAAGAAAAATTTAAAACAAACTAAAATAGAAAATAGCCAAGGATAATATTGTCAACTTCTGAAGAACGGGTCAGGATACCGACCCGGTGAGCTGATACTGGGCTGGGGCCCGTTTATCCGCTCACCAACTCACTGAATGGAACCGTCGTCCCCATGCTACCACAAATCAATGGCCTATCCGTACAACCCAAATTCCTCCGGGATCATCACCATTTTTGTTGAAGGGGAACTCAAATCCCAGATTCGTTCGAGCCGCAAGGTCCTTGACATGTTCTAGTAGCGTACGTATCATATACTACGATGCATGACAAGGTGGGACCAACCAATGAAAGGTGGGACATGAGATAGGACAAAGACGTCCGTTAGTAAAACCTGCACAGACTAGCAAAAGGTTAGCAACATCAGAAAGTAGCAGAATCACAGCAGAATCGCACCACAGTACAAAGGAGATCCAGACAAAATCTTGACAATGACCACTGATGTGACATGTTCTGTCCTGTAGCGCCCTACCCTTCCTATAAAAACTCCCCTTAGGCTAGTTCATTCAAATGCACCAAGGTGGGTTTTGGAAGCTCAGGAGAGGAAGGAGAGGAGAATCTAGAGATTTCAGGATGGAAGGAGAGTCTTCCCGCGTTATGAAGAGGAGCAGGCCTAGCAGCGAGATTAGGCGACTTTCTGACCTCGAGGGTCATCTGAGTGGGATGATCATGTCGCATATAGTAAGCCGACTCTTTTCAGATTCTCCATGTGAACCTTCTTCTTACTTCCTTCATTTCTTCTTTCTTTCCTCTTCCAGCCATATCCACTCTTCCCAGGCCCGAGGAAGTTTTCCAAACTGCCATGGCTTTCAAAGTTAACTTTCAATATTTCCATTGGCATGAGGGCCATACTCTCGAAGTGGCATCTGCAGGGGCTCCTTATTCACGCCAAACATTACGAGAAGATTCGTATGGACTGGGCGGCTATGGGCGCGCTAGTGGAGATCTGGCATCCCCAGACCCACACTTTTATCTTCCCAACCTTCGAGGTTACCATCCTCCTCGAGGAGGTGGAACTTCTGCTCGGATTGAAGAAATTCAAGAGTAACGGGAAGGTGAAGGCTATGCGGATGCTGACACGGGGGAGTCTGAAAGCGTCCTTGGAAGCTTCATGCCACCCGATGCGGCCAGAAAGGTCCGTACTCAAAAGGGGATCGATCTCCAAAAGCTTGCGGAGTGGGTTATGGACGCCCTGAGAGGGTCACCAGACGATGACTATTTGGAGGGAATCATAAAGGGGTTCACTATCTGTCTGGCGGGTGCTCTCTTGTTTCCTCATATCGACAACATAGTGGAGGAAGACCAGCTGAGTGCTATCTGCGGGATCTGGCGTGGAAAAAGGGTGGGACCCGCTGTCCTCGCCTACCTGTATAGTGGCCTTACTGCCTCGAGCATGGGTAAGCCTCCTTTTAGTTGCGCACTTGTCTTGAATTGCTGGCTTGATTTGCACTTCAAATTCGACCACCGCGAGGGAATGCCAACTGCTTCGAAACTCTTCCAACAAAGCCCTCTCCATCACATAGCCGACGTGTTAGGCTTCGGTGGTACTGTAGTGAACCGCGTTCCGTGGCTGAAGAAACGTGAAGACTGGCGGTCTCACTTCCGCACCGTGACACAAGGCTTCTTTACTTGCGCACCGGCATGTTTGCTTTCGCTAGATCTCCTCATGAGGCCTTCTCCCGAAGTTGATCTTCAACTGATCGGCGCGACCGAGTTTGTTCTTTACAACGCGCATCGGTGCTGCCTCCAGATTGGCATCCCACGCCATTCGTTCCCGCCACCGACTGGCATCGTTCCTTTGAAGAAGAGGGAGTTGGGCACTGAAGCGGACGCGAAGGAAGCGAAGGCCATTAAAGCTCCCTGGAAGACAAGTGTTGCGGGAAAGGCATTAGCGCACGTGGTGGAAGAATGCGAGCCGTGGAGGGCTTATGTAACCGAACTGGGGAAGTTAAGGCCTAAGGCGCCTAAACCCCTGATGTAGCTCATTCTGCTTTCTGATGGAATAAAATCTGGCATTTGGATGTTTCGGACCCCCGTCCCCTTAATTATTATCTTTTTTTGTGGTTTTTCTTTTTCTTTCCTTTTTTTCTTTTGTTTGGATTATATACATACTCTAACCCCTTTTTTCTTTTTATTATATTTTTTATTATTTTTTATTATGGGGGCGTCCATAGGCCTGGACGCCCCTGTTTTTTTTATAATTTTTTTTTCAAAAATTTTTTGGGGGCGTCCAGGGTCCTGGACGCCCCTATTTTTTTATTTTTTATTTTTTTGATTTTTTGTTTTGGGGGCGTCCAGGCGCCTGGACGCCCCTACGTTTTTTGAATTTTTAAAAAAAATAAAAAAGGTGGGGGCGTCCAGGCGCCTGGACGCCTCAATTAAAGATCAATCTATATATAGAGGGGGGGGCTCCCCCCCCTACTCACTTACTGTTCATTCAAACGATCCGGTCAAACCAGACAAACCCATTCTTCGTCCCAATGGAGTTAGGAGGCCCGAGCCGAGGTGGAGACAAGCATAAACGACGGGCTCGTCGTCCGAGGAGACTGAGAGACGATGCTGAGGAGGCCGTAGCAGAGGAGATTGCTGCGGAGGAGGAGATGGAGGTGCCGCTTCTGGCCGCGGAGGCCGCTGCGGATGCTGGTGACGCGGGAGAGGACGATCACGACCCGGTAAGTACTTCGGAATTCTCACTCTGTGGTTCAATATGCTAAAACGGGCGTGCGAGAGGCTGTGAGAGAAGGCCGGGTAGTGAGGGAAGGAGGCGTCCAGGGGCCTGGACGCCTCCACTTTTTCTTTTTATTTTTGTTTATTTATTTATTTACGTAAATAATAAAATAAAATTAAAAAATAAGGAGGCGTCCTAAGCCCTGAACGCCTCCATAAAAATATACATATTATTAATAAATTTTGTTTTGGGTTTTTGGGTTTTTTCTAAAAAAGAAAAAATGTAAATTGGAAGGAGGCGTCCAGGGCATTGGACGCCTCCACAAGAAAATATAAATATTTTAAAAAAGTAAAAATAAAATAAAAAGAATAAGTAGTATATATACAGTGTTATTGTTTATTACTGTTCATGATGCTGATGTGTTCTTTGTTGGTTTTGTGATTTGCAGGGCGTGATGAAGGGCCGGATTAGCTGGTCCCTGGTGGTGGCAGCATACCGTGGGCTGCCGGATTTCCAGAGGGCGCGTGTGGACGCCATGGGCTTTGGAGCTTTCCTTAGGATCGAGCCCTTCCGGCTCGACCTTCCTCTTATCCAGGCATTGAGGGAGAGGTGGCACGCACCGAGCCGGGCGTTTTTGATGCCCTGGGGGCACATGGTGCCGACACTAGAGGACGTGGCTCGGATTACCGGGCTACGAGTTGACGGAGAGGCAGTCAGCGGGGTCACCTACCCCGACTACCGAGAGAGTGCCCTGGACCTGCTGTGGTTAGAGACGAGCGTGACTGATAGAGACAGCAGGGTAGTCGGTCGAGTGGAGATCATGGAGGCGCTCGGATTCGTCGACCCGCGCCAGCGGGTTAGCGAGACTGGAGCGGAGTTCTTGGCTCGACTGGAGGGGGATGCTCGTGCAGCTTTCACCCAGGATCCGAGCGAGAGGGAGCTGGTGGACCTAGATCTTCGGAGGTTTCTTTTCTTCTTCCTGGGCCGCCTTCTGCTGGGGACGAAGGGGGATGGCATCCACTGCCGTTTCCTCGGGATCTTGGCGGATCTGGACAGAGTGGGACACTACGCGTGGGGAGCGGCTCTGCTTGCCCATTTGATTGCTGATCTCTCCCAGACTTCGGAGAAGGAGACGACAGTCAGCGGCTTCGCACCTTTCCTCCAGGTAAACATTTTATTTATGCATTCCCACAGTTAAATATGCAATTATTGTACTAATGATGTATGATGGATGCAGGTGTGGAGCTATTACTATTTCCCGATGGGGAGGGTTAGGCATGGGAACAGGAGGGCCGTGCCTCTGGCGCGGTAGTGGAGGCCGGTCATGGTTGCAGCACCCCACGGCTACCAGCTGGCGTCACTTCGTCGGGAGCTGAGCGAGTATCCCGAGGCCATGGTATGATGCGTATGATTTTTTTTGTGTTTATGCGTGTGACTGAATGGTAACTAATATGATGTATGTATGGTGATGCAGGTGGTGTGGAGGCCCTACCTAGGCATGGGCGACGCTGGCCAGCCTTGGGTTGTAGCAGGTCTTCCTCGTTTCAGGCGGGACGTGTGGGTCCATTGTCTGAACGAGATCGAGCCGCTGCGGCTTAGACTGGTCATGAGGACGTTGGGGCTAGCCCAGGAGTGGGTTGATGTAGATGCGCCGGCCCGCATTGGGCGGAAGACCAAGGGGAAGGCGAAGATTGTGGACTGGCGTACGCGCTTCCTAGCACAGTACCAGGACTGGCACCAGGGCGAGGTCCCAGTGGTGTCCCATGTACAGGACAGCACAGATTACATGAGACGATATCGAGCTACGTACGGGGACCGCCTCTCCCTCGGTGGTATGGCAGGGGTAAGTGTGAAATGAAAATGCTTCACTCTTCTATATGTATATGCATGTGGTACTGACTTATGTGCAATGCAGGATGCTCGTGATAACATGATCGCCGACCTGCGGGCCCAGCTGGCGGACGCCAGGCGGCAGTTGGTGGCCATCCGACAGGAGTTGGAGATCCTGGTGAGTCTATGCAATGCATTTTTTTGTGACCTGGATTTTTGATGCTTAGCCTTTGACTGACGTTTGCCCCGTGTTTCAGCGGGCCCACCAGACAGCGGCAGCCGGGATGGCTGGTGGAGCGGGTTTCAGTTCGCGGGGCCCTCCTCTGGAGGTTTCTGCCCTCCAGGAGTAGCTGGCGCACGCGGTGGCTCGGGCTGAGGAGGCCGGGCGTGACCGCGAGGCTCGAGTGAGTGTTTGCTTGGCCCCGACCCTTTTCTAGCTGCTTTCCTTCTATCACTGTTCTCTTACGGTGCATGCGTGCTTTGACAGGTGGCCGAGATTCGGGAGGCCCTAGCCCGTGCTGTTCGTGCTGAGCAGGAGCGCGATGCCTGGGTGGCAGAGCGTGACGCCCGGATTGCGGAGCTGGAGGAGGAGTGTCGACGGGAGGCTGAGGAGCTCCCTCGTGATGTGCTGGATCTGCGGATCGCCCTCGAGCTGTCGAGGAGGGAGACGGTGAGAGAGAGAGAGGAGAGGGAGAGGGATAGGGAGACCATGGAGAGAGAGAGGGAGTGGGATAGGGAGACCCTAGAGAGAGAGAGGGAGAGGGATAGGGAGACCATGGAGAAAGAAAGGGAGTACAGGATGGCAGAGCGATATCGAGATTGGGACGAGAGGAGAGCTCTGGTGGCCCAGGTGTCGGAGTTCCGGCTGAGTCTTGGCACGGCGCAGGGGAGACTTCGAGAGAGTGAGGAGCGGTATCAGAGGGCGAAGGAGCGCGGCGCGCGACTTCGTCAGTCCGGTTCCTTTTCTGTGGGCAGTTTTCTAGTTTCCTCGGCCGAGCAGCGTCGCCGTACCTTGGAGGCTGGCATGGTGCCACCTGGAGAGGCGAGCACGGCTTCTCAGGGTTCACAGAGGTCGCAGAGGCCCCCTAGGGATCCCTGTCAGAGGAGGGAGGAAGGAGATGACCAGGAGGGTGACGGTGAGAGTTAGAGAGTTGCTTGTACGTCACCCTTCTCACTGTATGATGTACTTTCGGCTATTATATGAAATGAAAATGACTTTTTTGTGTTGTGTGTACTTTTCTCTCTCCCACACTTTCTTCTTTGCACTGAGTTGTCCTTTGAGGCACGCTCCGCGAGACCTTGCCCTGAACAGCGGGGAACTACGCTTTGCACGGGGGGATTTTGTTTCCTTTCTCCCCCTTTTGGGCGCATCCAGGCGCGAGGACGCGTCTTAATCCTTGAATTCAAATTTAAAGGGTCGGGTGGCCTTTCTTCTCCCGTGCCTTACCCGCAAACGAGCCCGCCTTCTGCCGAAACTCGCTTGCCCCCTTTCTCGTCTTCCTCCTCTTTTGATCGATGGAGTTCGGTGGGCCTGACCATGGTGAAGGTGGAGAGGGACGCGGGACCCCTCTCCCAAGGAGGGACGCGCCCGAGCACGGAACGGCGTCCATGGAGGAGGAAGGGCCGCTCCGGGCCCCCGAGGGACCTGAGGGGCCCGATGGCGTGGGAGGAGGTGAACACGGTCCGGTAGGTCCTCCGATCTCTTCCTCTTTTAATTCATTTTGGGTTTTGAAGCGAGCCGCGTGAGGGGGGAAAGGGTTCGGCGAGTGTTGCACTCAAATGATGGACGCGTCCTAGACAGGGGACGCGTTCTTTTTGACTGATGCGGGACCCCTTTCTTGGTGCAAGGACATGGCAAGGACCCTGGGTCTGGCCGATGAGTGGGCGAGTGCGGACGAGCCGAGCCGCGTCAGGAGGGAGAGTCGCGACAAGGCGAGGCTCGAGGACTGGCCCGTACGTCTCCCTGGACAGCAAGGGGGTGTACTGGTGCAGGACAGTGCCGACTTCCTGCGGCGGCAGAGAGAGAGAGTTACGCGGGGCTTCCCCAAGCTGGGGACACGCGTGGCATCGGCGGCTCGCGCGCCCAACTGTCAGAGACTAGGCGGCAGCTGGCCGTCGCTCAACATGAGCTGTCGCTCCTGGTAAGTTACGTGCCGCACTTTTAACTTCAGATTTTGGAGTTTCACTGACGGCCGTTGTTTATTTTGTTCCAGCGTGCCCAGCAGACAGCGACGGTGGGAGTGGCTGGCGGATCTTCCAGTTCCTCGGCCTCTTTTCTTGAGATTGCCTCCCTCCGGGAGCAACTTACCGGTGCGGTGGCCCGCGCGACCCGGGCGGAAGAGGAGCGTGACGCCTGGGTGGCGACTGTAGCGGAGCTGCGGCATCGCGGTGAGGAGAGACCTTCTCCAGACATCTTGGAGTTAAGTGTTCTTCTGCAGATGATGAGGAGAGAGGCAGAGAGAGAGAAAGCCGAGAGAAGGTCCGAGCGACAGCGGGATCTGACCGAGAGGAGGGCCTTGGAGGCCCAAGTGAGGGAGCTCCAGCTGGGCCTTCAGGCCGTCGTGCAGAGGCTAGGAGGGATGGAGACGCGCTACGAGAGAGCGCGAGAGTTCGGGGAGCGACTCCGCCAGTCCGGTCGCTTTGCCGCCAGTGGCTTCTTTGCCACGCCAGGGGAGGAGCAGCGAGTCACTGCTGCGGAGCAGGCGCCCAGAGGCGAGGCAGGTGCTACTGCACGGGAATCTCGGAGGCTTCTGAGGGACCCTCACCTCGGGGGAGAGGAGGAGAGTGCCCAGAGAGATGAGTGATGGTGAGGATTGGCGAGCTAGTGGACCCGCCACCTCTCTATGATTGTAGTGTTTGTGACAGCTTATGTAGAATTATGAATGGAGTGATTTGATTTTCTGCTGTTTATTTGTTCTTTTGTGCGTTCCTTCTTCCCTACACTTCTTCTCCTTTGCACTGTTCCCATGTGATAGGTCTGTCGAGACTCCGCCCCAAGTAGAGAATCGCATCTTGTCGTGACCATTTTCCACGGGAATCTTACCGTCGAAGTCAATAATGACGGCCCTAGTTTCTTTTCCCGGATGTTATGTCAAATTTTGCGGACGTCCTCCAAATTATGATAGGGTATCCCTAGACAACATAGGGGCTATTCGTCCTATTCTTCGTCCAGTCAATCACCCTGTGCGAGCGGTGAAGCGACACATGGGACCGCTTGGGCGGTGCCTCATTGCGAGGGCTATCATTGACAGGTGATGGAGGCAATCTTGGCCCGCACTCCTTCCATTTCTATAAATTCTTGTCCCGTTTATCTTCCCAGGTATATCGAGGACTAACTCGAGGAGCACAAGTTCTCACGGGAGAGGAGGAGTTCAAAATTCTGAGAGTTGGATGGAGGGTGAATCTTCCCATTCCTCGAAGAGAAGCAGGTCCAGTGGTAGTAGTTCCAGGAGGCTTTCAGACCTTGAAGGGCACTTCAGCGAAAGGGCCCAATCTCAACTCGTAAGCTAAGTTTTCTTGCCCTTTTCTCATTCTTTCTTCCTTTCTTCCGACCAAACCTCACCCCCATTCCTTGTATGTGTAGGTTGTGATGAAATCACAAATCTTATGGGAGTTGGTAGTAGCAGCGTACAGGGGCCTCCCAGATTTTCAGAAGGCGAGGCTAGACGTGATGGGATTTGGTACCTTCCTTCGGATCGAGCCGATCCAGCTTGACCTAGTCCTGATCCAAGCCTTGTGTGAGAGATGGGACCCAGTGAGCCGGGTATTCCTGATGCCCTGGGGGCACATGGTGCCCAGCTTGGAGGATGTGGTCCGGATCACAAGCCTGAAGGTAGAGGGCGAGGCAGTGACCGGAGTCACTTACGCGGACTATAGAGAAGGTGCCCAGAAGTTACTGGGTTTGGACCTGGATGGTCGGAAAAACAGGTCGGTAGCTAGGGCGTCCCTGATGGATGCATTAGGGCTCACCGACACTCGTCGGCGGGATGATGAATCCTCAGAAGAGTTCATGGAAAGGATAGAAATAGGATGCCGCGCCGTGTACTGCACAGATTTCGGCGACTGGGAAAGATGCAACATAGATTTGAGGAGATTTCTCCTCTTCCTTTTGGGGAGATTGGTACTGAGCTCGAAAGGGGACGGTATCTAATGTTGCTTCCTGGAGCTGCTGTCAGACCTTGAAAGAGTAGGGTATTATGCCTGGGGAGTCACCATGCTGGCACACTTGTTTGCAGGCCTATTCCAAGAAACGGATCGTGAGATGACTGTGAGTGGTTTCACACCATTCATCCAGGTATTTTTGGTTTTGCTTGTTTTATATTTTTTTGTGTTTTTGCAAAGTTCTGATGGCCTGCGCCGAGCAGCTGTGGAGCTATTATTACCTCCCTATGGGGAGAGCTCGGCATTGGCGACCTGCGATGGTGCCGCTAGCCAGGCGGTGGGAACCCATCATGAGTGCGGCACCCCTAACCTACCAACTGATGGTGCTAAGGCGGGAGCTACAGGAGTTCCCTGCAGCGATGGTAAACTGGAGACCCTACTCAGACATGGTCGATGCTGACCAGCCGTGGGTTCTAGCAAGTCGTGCCCGGTTCGGACGGGAACTGTGGATGCACTGCCTGAATGAAATCGAGCCACTTCGGCTACGATTGGTTATGAGGACTTTAGGACTGGCTCAGGAATGGGTGGATACGGCTGCGCCACCTCGTGTCGGGAGAAAGACGCGGGGACCGGCGACCTGTATTGACTGGCGCGTGCGATTCCTCGAACAGTACGAAGATTGGCAACGGGGTGGCATGATTGTAGAATCGCAGGCGCGGGATAGCGAAGACTACTTGCGTCTATATAGGATAAAGTACGTAGAGCGGCTCCAACCCCGGGGACTTGTGGAGGTAGGTTTCCCCTTTTTCTCTTTTCTTATTTCTCCCTTTTCTCTTTTTTTTTGGTTTTCCGGTGGAAATACTGACTCGTATGGCTGTAGGATGTCCGGGATGCCATGATAGCGAATTTACGAACTCGCTTGGTAGAGATGGAACAACAGTTGGGCGATGCCCGTGGAGCTACGAGCGCCTTGGTAGGTGTACAGTACGTTCCTAATTAAAACCCCAGATTCCAGATGTTGGCTGCTAATTCACATGGTCGTAGCATGCCCAGATTGGCGCGGCCTCCCCAGCGATGGGAGTAGGTGGTGCCTCTTCCAGCTTGTGGATTCCCACCTCAGAACTTGGCTCTCTTCATGAGCAACTTGCTCACGCCACGCAGCGTGCTGTGGAGGCAGAAGGGATGCTTTGTATACAGGTAAAAGTTTCAGTGTTGAGTTCTCTTTGTTTACGCCTTATCGCGTATCTGAGATGGTACACTTGGCAGGAAAAGGAGACGGAAGAAGCGCTTGCCCAAGCTGCGCAGAAGGAGGCCAGGATAGCAGAACTGGAGGGAAAACTGCGGCGTCATCCTGATGACGACTCCTCTAGGGATGCCGTGGAACTGAGGATCACTCTCCAGTTGGAGAGGGAAGACCGTGAGAGAGAACGTGCAGAGAGAGAAAGAGACGCAGAGAGAGAAAGAGCCAACAGATTGACTGAAAGGGAGGAACGAAGGGCCATGGAGGCCCAACTATTCGAACTCCGAATCAGCCTTGGTCTTGCTGAACAGTGGCTGAGAGATGGTGAGTGTAGATTTGATTTAAAATCCACACTTATAAAATTAATTAACAATAAGCATGAAAATATGCATGGAATAGCAATGAAAATATATGTAGCATGAGATGCTATAGTGGAGTGTGATCGCCAGAGACCGAGGGTCTCAAAAGGAGATACAATATGAATACGTAGGGAGATGATCGCAAATACCTCAAATGCGGGATGATGTGATTGTGAGTACTCCTTTTCTCTTCAAATCGGCCGGCCGACGAAGAGAGTCTTTCTATTTGATTACCCTTGCAAAAAGACATACACAAATAACAAGATAGGAATTAGAAATAATGTGTGTGTAGTATCAAATTCCAATAGAAGATATGCGCATGAAGATCTATGAAAGACACACCTTGTGGGGGTGTTAGCCCTTAAACCCCTATGCAAGAAGGGTGGGAAAAATGATATGATGAATGAAAAAAATATAGAAATATGGGGAAAGAGTGCAAGTGTGTACTGTGGGGAAAATCTCAATATGATTGAGATGAAATCAATAATATGATGAATGAACGATGCATGAATATGAATTATTCAAATAAAATAGAATAAGGAGGAGGTGAATAAAAATCTGATTTTTAATGAAGCTTCTTGGCTTGAATCTCCAATCGGGAGATTGCTTCAAAAATATTGAGATTGGTCTTCAATGGAGAGCCCTCCTTAAGCCAAAGCCCTTCCCTTCCCCTTCCTCCTTCGGTTCCTGCAGAGGCAAAGAAAACAAAACAAAAAGAAACACACAGGCGGAAGAGAACAGAAGAGGAGAAGAAAAGAGAAAGGCAGAAGAAGAAGAAGAAAAAAAACGCAAGAAGAAGAAGCGGCTGAGGTGACTGCGGAAAGAAAAGAACAAAACGAAAACACCAAAAAAAAGAAACAGAAGAAGGGGAAAAGAAGAGAAAAAGCCTCTCGGGAACTTTCGGAACCGAACCAAAGGATCAACTCCACCCCTTTAAATAGATTTCAAAAAAGAAGATAAATAAGGGAAGGAAGATAAGAACAGCAAGAGTCCTCAATAGGGGAAGACAAGAACGAGGAAGGTGCCCAAACGAAGTAGGGACTCTTTGAGGAAAGGCTGAGTTCGTTCAGAACTCGGAAGGCAAAACACGACTTGAACAAGGGCGTTTCTTTAAAAATTGACGACTTGTACACAGGGCGTTTCTTTAAAAAAACACGCCTTGGATAAGGGCGTTAATTCAAAAAATCAAATTTTAGAATTTATTTGAAAAATTATGAAACACGTCTGATTCAAAGGCGTTAATTAAAAAACGCCTTAGCAAAGGACGTTAATTCAAAATATTCAAACTAGGGCCATTTTTTATTTCTCAATATTATTTTCTCATTTTTTAGGTGGAGGTGCATCTCGTCGCCCTGATTCCAACGACTATTTTTGCGAATTTTTCTGACACCCGGAAGGCCACCAAATCACCTCTGGAAGGGGGTTAAAAAAAATAATAATAATAAAATCCATTTGAAAGACACGCCCTCACGTGAGGCGTGAATTCATTTTTTTGATTTTTTATTCAAAATAACGCCTTTATGATAAGTCGTTAATTCTCGAAAAATTCCGAAAAATTCCCAGAAAAATCTAGAAAAATGGAAATTTCAAAGAATGGACGTCCTTACATATAGTCGTCAATTTTTAAGAAAACGCCCATGTATAAGTCGTTATTTAAAAGACGCCCCCAGTTAAGTCGTTATTTCTGAAAAATAGAGAAAAATACCCAGTAAATCCAGAAAAATTCAGAAAAATCCAAAAAAATCCAGAAAAATAGGGAAAAATAGAAAAAAATAAGAAAAGGGTGAAAAAAAGGAGAAATCCAAGAAAAATGGGGAAAACCACTCAAACAAAGCTAATTTGAGGGTCAAATTGGGGCGTTACAAGGTAATAATGAGATGCACTCTCAGTAATGTCAATTTTGGCGTGTCTACAGCTGCCCCGCCTTGGCGTCTGCTTTGCAAGGGAGCAAAGCAAACTGAAAAGTAGATGCCAAGGTGTGATGAGACACGCAATCAACATCACTTGATGAGAATCGCAATCAAAAGCTCGAGACGAAGCAATCTCGGGAAATTCACGGAAATCAACGATGTTTGGAAAAAAGGGGGAGTGTGCACGCGGTGCACGAAGGAGATAAAAATAAAATGATCAACTTCCAGCGCGGTGGAAGTACCCCAGGTCACAAACCTGTAAGTTTCACCATTGGGGAGCGGTTACCAGCCAGTGGACGTGCTGCAGCCAAGGTGGATCAGGGGAAAGTGTTGAAATAAGATAATAGAAATCCAAACAAGGAGCTTTCGAGAAAATGACCCAAAACAGCGACGAACTGAAGACACAATTCGGCATGGAATATCTCATATCACGGGAGATTAAGATCAATTCAACCCTCAAAGTCAGCCCATCAGAATGATTTTTCACAATTATTTCAAATTCCTACATGAATGCATGCTGGGTTTAAAGGGAAAATTAAATCAAACAAAAAAATATAATATAATCAAGGATAATATTGTTAAACTGCCAAGACTGAGTCAAGAAACCTATTCTGCGAGCCGATACTAAGCCGAAGCCCGTTTATCCACGTACCAACTCGCAAAAGGGAACCATCGTCCCCAGTCTTGGATGGCTCAACGGCCTATCCGTATGACTAAGACGCCTCTGGAATCGTCGTCGTTTTTGATGAAGGGGAACTCAAATTCCAGATTTATCAAAGCCACAAGGTCCTTGATATAATATAGTAGCGTAATAACATATAGTAGAATGCATACAGGGAGATGGTGATAACAATCAGCATGGTGGGACTGAGACAATGAAGTGCAAAACACCGTGGGACTTGGATGATGCCCAGTCGGCGGGACCAAGAGCTTCTTATCCTGTGCTCAAAATTCATTAGCCAAGATATAATAATAACAAACAATGAATAAGGCATTTAAGCATAGCATCCAAGTGTGCACAACATGAATAACATGAATAATCATTGTAAAGCATCATTTGCAAAATATCATTGTTTGTTGTTATGTTATGAGGATGACAGTCTGGCAATCAAAATTTGGAGTTGGATGATTGAGGAATCGAGAAAATGCCCAGCGGCAAATGATCAGGAAAAATTAGCAGGAGTTGACTGAATGATTTAGAGATGAATAATCAGAATGATACAATCAAAATGCCCAGCGACAAATCATGATCAGGTAAAATCAGCAGGAGTTGATTGAATGATCTCAGAATGATATAATCAGAATGATAATCAGGAGAATAATCAATAGAATTTGATTGAAAGATCTGGAGATGAGTAATCAAAAAATGCCCAGGGTGGCATGATAATATCGGGAAGAATCAATGGCTTGATAGTAATGATTGGAGATAGGACTCATCCCGTGCTCTTGGCCCTTGCAAAAACTGTTCCTGCAAAACACCATCAGATAATACAATGCAATTTTTTGGAGATTTTGAAATATGCAAATTTTTATGAGTTTTCAAAATTTTCAAATGTTTATGAATTTTATAATATGCAAATTTTTATGAGTTTTCAAGAAGTTTTCAAATGTTTATGAATTTTGTGATATGCAAATTTTTTGTGTACTTTTGGAAAGATATTCGATTTTTTATGGATTTTGGCTTAGACATCGCAAATGCAGCATCAAAGGGTGTTTATTGAACCACTGACTAGGGGTCCTTGTTCCTTCCCCTTTTGCCAAAAATTACCCAAAGCCGGGCGTGCATTGAAAGCGGCGTCTTATGACCAACTACCTCTGATCAACGGTGCCCCTACCAAGGCCATACTCGAGAAACATTCGGTCTTGGAGGAAGAAGGGAAGAACAATTGGGGACAAGCTTAAAGCAGGATGTGAGACATCAAGATTTGAATTCCTTCCAAGGTTTTAACCCTCAAAGAGGTAGTATGTTGCGCTGGGGCTTTATGCCTTTGATTTTTAGACCCTTGACATGCATACGACCAGGGTTTTCCCTGCGGGGACTTTGCCACTCTTGACATGCCATAATTCATAATTAAATTATCGAAAGTTTGACTTGATTCTTAATTGCCCTTTCTGGCGAGATATGTATATCATGAAGTTCATATTTTCTTCGGGTCAAGACTGCCCCTGTTTGAGACTCCTCTCGTATTGGGTTTTACCAAAGTTGGTCATCTCATCCGTCAAACTCTTGCACCTGCATTCGGCCGAGTAAAGGAGAGAAAAAGACTTTCAGATATACTCATGGCATGGCCAAGGTAGCAACGGTGTTTTAACCAAAGGAGCCGACTAAGGACGCCGTGAAGTGTGTGGAATGCCTAGCTAAGGGGTACTCTTAACAAGCGGGGAGAGAATGTCGAATTCCCAGCGCGGGGTTCTTATTAACCAAAGGTGCTGCATAGCAAGCCTAAAGACTCTTTTGAGAGTGATTTTAATTAAACAAAAGCCTAAGATAAAGGTTTAAAACACCACTCTTAATCTCGTTAAGAAGCACTTGATTTTGAAAATCATGCGTGAAGTAATGAGAAAATGATATTATTAAAAATGCATACTTACGCCAATATGTTACCTTGCGACCTTTGTAGAAGCAGCTGCCGCGAGAAGCGATCTTGATCATCGTGAGATTTGTCCTCTTTGGCAGTCAAAAGAATTGGAAGCAAAGGATTTTGGGAGTGGCTTAACAAGAATGAGTGGTGCTCAAACCAGACTCAGACGAATAAGGAGAAAAGAAAAGAGGCGAGGGCTAGAACTCCCTCACTAAGGCGCGGAGACCCTGATCACATGGAAGGTCTACAGAAGAAGTGGAGAATTAGAAGGAGGAGTGAGGACTAAAGCCTCGAAAGCAATGGGAGAAGGGGCAGATGCCCAAAGCAGTGGATGTGGAAGAAGTTGGGTCGGACCCAGAATTAGGAGGAATCAGAAGAAGGAATTGATAGATGGAAAGAGGCGGATCCGGAGGGTCCGGAGGCAGAGGAGGATCGTGAGAGGAGAAACCATCCGGAGGCTCCGGAGAGATAACGAAAGAAGGGACGCGATGCCCTCGGAAGAAATATGGAAAAAGATGATGAAAAAGAAGAAGAAAATGAAGGAGACGATATCCCGGAGGAGCAGAAAGATGAATCGGAAGAAAGATGGATGGTCCGGAGGTTCTGGAGGAATGAGATGGAAAGGGGCGTGATGCCCGAGAGGAGAGTCCGGAGGTTCCGGAGGAAGAATATAGAAAGGGGCGCGATGCCCGAGGGGAAAGTCCGGAGGTTCCGGAGGAAGAATATAGAAAGGGGCGCGATGCCCGGGGGGAATGTCCGGAGGTTCCGGAGGAATAACCGGGAAAGGGGCGCGATGCCCTGAAAGGACAAGGGAAGAATCCGGAGGCTCCGGAGGAATGAGATGGAAAGGGGCGTCATGCCCTAGGAAAAGACGGAGACAATTAGGTGGAGAATCCGGAGGTTCCGGAGGGAGAATATAGAAAGGGGCGCGATGCCCGAGGGGAAAGTCCGGAGGTTCCGGAGGAATAGAATCAGAAAAGGCATGAGAATCCGGAGGTTCCGGAGGAATAAGAGAATGTAAAGGGGCGTCGTGCCCGAGGAAAAGGTCCGGAGGAATAGAAAGAATAAAGTGGAAAGGGGCGTTGTGCCCCGGGAAAAAGTGGAGAAAATTAAGTGGAGAATCCGGAGGTTCCGGAGGAATAAGATGGAAAAGGGCGTCATGCCCGATTAAAGCGGATGAAGATGAACAAGATGAGAATTGCGGAATGTCCGGCGGTGCCGGAAGACGGGGGAGATACGGGTTTGGAAACCCGGGGATTAGGAGGTGCAAATGCCTGCAAAATGATGGATGTGATGAATGCAATGAATGCGTGAATGCAAGGAGATGCAAAGAAGATGAATGATGTGAAGGGTGAGAGGATGAGATCCTCCTCCTAACCCTGGGAATGGCCCATGAAGGAAAAGTGATAGACATGGATGAATAGAAAGTGGAACAAATAAGGGATGGCTCCTTAGCATTAAGATAACTGCCCCTCCACGGCAGTGAAAGAATACAGCCAATTGGCTCAATAAAAGAAGCTTCAATAAGTGGCAACCCCCTTTGAAGGCAAAGATCAACAATGTGAGGGAGTTGGAGAGTTGGAACGGGGAGCGTCGTGTTGCCCATTGAATGTGGTATATATGGAAAGTTGAGCAAAATGGGTACTCGCCCCTTGTAAGGAGTAATGAATTCGGAATTCGGAAATTGGAACAAGGGGTGCCCTGCCCGACCCTTAAACGGCATCAATGCCCGGCATGGCGGCGACTTGACTTCTTCGGCCGTGATTGGCACAATAACCCGGATTGGCATCTGGCAAATGAATTCTTGCATCTCGAATGGCACGGCCGTGGCCAAAGTTTTCTTGCCCGGCTCTTGCTTATCCTTGGCGCAAGTAGCTGCAGAAGCACGCCCCTTCCGAGTAACAAAGGGAGGTGAGGCGGAGGCGGAAGGCTCCGTGGATGGTGGAGTTATAATGGAAAGTGTTGGCAAATGGGTGAATGGGGGCGAGGTTCAAACACGTCGAGCTTCTCCCCTTGCTCGGAAGCAGTCGGGATGGGCTCGGGTGCAAAAAGGGGTGGATCCTGCTCAGGATCAGCCATGGGTAAGGGTAAAGGGTTGAATGGTGGAATATGCAAAGTGGGTTTTGGGGTTAAAGGCATAATGGAGGGTAATGGTGGGGAAATTGGGGAAGTGGAGGCCGAGGTGGAGGCTAATGGCATCATGGGGGGAGGTGTAATTGGTGGAGGATTAATGGGTGAAGGTTTGGTGCGTAGGAAATGCCGGACAGGGCGAGCGATGTTAGGAGTGGGAGTGGGAATGGGAAGAGACTCAATAGGCGCCGGCGCAGGCGATTGGAATATCGACCCATCGTCATAACACCAACTAGTCTCGTAAACAGGGGTTGAATTAGGAGTGGTTTCCTCCTGAGCAGGGGGTTCATCGAATGAAAGTGGGGAAAGAGGAGAGTTAAGGAAACTCGGAAGGGGTGCCTGCGGAGCTTCATCATCCTCGTATATTGCCTCAGATTCTTCAAATGCCGGCTCTTGCTCACTTGAAATGCCGAAGTCATAATCATCCCTCCTGTCTTTCCATTCTCTCTCCATCTTTGTAATATCATCCAAAGCCGCATGGAGAGGATTAATCGGAGTAGGAGGAACTGGCCGTGAACTTGTAACCCTCTTTAATTGTTCCTCCATGGAAGTAATCTTATCAAGGATATCCTGCTGGAGGGGAGTAACATGAACAATAGAGGGTTGGTAGGGCATTGAAGGAGGAGCCGCATAAGAAGGCCGTGGAGGGGAATTGACGGGATAACCCTTAGAAGAACCCGGATGGGCCGGATTGCAAGGAATAAAAGGGCCTCGGGGCCGTGTTGGAGGAGGAATAGAAGGAGGCGGGTGTTGGACCACCCGAGGAGGAGTATGAGTAGGAGGAGATGGGTAATGGGCTACCCGAACAGGATTATGAATAGAAGAGGGCGGTGGGTGATGGGCCACCCGTGTAGGAATAGAAGGAGGAGGAGATGCAGGAGATGCACCCTCAACGGCAGCCTTAAGGGCTTGGATCTGTTGAGGGGTAAGATGATCTAATGCATGCAAGATTTGAGAGACCCTCTCATCGTTGGGAGGAGACGGTCCCGGAGGAATAGTGGTTCGCAATTGAGGAGGGGGACCATAAGAATGGACACTGCCCATGGGTCGGGCATGACCATGAGAATAAGGACGTGGTCCCTTGAAAGAGTGGTGAGAATTGTGATGATTAACATGTTGAAATTGAGGATAAGAAGTGCTAGGTTGTGCATCCTCATGAATTGAATTGAACATGTTTTTCTTATCATGGTAAGCCATTATATAATCAAAATTTCACAATAATATGCAAAGAAGCACACAAGTTGGAATGGTTACCGTGATTTTGATTGTTTAAACCTTGGTGAATTAATGAATTTTATGCAAATTGATATGATTCACACAAGGGGAACCTAGTTTCAATATGATTTAACTCCAATGCCAACTAGGGACACTCTCTCACCACGTGTAGGCCAACTAAACTCGGGACTCCAAAAAGGGTACAACCTGCCCGGCGTCCGTGAGGGAATCCACGGGTGCGGGGACTTATGGAGGCTTGGTTTAGGAATTTCCAATCCAAAGAGACGGAATGCTCAATGGAGGGTCGTTCCTTCACCAAGGGGGTGTGTGGCTCCTAATATGTGGAGAGAGGAAGTCTCCCAAACCAATGCAAAATGAATGAATGAATGAATGCAAGATATAAGCAAAAATATGATACAGTGATAAACAAAGGGGTTCGGTGAAAACACAGGAATAAGACGCCCTGGGGCAGGGCGCTACCAATCAAAAGACGCCCTTTGGCAGGGCGTGAATCACTGTGGGAGGCCCACAGGCAAGGTAAAACACGCCTTGATGAGAGGCGCTACCAATAAAAGAGACGCCCTGGGGCAGGGCGTTAATTATCAACGATGCTCAACCAAATAAAGAGACGCCCAGGGGTGGGGGCGTCAAATCATGAAAACGCGCCCTGATGAGAGGCGCTACTAAATAAAGAAACGCCCTGTGGGAGGGCGTGAATTCTTTCAAACTCCCACGGCCAGCGGAGTGGAAACACTCACAGTCACAGAGGCAATCATCACATATGATTATCAAGATAAAAACATGCTCATCAAAATTTTAACTAAGTGGAGATTTTAAAACAAATCTATTCAATTGACAAATCACTTAGGGGAAAGTGCAAAGCACAATGGAGGGTGCCCGAGGGGCACAAAGGAAAGGGTACCGAGGGTACCAATGGGAAAGGGCACACTTGGGTGCCAAAGGGAAAGGGGTAATCAAATGAAAAACAAAAAGGGTCCCACCGTGATCGCCAATTTGTAGATTTGATTTAAAATCCACACTTATAAAATTAATTAACAATAAGCATGAAAATATGCATGGAATAGCAATGAAAATATATGTAGCATGAGATGCTATAGTGGAGTGTGATCGCCAGAGACCGAGGGTCTCAAAAGGAGATACAATATGAATACGTAGGGAGATGATCGCAAATACCTCAAATGCGGGATGATGTGATTGTGAGTACTCCTTTTCTCTTCAAATCGGCCGGCCGACGAAGAGAGTCTTTCTATTTGATTACCCTTGCAAAAAGACATACACAAATAACAAGATAGGAATTAGAAATAATGTGTGTGTAGTATCAAATTCCAATAGAAGATATGCGCATGAAGATCTATGAAAGACACACCTTGTGGGGGTGTTAGCCCTTAAACCCCTATGCAAGAAGGGTGGGAAAAATGATATGATGAATGAAAAAAATATAGAAATATGGGGAAAGAGTGCAAGTGTGTACTGTGGGGAAAATCTCAATATGATTGAGATGAAATCAATAATATGATGAATGAACGATGCATGAATATGAATTATTCAAATAAAATAGAATAAGGAGGAGGTGAATAAAAATCTGATTTTTAATGAAGCTTCTTGGCTTGAATCTCCAATCGGGAGATTGCTTCAAAAATATTGAGATTGGTCTTCAATGGAGAGCCCTCCTTAAGCCAAAGCCCTTCCCTTCCCCTTCCTCCTTCGGTTCCTGCAGAGGCAAAGAAAACAAAACAAAAAGAAACACACAGGCGGAAGAGAACAGAAGAGGAGAAGAAAAGAGAAAGGCAGAAGAAGAAGAAGAAAAAAAACGCAAGAAGAAGAAGCGGCTGAGGTGACTGCGGAAAGAAAAGAACAAAACGAAAACACCAAAAAAAAGAAACAGAAGAAGGGGAAAAGAAGAGAAAAAGCCTCTCGGGAACTTTCGGAACCGAACCAAAGGATCAACTCCACCCCTTTAAATAGATTTCAAAAAAGAAGATAAATAAGGGAAGGAAGATAAGAACAGCAAGAGTCCTCAATAGGGGAAGACAAGAACGAGGAAGGTGCCCAAACGAAGTAGGGACTCTTTGAGGAAAGGCTGAGTTCGTTCAGAACTCGGAAGGCAAAACACGACTTGAACAAGGGCGTTTCTTTAAAAATTGACGACTTGTACACAGGGCGTTTCTTTAAAAAAACACGCCTTGGATAAGGGCGTTAATTCAAAAAATCAAATTTTAGAATTTATTTGAAAAATTATGAAACACGTCTGATTCAAAGGCGTTAATTAAAAAACGCCTTAGCAAAGGACGTTAATTCAAAATATTCAAACTAGGGCCATTTTTTATTTCTCAATATTATTTTCTCATTTTTTAGGTGGAGGTGCATCTCGTCGCCCTGATTCCAACGACTATTTTTGCGAATTTTTCTGACACCCGGAAGGCCACCAAATCACCTCTGGAAGGGGGTTAAAAAAAATAATAATAATAAAATCCATTTGAAAGACACGCCCTCACGTGAGGGGTGAATTCATTTTTTTGATTTTTTATTCAAAATAACGCCTTTATGATAAGTCGTTAATTCTCGAAAAATTCCGAAAAATTCTCAGAAAAATCTAGAAAAATGGAAATTTCAAAGAATGGACGCCCTTACATATAGTCGTCAATTTTTAAGAAAACGCCCATGTATAAGTCGTTATTTAAAAGACGCCCCCAGTTAAGTCGTTATTTCTGAAAAATAGAGAAAAATGCCCAGTAAATCCAGAAAAATTCAGAAAAATCCAAAAAAATCCAGAAAAATAGGGAAAAATAGAAAAAAATAAGAAAAGGGTGAAAAAAAGGAGAAATCCAAGAAAAATGGGGAAAACCACTCAAACAAAGCTAATTTGAGGGTCAAATTGGGGCGTTACAAGGTAATAATGAGATGCACTCTCAGTAATGTCAATTTTGGCGTGTCTACAGTGAGGAGCGCTACCGAAGAGCACGAGAGCGTGGCTTTCGTGTTGGTAGCTTCTCTGGTGCTTCCGTAGATCAACGCCGGGATGTGGGAATAGGAAGAGGAGTACAGAGCGGTAGGAGTACCGCTTTTCGTAGTTGGGTAGCACCTTTGAGAGTGTTTTATCCGGAGAGTAGTGGGACGAGTGATGCAGAGAGAGAGGGCGGAACTTGATGTAATTTTTTTTGGTTTTTGGAATAAAATACAAGGTTTGGTTTGTTTGTTTTTCACCTTTGCTTCAGTTGCCTGAATCCCTGCACATATCACTGAAATAAACAAATCAGAATTTCTGTTCTGACTTGGCCCCTTGCTCAATAAGCAAATGGTCACTGTGACTGTCCTTGATAACTGGTCAAGGGGCCAAGCCTTTATTTAACGAAGGCAAGAGAAAGATGCGGTGATGATAAATGCGAGAGGCAAGCACACGAATGCAAGCGGTATTAAAAGTGAGATGCTACACGCAAATGCAATCATGCAAAATTGATTTGTTTTCTTTTTTTATATTTGGCATTTTTTTGTTTTATCATAAAAAAGATTTTTTTTTTGTTTGCAAATATGTATATTTTCTCTTTTTCATTTTTTTGTTGTTTTTATCATTTCAATTTTTTTTTTTTGCTAACGCCTGGCAAGCACCTAAATGGCACCTAACCTACATGAGAACAGGGGTTTCTTACTAACCTCCCAGGTATCCTAAGTGTACATCTAGGTTGATTTGGGCCTCTAGACCCCTCGAATGATGATCCCGCCGGCTAAGACTTACCCTGATGACAATACCGTCATGCCATGCTTAGGCTCCCAGTCACTTCCGACCACAGGGATTCACCCAAAAGGTGTTTGAGGTAAATGATTTGCCCGACCCGGGTCTGTTTCCTCACAACTCTAGATGGTATAAGATGGAACACCCTGGAACCCTAACGACCAACCGCGCGACGCTGACCCGGAATCAGACGCCGTCGCACCCATAGGTAACGCGCTTGCATTGGCCTAAGCCTGAGGTTAAACAAGAAGACATCAAGGTGGTAAACAGGGGTCTTGACCAGCCAGAAACACGGAGACTCCTTCGCAGCGATAGCTTTTGCTTTTCAAAGTGGGCAACCAAATGTGTATATTAAAATAAGGTCGCAGACCCTGGGCAGTTTTCACCTTTCAGAAATTCCATCGAACCTTCATCTTTAGAGGGAGAAGGAAGAGTGTAGGGGATAAACCTCCTGAGAGGACCGGCAAAGCCGTTAACCCGGCGAGCGAATAAGGGCCCATTAACTCTTTCCTTTCGGACAACTTCGGACCAAATCTCGAGCATTTACATTCCACGGCCCCTTTTGTGGATTCAGACTTTTACTTTGAGGGGTTCCGTTTATCGTAACAGGCACGGTCACGACCAGGCTTTTCTCTTGATTTTGATTTTATATTTCTTTTTGTGAGGGAGATATAGTCGTTTGACGTTTGTGGGCTCCCTTTTCGTATGCCTGCGGGGACACTGCACTCTTCTCGTGCTCTGATCGATGCTCGAAGAAATGGATCCTACTCTTGCCTTTGGGGTTTGAGTTTTGGTTTCTCATGCTCAGTGTTTTAAGGGCGCCGACTGTCTCATTGGGTCGAAGAGAAAAGAATAAAGATTACAGCTTCCGGAGATCTTCTAGGTGGGGCCCCACCGTAGGTGATGTTACTGACTTTTTTGAATACATAAGTGAGCACATGTTGGCTTCCTTCGAGCGAGCATAGGCCGACGTGGCCGGACAGGGATCTCCACGGTTCTGGCAAACCAAGACCTGGTGCCTACCAAGCCTTAATGGGCCCTATCCTAACATGAAGGTTAGATGCAGAGACTTAACTACATGGTGACTGCCAGGCATCGGCATTTTGAATTTTCCATATTTTTAGTAGTTTTCAATATTTCTTTATTTTTTTGATGTTTTCTATCTTTTCATCATTTTTTTTTGTGTTTTGACATTAAGCTAAGGGTAGTATTTCTTAAGATAAAGCCCATTCCAAGGGTGGGATAACTCGGTCCCTTCGGCGTTGATTAGCTTGTAGGCGTTGCCAGGGTACACGGCTTGAATTACAAAAGGTCCTTCCCAATTGGGTTGGAGCTTAGAACGCGGCCCTCCAGGTTTGACAAAAATTCTTTTTACGACCATCTCACCAACTTTGAATTTTCTCTCAACGACTTTCTTTTGGTAAAAGCGAGCGAGTCTATTTTGATACACACGCGCGTGTTCGGCAGCGGCCAGTCGCTTCTCATCCAAGAGTTCCAACTGGGCGAGGAGTGAATTACGACGATCGTCGAGGGGAAATTCCTCGTCCAGTTGTACCCTGAGAGAAGGGATCATAGTCTCGTACGGGACTACCGCTTCCATACCATAAGTAAGGGCAAACGGAGTCTGCCCGGTGGGGGTACGGATTGAAGTGCGATAGGCCCATAGGGCTTCGATAAGTTTTTCTGGCCAGTCTGAAAACTTACTAGACTCGCAGGTTTTTTTGATGATTTTGAGCAATGTTTTATTGGTGGCCTCCGCTTGGCCGTTACCTTGTGGGTAATAAGGTGATGAATGATGCAATGCAATTGCGTACCTTTTGCAGAGGTCCTGAAGGTCCTGAGAAATGAACTGTGGCCCATTGTCGGTGACGATTGTGCTTGGGACGCCGAACCTGGCGAGGATGTTCTTCATGATGAACTTACAGACTGTTGATGCCTTGATTTCCGCGTAAGCATCGGCTTCGGCCCATTTGGTGAAGTATTTCGTCGTAGTAAGGATGAAAGATTTCTGCTTGGTGAGGGAATTGGGATCACCTAGGGGACCAATGAGGTCGAATGCCCACATGGAGAAAGGCCATGGGGAGGATATTGGATGAAGTGAGGAAGATGGTGAATGGATTTTATCGGCGTGAAGTTGACACTTGACACACCTACGGACATAGACAGCACAATCCTCTTCCATAGTGGGCCAAAAAAAGCCTTGACGAATGATCTTCTTGGCGAGCATCTGACTATTCACGTGGCCACCGCACACACCCGAGTGCGTCTCTTCTACACATTTCCAAACCTCATCGTCACCAAGACATCTTAACAGAATACCAGTAAGGCTCCTCCTATAGAGTAGACCTCCAACCAATGTGTATTTCTGAGCCACCCTTCTTATGGCTTTCTTGTCCTCTGCGGTGGCTCCTTCAGGATAAGACTGATCTTGGCAGTATTTGACAATTTCATAGAACCATGGTTTCTCTTCATCAGCCAGTTCTTCTTCGGCCTCTGCCAACATGATTTCCCTCTTCTCAAGGATATCTTCCTGCAGGATCTTCCTTGCTATCCTGTCTTTGATATTTACGTAGGAAGCATCATCGATTGCAGGGGCGTGAAGTTTATAGATGGAAATGGACTTAAAACATCTTCCTAGAGGGAACCTTATGGATGATGCCAACGAGGCGAGGGCATCGGCGAGAATATTCTGATGACGAGGGACATGAACAAAGATCAGTTTTGCGAACAGTTTGGCAAAGGCAGCAGTGAGTTCTTGGTATGGCTTGAGTTTGGGATTGCGAGTGCGATATTTAGTGAGCACCTGGCGAAGGATGAGTTGACTATCACCTACGACTCGCAACTCAGTGATGCGAAAAGAATGAGCGAGTTCTAGGCCAGCTAGAAGAGCTTCATATTCGGCTATATTGTTGGTGACTGGAAATTTGAGCTGGTATGCCAATGGGAATGTGAGGCCTTCAGGCGACAGGAGGGCGATGCCGATTCCTCTCCCTTGAGAATTCAGAGCTCCATCAAAATATAGTGTCCACATTGGCTCATCTGATTGGTTGACGGACATTAGTTCCTCATCTGGAAACTCTGATTGGACGGGATCGAACTTGGGAAGAGGATGGTGAGCGAGATGCTCGGCTATGGCATAGCCTTTAATCGCCTTTTGCTGGATGTAGGTGATGTCGAACTGAGAGAGAAAACTTTGTCAGCGTGCTAGCCTATCCGTAAGGACGGCTTTCTCCAGAAGGTATTTGATAGGATTCATTCGAGCAATCAAGTGGACCTCGTGAGCCAAGAAGTAGTGCTTCAATTTCTGCACTACCCAAACGAGGGCAGCACAGGTTTTCTCCATGCCGGTGTACTTCTGCTCACAGGGATTGAGAAGTTTGGACAAGTAATAGGTTGCCCGTTCCTTGCCTTCTTCATCAGCTTGTGCGAGGACGGCTCCCACGGAGTCATCCAAGACTGAGACGTAAAGGATCAGAGGTTTTTCTGGTTTGGGTGGGATGAGAACGGGCGGACTAGCCAGATATTCCTTTAACCCTTCAAAAGCTTTCTGACATTTAGAATTCCAGTGGAATTCTACTCCTGGCTTGGTCAACTCGTAGAGAGGTCTACACCTTTGTGAATGTTGGGACACAAACCGACGAATAAACTGCAACCTCCCGGTTAAACCTCGGACTTCCCTCAAATTCTTGGGAGGCGGCATATCCCTGATGGCCTTAGCTTTATCGGGATCTATCTCGATCCCTCTTTTACTTACAATGAACCCCAGCAATTTACCCGACGACACACCAAACACACACTTTTTCGAGTTCATTTTCAATTGGAACTCTCTTGACCTTTGCAAGACCTTAGCCAAAACTTCTGGATGTTCCATCCTGGTCCTTGATTTCACCAATAAGTCATCCACATACACTTCCAGATATATGTGCATCATGTCATGAAATATGGCCATCATCGCTCTTTGGTAAGTAGCTCCAGCATTCTTTAATCCGAACGGCATGACCACGTAACAATATGTTCCCCAAGGGGTAGTGAATGACGTCTTTTCCTGATCCTCTTCTGCCAAACGAATTTGATTGTATCCTGAAAATCCATCCATGAAAGAGAGGGTTTCATAGCCTGCCGTGTTATCAATCAGCACATCAATGTGAGGTAAGGGAAAATCATCCTTTGGACACGCGCGGTTAAGGTCCCGGAAGTCGATGCAAATCCTGACTTTCCCATCTTTTTTCATGACCGGGACAATATTCGCCACCCATTGAGGATAAAGGACGACTCTAATGAACCTGGCTTTGTGGAGCTTATCGACTTCTTCTTTCATTTTCAAAGCCATCTGAGGGTGGAAACGCCGTAACCTTTGTTTTACCGAGATGGACCCCGGTTTTAGGGTTAAACGGTGTTCGACCAAGGTTGAATCCAGACCCGGCATATCCTCGTAGCTCCATGTAAATGTGTCCTTATATTCCTTGAGAACCTCAATTAATGCCTCTTCTTCAGAGGGTGGTAGGTTGTCACTTATGAGGATGATCCTAGGATCTTCCTCAGTTCCCAAGTTGACTTCTTTGGTGGATTCTTCTACGGCGGTTGACGGCGCGTCGAATCTCCTCATTCCACTAGCGTATGCGCCCGCCGCATCCTCATATTCTTCACCCTCATCTTCAGTGGGGCATTCTTCATCCGTGATCTCGTAGACTCCATACCCTTCATCAGATGCACAGTCACCCTCGCATTCTATTTCGGGTAGCTGGATGGGATTTTCTAACAACTGGGGGATGGCAAGAAGGGCCTGACACCTGGCGGCTAAATCCAGAAGGAATCGACGAGGGATCTGCCTACCCTTGGATTTCTTCCTAGGTACTACCCTTGGCCTATCATTCCTAGATCGACTGACAATATTTACAGAAGAAGAGGAAGATGAAGAGGATGGTGTAGAATGTACAGGAGAAGATCCCTCAGAGGAAGGGTAGAAAAGGTCGCTCATCGGACCTTAGACGGGTGGTCCGCGAGGCGGTACGCACCCGTGGGAGATGTAGGAGGTTTCCTCAACGAAGATGTGTTGTTGGGGAGTTTGAAAATTGACGTTTTTTTTTCGTTTTCATTTTTAATGACAAAGCAGTGAAAAGAGATTGGAGGAGAGAGAAAAGGGGTTATGGCTAGAGGATTGTGAGGCTCATAGAGTAGATCATGGTTGAAGACCTGGCGCGGGTTGAAAAGCCCGCGCAGGTATGTAAGCAAAGAAGGGGACCTGGGAAGATCATCAGACAATTATCTGGCCCAGGAAGAAGATATCAGCAAAGGCTGAGACGAGTGGATGGAGAGGATGGCGGCTAATGAGCCGTCGACGGCAATGTTGAGGACGGATGAAGATCCGTCGATGACAGAGTCCTTCTGGCGAGGACGAGGATAGTTTGGAACCTTGGCAAGAGTGGTAATATTCTCTGGTATTTCGGAGATCAATGGTGGTCCTTCAAGCTACGGAGATGAGAACATCCTTTCCAGTGCAACGGAAATGTCCCGTATGTCGAACCATTTGTCCCACTCGCATTCCGGATCTTTGATCTTGCCTCTTTTGGTGATCCTCGGACATTTTTCAGCCAAATATACAGCATGTGATCCCCCATATGCTTCTCGTGGGTGATCTCCCATCTGAACAACGGGCCCTCTGTTGAAGTGGTTTGATAGAGTCCACGTGAGGGGCTTCCAATCTGCCTTGAACGGTCCTTTGAAGCCTAGGCCAAACCTGCGGTTCTGCCTAATTTCCTTTGGCGGTTTGAGCATACCCTGTAACTGTGCGCCCAGACCTTTTCCCTGTTGATAGCCAATGTTCCTCATAATCTCCCAACCTTTGGAGTGAAAAGGGAGACATGATGTTGTGCTTGCCCTGACCGGCTCCTTTGGAGCTAGTGGAACATGAGATGGATCACGTACGTCCAGCAGTGACAATATGGGCCGATGAGACGGCCAAACAGAAGGCAGAGAGGTGTTGATAGCATCCACTGTGTGAAGGACAGGTGTACTGACCACTTTAATAATTCTCCCATTGTAAGGAAACTTCATGCACTGATGGTTGGTGGAAGGTACAGCGTCCATGGCTTCGATGTAAGGGCGACCCAGTATAGCCTTGAATGTGGGGTCCATGTCGAGGACATGGAATTCCGTGGGAATTGCCATGGGGCCTAGTTCTGCCTTCAGAATAATCATCCCCTGCGGCGGCCTTTTGCTATTGTCATAGGCCGTGACCGTGATCGAGGAAGGTCTTATTTGTTCCTCGTCGATCCCACACAACTGTGCTCATGGAGATCACATTTATGGATGCACCCGTATCCACAAGACATGGGTTCATGGATACCCATTGATTTTTATTAAAATGTACAATGCATATTTCTGAGCTTCCTTGGGAGCGAGCTCGTAGTTGTGAAACATGATGGGTGGTTGTGTGTCTGTTGGGGTCAGGACGGTCGAAATCTTCTCCACGGGGAGGTCTTCATTAACCATGACCTTTTGAAGATATTCCATCAAGGCCGCCTGGTGGGATGTGGATTTTTGAAGTAGCTCCAAGATGGAGATCCGGGCAGGTGTCTTGTCCAAGTGTTTCAATAGATCATACTGTGTTCCAGGGATAGCTCTTTCTGGTTGTTCTGTATCATCCTTCTCTGGCTGAGATTGCTCGGGATTCTGACTGTTGTGGGGGAAAACCCTGTGGAAAATCCTTCCACTCCGGAGTACCATTGCCTACGGCTTTTGTACCTTTGTGGGGGTAGCAGTGGGTTTTAACAGAGGTTTGATGGGTAGTGGTGGAGGAATGGTCGATGAAGCAGGGGTGATGACGGGAGCAGGGATTCTGATGAGGGGTTTGTTAGGTGGAGGTATGGCGGAGGTAGAGGGGAAATCGCGCGGATTATGAAGGGTAAGGGGTTTGGAAGGTGGAGGTGGAGGTAAGGTTTGAAACGGGTAAGGGTTTTGAGGTGGATGGTGGGTGATGAGTGGTTTTGAAGGCATTAGTGGTGATGTGGTGGAGAAAGACGGGGTTATGTATGGTTGACGGATGATAAGGGGTTTAAAAGGCGTAGGGGTAAATGTGGTAGAGGTGGATGGTAAAGTGGGGGAATGAGAGATGATGAGAGGGTGCGACGGCGTAGTGGAGAGTGTCGGTTGATAGGAGATCGGGGTACGGATGAGAGGGCGTAATGGTAGTGGAAATGGTGAAGGTGATACTGACGCGGGTTGATGAGAGAGAGGTGCTACCCGGGCAAGGTGAGGGGGTTGCATGACGATAGGGTTGGAGGTAGAAAGAATGGAGGTACTTTCCTGGTGCCACACCTGCTCTCTCCCGACTTCTGGGAAGGAGGAGATGGGGTTAACCTGATGATTGGGCTGTTGGTGCTCCGGTAATGGATTCTGGATTATTCCCATGTCGGGCTGTTGTTGTGGGGCCTACTGAGGCTGCTGTTGTTGTTGTGGTTGCTGCTGCTGTTGCTGTTGTAACTGCTGCTATGGCCTCTGAGGAGGTCTCCTAGCCTTGAGAGCCGCGACGTACCGTCTCATCTCATCCCAATCTATTTGATGTTCATCATTCATATCATGGATGTAATCTTTGAAATGGAAGCAGTAATCCACTGTGTGTCTCGGTTGCCTGTGGTAGACGCAGTATTTGGAGGTATCAACATTGGGGGGCCACGCGGGCCTTTCTCTGGGTAGGGCGAGTTGGTTTGATGCCATGAGGGCATTAAAAATGTCTGCTAAGGTTTCCGGCAATGGTGGATAGTAGGTTCTCTTGGGACCGAGCGGCCTCCTTTGTTGCTGTTGGGGACCATAGTTCCCCGGGGGTGGAACTTGGTTGTACTGAAGCGGTGGTTGTTGTTGCTGAGGTTGTGGTTGTTGTTGCTGGGGTTGGCGTAATGGAGGCATATTATCCTGGGGTGGATTATTTTGGGGTGGAGGACGAAGAGGGAAAGGACCCGGTTGAAGGGGAAGTCGGGGCATTTGTGGAGGCCTTGGGTTGACTGCATAGTTGGCATTGTTGACCGCACTGACTTGCTCATTTGTCACGACCCCTTCTGTGGCTCCGCCCGGGACACCAGTGCCTGTCTTTCTGACCACTTTGGGCTTCGGCGACTCAAACATGTTCATGATGGGGGAGTCTTTTAGCTGGGTTTGGATGTATCGGGCCCTTTCATAGAGTTCCTCCATTGTAGTAAGTTTATTCATGGCCAGGACATGTCTGAACTGTGGGGTTGCATTAGACACAATCATCTTCACTTGTTCGGGCTCGGAGAGGGTATCCCTTATTCTTTCCGCCAGAGACCTCCATCTATCAGCATATCGGACAAAATCCTCGTCGGGTTTCATCTTTTCAGCCACTAGGTCGGTAATGGAGAGTGAGGGACTGACCCTATCCCTATATTTCTGCAAGAACCTTCTCTGGACTATTTCAAAATTCTCGGCCTCGCGGGGCTCCAGAGAATAGAACCACTCAAGCGCGGGACCATCCAATGATCTCCGAAAGAGGTATGCCAGGGACCTCTGATCGTTTTGCCAGTAAGAGGACTCATACATGAAATCCTTGAGATGAATGAAGGGGTTGTCGGTACCATTGTATCTGCGGTACGTGGGCATTTCGGAGGGAGGAAGATGAATGACGGGAAGGATTGGCAAAGCAACCTCCGGGGTGGCTTTCACGTCCACCATCCTTCTCAGATTTTGAAACTGCTCGTCCATGCGGTTGAACCTATTGAGGAGCGATTGGGCGAGCTCCTCTGGGGGTGAAGGTGGCACTTGCCACTGGGGGAGAAACTGTCTCCCGGAGACTTGAGGGGGGAACCCAGAATGAGAGGGAGATGTCGGACCGCCGACAGTTGGCCCCGGCTGAAGCGGTGTCTGGGGAACAACGGGAGTTTGAGATTGTGATGGGAACTGGAATGAGGGTGGTTGTTGGCTCGCTTGTCCTTGAAGCGAGGGAGACTGGATGGCTTGCGCCAATGAGGGAGATGGAATGGCCTGCACGGACTCTTGGAGAGGTGCGATGGCCGGAGTTGACTCCTGGGGCGTGGGGGAAACATATTTCCCTTTTAGAATGGCCTGGAAGGCCCGGAGCTGTTCAGAGGTAAGCTCCGTGTTGGCGAGGACGCCCAGTAAGGAAGTGATATCCTGTGGCGGGGACGTGTCCCCGGCAATAACCTGCACCTCATGCGAGGGGTCATGAGAAGGACCCGAGTCCATAGCATAGACTCGCGGGTCGGCTGACAAACCACGGCTAGGGTGGTTCTCCTCAAAAGACTCGTGAGACATGCTCACAGTTTTCCCAGAACGCAAAAACATACACTAGCAAGTAGGTAGCAGAGATTATCAAACAAGTGGATGCCTTTACGCCCTTTTTTGTGTTTTGATTTTGATGATTTTTTTTTGTATTTTTAGCGAGATCCGAAGTTCACACAAAATGGGGACCCTAGTTTGTTTTGTTTCACCGCCGTGTCAGCTAGGGTCTCTCGTCTCACCACGAATGAAATGACTAACTCCGGGGAACTTCAATGGTACAACCAGCCCAGTGAACGAAGAGGAGATTCTTCGATGTCGGGGACTTACGGAGGTCCCAGTGTAGGAGATTCTAGTCCGTTGAGAGGAATTCCCAAACGGAGAGTCCTTCCTTCACCGGGAAAGGGTGATCCTCAAAAAAAATGAAAAAAAGGATAGAAAAGAGGAATGGATGTATGCAATGGAATGCTGACAGATATATGGAGTGGAAAAATAACAGAAATAACAGACATATAATAAACAAAGAACCAATCAGAACTAACGGTGATGCCGTGAGCACAACGGGGGCGCGCGCGGGCATGAAGGTGGAGAGGCACGGGTGGTGCCGAACTTGCAAGGGTAGCCGAAAGGAAGCAGTAGAGGTCCCACCGTGATCGCCAATCTGTGAGCGACGTCACGCGGTTCGGGGAAGAGCGGAGAGGACGCGGAGCGCGCGCGGGCTCCTCTTTCTTTTGGTGTTTGTTCGCTGCAACACAGAAATAAGAGAAGAGAGAGAAGGGGCCACCACGAGAGATTGCTCCGGCGGGGCGAGCCTGACAAGTGTGATATAGCAAGATATGGGGGTTAAACGGCCATAGCGGGAAGTGACTCGCCGCGGCCTCGGGGGGACGGGAATGGTGCAGAAATTAAATAACAAGAATTGAAACGGCCATTGGGGAAGTGACTCACCGCGGCCTCGAGAATATGAGCAGATAATAAGATGACAGAATATAAAGAGAATACAAAGAGCGGGAATTTAAACGGCTATTGGGGAAGTGACTCGCCGCGGCCTCGAGAACATAAACAGATAAGAATATAACGTATAAGAACGTGAATTTAAACGGCCATTGGGGAAGTGACTCGCCGCGGCCTCGAGAATATGAGCAGAATATAACAGAGTATAAAGAGAATATAAGAACGGAAATTTAAACGGCCATTGGGGAAGTGACTCGCCGTGGCCTCAAAACAAGATGTGATCGCCAGGGGCCGAAAGACCCCAAAATAAGAAAGTGATCGCGCCTACCTCAAGAGCGGGAGATGGCGGGTTGCTTCTTCCTCTCCCTCCGGCCGGTCGACGGAGAGGGCTTTCCTCGGCTACCCTTGCAAAACAACGACAAACAAATGACAAGTGGATTAGAAAGATGGAGGTGTAGTATTCAAATCCTTGCGATAAAAATAAAGAAATGATGGCAAGACACACACCTGGTTGGTGTTATCTTTTAAACCCCTCTCGGACTCGAGTAGGAGGAAAATGAGATGATTGATGCAAGAAGTATAAAAGAAGAGGCGCCCTTATGAAGGGGGATAGAGGATGCGAGATGATAAATGCAAAAGAACTACGAAGAAAAAGGGGAAGAAAGGCTTATTGGATGAGCCGAGGGTGAAATCCGGCGGAGCTCCGGCAGCGTGGGGACGACGTGGAAGCGCGATGGATGAAGACGACCTTCCTCTCGCGAGCGTGAGCACCCGAGAAGCCGGCAGAACCTCCACCTACAAAAGAACTCACGGGTTAGAAAATGACTCCTTAGCCTCTGGGCTTCGGCAGCCTATCGGATCACTTCGAAGCTCCCCCAGAACTGAGGGGGTGGGCCTCTATTTATAGAGCTACGGAGGGTGGAGGCGTCCAGGACCCTAGACACCTCCATCAGGGCAGAAATAATATTTTATTCTATTTTTATTTATTTTTTTTGGAATATTTTTGTGGAGGCGTCCAGGGTCCCGGACGCCTCAAACAGGTCCACCGAAAACCGACGACGGTCGCACGCGGTTTGGCACAACGAGTGGTTTTGTGAGCGGCGCCTCGTGATTCAGAAATGGACACGTCCAGCTGACTGGACGTCTCCATATTTTGGATTTTTTCACCCACGACAAACCGTCGTTCGGTGGCCGGCGCCCGTGAGGGTTTTGATGGAGGCGTCCAGGGGCCTGGACGCCTCCAAAATTATATTATTTTTTATTTTTCTTTTGTCTTTTATACCAGGGCTGGCATTTTGATTTTTTTATTTATTTTTATGGAGGCGTCCAGGGGTCTGGACGCCTCCATTAATATATATATTTATTTATTTATTTATTATTATTTTTTTATGCCAATTGGCATTTTACAAACATTTTATTATTATTATTTTTATGGAGGCGTCCAGGGGCCTGGACGCCTCCATTAATATATATATATATATATATATATATTAATTAGTTTTGGGCCCTGAGAAAAGAAATAAAATAAATTAGAAATATGGGGGCGTCCAGAGGCCTGGACGCCCCCATTAAGACCCACCCGGGTCCTCAATCGGTGGCCGCCCGGCAGTCAACATCTTGGTTCCGGAACCTCTTGATGCGTCTGACTGGTGTTGATGCCGTCCGAATGCCGTGACGAGACGATTCCGGATGCCGAAAAAGGCATAAGAAGACCCGAGAAAAGGAAGCACTCGAGTGATTCAAAATGCGTAAGCCGTTGCGGGGCGTTGTATAGTAATATGAGACTTTCTCAGGAGACGTCAGGAATGGCATGTCTACAGGCTCAGGGGTCAGATCAAATGTGAAATTCTCTAATAAGACCCTTTCATCACACTCACCACTCAATTAAAGATTATCAATCAAAGTATCTACCAATGGGGTGGATAGATTAAATGTAAATGTTTCCAACAAGGCCCCATCATCATGTTCTCCAAGAAGAGGAGGATATTTAGAATTTGTTATCATTAAATCAACAAGATTATTAATTACAAAGCAATCCTCCTTTTCATGTATATCCTCAATTGACGTGTTTGGGCCACTATTCTTCACAGTGGTATTCTCAATCTCAAAACATTCATAGAATGGGATGACGACATCAATACGATCATCATTATCCTTGAAGCCACCCCCTACTTCCTTCCCTTCCTCCATCATGGTATTGCGAGTGCACTCCCCCTCATTCCCAGTATTGACATCTTGAGCTAAAATGACAGGCATAAGATCATCATCATCATCATTCACGTATTGAGGGGGTTGGTTGAATATTGAAGGAAGGCCCTGGTAAGTAGACTGAGAGTACACGATTTGAGGTTCAAAGTAGTGGCCCGATGAATCACCCCTAGCATCGATATTGCTTTAGAAGTTTGGGTGAGATGAGTTGGGCGGAGGTTGATTACACATGTGCTGCTCGTGGGCTTCGTGGAGTGAAAGTTTAGACAAATGGGCTTGAATTGTTTGGTCCATATAAGTCAAATTTAGGTGATTACTCCAGCCTCGATTATAATCATCTAAAAAGATATCACAATTGAGCTGAGAGAATCCTAGAGCATTTTGGACATGTGCTTGGATGACTGGTGGGAGTCGGGCTACAGTAAGACATTCACTCACATGGTGAGTAAGACTGGCACAGAACACACATGCTTCCTTGAAAGTTTAGATTGGATTTTCAGCCTGATTGAAAGATCCTACAGATTGTTTATGAAATGAGATTGAGGCATGATTCATCGACTTTTCACTCAAAATTTCAAACAGATCATAACTGTAATTTCCCGGGTTTTTCAGACATTTTTCAAATCAGGATCCGTGAGTTTCAGATCACTTTTGGGGGTCCCGGAGCGTGTTTTACGGTTTACGCGTGTTTTTTCCTGACGGACCTACGGAACCATGTGTAGGGCAAACCGTTGCGTTCTCCTACTCCGGGACTGTACCAGTGCGACAAGTGTGTTCCGAGGATCGAGGAAATAATTTTTCTCAATTTTACATATTTTTTTGATTTTCTGGATTTTCTATATAAACCCCCATTTTCCCCTTTTTCTTTTTCTCCTTTTCTTCTTCTTTCTTCTTCTTCTTTCTTCTTCCCGTGAGCGCTCGCGACCGTTGCCCCCTCTCTCTCCCGTTTGGAGCTCGCGGCCCCTTCCTCCTCCCGCGACGGGCGGTGGACGGTGGCTGTGGTGCGGTGACGACGGTGGCGGCGAGAGGGACGCGACGCTGCCTTCTTTGAGGCGTGGGAGAGGAGATCATGTTCGGCCAAGGTTTTGAGACCAGCGACGATCCGGCGGCTTCCGGGCTTCTTTGAGGTAGGGGGACGGATCCCTATGCCCTTTATTGCTTTCCCCTTGATTTGTAGGCCATGGGGAGGTCGAGAAGGGCGTTTTTTAGCCGAGAGGGTCAAAATCCATGTTTTGGGGTTGAGCGCCGGATCTCTCATTTCGTGGAGCTTTTTGACCGATCTAAGGGTTTAGAATCATGCTAGGAGGCTTGGGGAAGGATTCCCCGTTGTTTCCAATGATCGGGACGTGGATCAAATTTTTTGGTGTTTCTCGCCGGTTTCACGCTCTGGTGGGCCTTGCGGCCCTTTCAGGGACCGCTAGGCTCCCCAGGCGGCCCTCAGAGAGGCCACTAGGCAACTTTGAATGTCGGTAGACCTTAGCGGTCCTCCTAGGACCACTAGGGTCAGGGTGGCTGTCACGCGATAGACCGCTACCCTCGGATTAGCGGTCGTCAGACGACCGTTTTTCCCGTTTGACCGAGCACCCCTGGGGTGCGTGTTTTCGACCGTTGAAGGCCACGTGCCGGATAGCGGTCATGACATGACAGTTTCTGGCTGCCTTGCGGTCCTGTGAGGACCGTTTGGCTGGGGATAACGGCCTAGCGATGGACCGTTAGGCCCCTTGTGGCTCATCCCATTGCGGTCATGGGTTGACCGCTTGACTCCTCCTTGCAGTCCAGAGAGGACCGCTAGATCTACCTTGCGGTCCAGAGAGAACCGCTAGGCTCTAGGGCTATCCTGAGAGGACCGCCACTCTGTTTCCTTCCGTTCAGTTATTTCCGTGAGTCGAGTCTCACCTCCAGTGACATGTCCACTAGACGTAACTTTCCTGCGCACGCGTGTGCGAACCCACTTGGGAGTGGTGCAGAGCGTGACCCGAGAGAGACGGTTTTTAAGCTGGTTACCGTAGGGCCCCCACGCACAGTCGATCCGGGGCTTCGGGGAAGAACCAACTAGAGGATCCGACCTAGGGCGCATGGTCTGTGTGTGCACACTTAGTTGGGGGCGTCGGACCTGCGCTGACGAGCGCAACCCCAGCTAATCCTTGTTCTTTGTTCCTGGTTACTAATGCGGTGTCTCAGTCTCCGCCTGGGGCGTGGTAGCGAGACACCTGAGGCTGCGGACTAAGTCGTCAGTGGACGCATCCGGCCTTACTTCTAGTGGGTGGTACTCCTGTCCCCTGGCAGGTGCAGACTTGTGTCTTGACGGACCGTGGTTCGTTTGTACGGTATGGCCAGTGTAGAGGACTTTTTCGTTTATTTATTGTTGCTTGTAGATTTTGCCGTTCTTTCGTTAATTAGGTAGTGTTACCTTCCGTGTTTGTTCGTGTCTTTCCGCCTTGTTTCTTTTATGCGAGGTGGGGGTCCGCGGGATCCCTACTGAGCCTATGAAACGAGGCTCACCCCTATGTTTTCAGGTGAGGTGGGGTCGTCGGGAGGCGCTTCCGAGGTTCCGCGTGGTTCTTTCGGCCAAGGTTAGTCGCCAGTTGCAGAGCCGGGGTATGCCCTGCGTACTTGTACTTTTCTTTATGTTGACTGTACTTATTTTGGACATGAGATACACTAGACCTTGTAGCAGTTTAGTTATCTATTTAATTTTTTGTATTTTTATTTAGTCATTTATTGTGCTATCCCTACAGTTACTTCAGCTTCTCTTGTATCCCCACACCATCCTTTAACCCTTCCGAGTTTTCGGGCTCGTGAGTGGCGGGCCGAGGTTCGAGTTGCGCCGGTTCCTTTCCGATACTCAGATCCCGGTCCCCTACAGTTGGTATCAGAGCGGGGTTGTGGAGGTACATGAGAATCTAAAATGATTGCAGTGGTCCAAAAGGTCCATGAATGTCCTTTATAGTCGGCAACTGGTGTAGGGCTCCGTGTGTTTTATTAATTCTGTTGTTTGTTTTTTTGTTAACAGGAGGTTATGGTGCCCAGGAGAGCGACTCGTTCCCAGCAGGGAGAGTCGGGCGGGGGCCAGGAAGGGCAGAGTAGAGCAGCACGTCCGGCGAATACAGCTGAGGAGGCGAGAGTTCCTAGTGCAGAGGACTTCTTCCGAGGCATGTATCAATATGTTCTCCAGCAGCAAGGTGGTGATGTTGGCGAGGACTCGTCATCTCGAGGTGGTCATGGCCGTGTGCTGAGATATTTCTTGCAGCTCCAACCGCCTCTTTACAACGGGCAGCCAGATCCTGAGGTGGCCAAGGAGTGGCTGGATGATTTGGAGAGGATTTTTAGTTCTATGGAGTGTGCTGAGGAGGAGAAGGTGGTGCTGGCTACGCATCGATTGCAAGGATCAGCCCGGACGTGGTGGACGTTAGAGTGGGGTGCAGTGCTCCAGTCCTGTCCTCTTCAACAGATCACGTGGCTGGAGTTTGTCATGGCTTTTCAGGGTGCGTTTTGCCCATCTTTCATCAGGTCGTAGAGGCTGCGTGAGTTTCTAGAATTGGTCTAGAGTGATATGACGGTGATACAGTATCGATCCAGGTTTATTGAGTTGGGCCGTTTTGCGTCTCATATTATGGCAGATGAGGAAGTGAAGACCGAGCAGTTTGTCGGGGGTTTGAGGCCAGAGCTGAAGCATCCCCTACTTGCATCGGGTTTAGCCAACCTAGATGCGGTTTGCAAAGCAGCAGCGGCATTGGAGAGAGACTTGCAGAAGGTTCAGGGGCAAGGTAGCACAGGTCAGACGTAGATGGGTCTTAGTCAACCGATGGACGTGCAGCAGTAAAGTACCGTCCAGCCCTCAGTAGGTAGTTCGGGGGCATCTCCGTCCATGGCATCGGCGGCAGACTCGGAGTCCTTTGGGTCGAAGTTGAAGTTGTTCAGTGAGATCGGTTTCAGTAGGAGGCGTCGAGGCCGTAGGGAGCCCAGGCAGAGATCGGTAGGCAGTGTTCAGCAACCCGTGTCTTATTTGAGCCTGGATTCAGTGAGTGGTTCTCGGGGCGCGTGTCCTCGGCGCGGCGATTCTCATCCAGGCAGGCAGTGCTCAGCGCCTGTGATTTGCTTTAGGTGTGACCAGCCAGGGCACATGGCACGTGACTGTCTGTAGAGACCCCGTCAGTCGCTTGAGTTCCAGCAGCAGCAGCAATTCCAGCCCCAACAGATACCACCACAGCCGTAGCAGTACCAGCAGCAGGGATAGTTTCCTTAGTTGACTCGGTCGGCTACTGTAGGGAGGCAGAGATCCCGAGGTAGAGTTACTCACATGACCAGAGCAGAGGCTGAGGTGTCACAGTTGGTGGAAGGTACTATTCCGATTTTGGGTTGTGCGACTTGTGTTTTGTTTGATTCTGGTGCATCTCATTCGTTCATATCTGAGGATTTTGCTCAGAGTGTTGAGGACCCGGTGGCCGAGATGTCATGTGATTTGGCGGTAGAGTTGCCTACCGGTGGCTTCATGATCACCCCGTATTGTTTTGAGAAGGTGCCTGTGTGGGTGGAAGGGCGGAACTTATCGGCCATGCTTTATGCATTGCCGCTTCAAGACTTTGATGTGATTTTGGACATGGATTGACTCAAGGCCCATCATGCCATGGTGGATTGTGACTCAAAGAAGGTCTATTTCCGACAGCTTCGTGGACCCACCTTCTATTTCTGAGGTATCCGGTCTTCCCCTTCCCATTTTCTTATTTCGGCTATTAGGGCTTGTCGATTGCTTGACGCTGGTTGTCAGGGTTTTCTCGCTTCAGTGGTCCTGGTCGATCGGCTGTGTCCGGAAGTGGAGGATATTCTGGTCGTGTGTGACTTTTCTGATGTTTTTTCTGAGGAGTTGCCAGGGTTGCCACCACAACGGAAGATTGATTTTATGATTGAGGTGGTACCAGGTACGGCGCCTATGTCGAAGGCTCCTTATCGTATGGCGCCTGCGGAGTTGAGAGAGCTGAAGGCGCAGTTGCAGGAGTTGCTTGCCAAGGGGTATATTCGTCCTAGTTTTTCCCCGTGGGGTGCGCCGATATTGTTTGTGAAGAAGAAGGATGGTAGTTTGAGGCTGTGCATCGACTACCAGCAGTTGAACCAGGCGACTGTTAAGAACAAGTATATGTTATCTCGGATTGATGACTTATTTGATCATCTTCAGTCTACCTGGGTGTTTTCGCGGATTGATTTGAGATTGGGTTATTACCAGCTACGGATTCGAGAGTCTGATGTTCAGAAGACTGCATTCCGCTCGAGATATAGGCATTATGACTTCTTGGTGATACCGTTTGGGCTCACCAATGCCCCTGTGGCATTTATGGATTTGATGCATAGGGTGTTCCATCCGTATCTAGACCAGTTCGTGGTCGTGTTCATGGACGACATCCTCGTGTATTCGCGGTCTGCTGAGGAGCATGTGCATCATTTGAGGATGGTGTTGTAGACCTTGCGTGATCACCAGTTGTATGCCAAGATCAGCAAGTGCGAGTTTTGACTTCGAGAGGTGTAATTTCTGGGACACGTGATTTCTGGTGATGGTGTTTCCGTGGATCCGACCAAGGTCGAGGCTGTGGTGCAGTGGCCGAGGTCGAGTTTCGTCACGGAGATTCGGAGCTTTTGGGGCTAGCAGGATATTATAGGAGGTTCACTCAGCATTTTGCTCATATTGCGGCCCCGATGACCAGGCTTATGGGGAAGGATGTGTCGTTTGTCGGGACGGAGGAATGTGAGCGGAGCTTTATGGAACAGAAGACATTGTTCACTACCGCTCCAGTGTTGGTGTTGCCTTCAGGATTGGGAGATTTTGTGGTGTGTACGGATGCTTCTGGGGTGGTTTGGGTGCCGTGCTGATGCAGCATGGTAGAGTTGTGGCGTATGCATCTCAACAGTTGAAGCCACATGAGGTGAACTACCCTACTCATGATCTTGAGTTGGCGGCGGTGATTTTCACCCAAAAGATCTGGAGGCACTATCTGTACGGTGAGAAGTTCGAGATGTTCACTGACCATCAGAGTTTGAGGTATGTGTTTACCCATAAGGATCTTAACCTCACGTAGAGGAGGTGGATGGAGTACATGAAGGATTATGATTTTACTCTATCGTATCAGCCTGGCAAGATGAATGTCGTGGCTGACGCCTTGAGTAGGAAGGTGGTGGTCAGTCAGATGTTGCTGAGGAAGTGGAGGTTATGGGGGCAGGTGCCGGCCATAACTTTTAGGCTCAAGATCCCTCAGGATCAGGTTTCGGATGTTCTCGCGAGCTTGACTGTTACGCCAGCTATTCGTCGTCAGGTCACGGAGGCTCAGCGTGCGGACCCCGAGCTACCCTGTATTCTGTCGATGGCCGAGGTGGAGTTTGGTGAGGATGGAGCTGTAAGGTTCAGAGGTAGGTTGTACGTCCCAGCTGAGGAGCAGGTGAGACCCGCGGTATAGCGTGCATCCAGGATCGGCGAAGATGTACCAGAACCTGAAGATGCAGTTTTGGTGGCCTGGGATGAAGAGAGACGTAGCAGAGTTTGTGGTCAGGTGTTTGACCTGTCAGCAGGTGAAGGCTGAGCACCAGTGACCAGGAGGTACACTTCAGCCCTTGAAAATTCCTACGTGGAAGTGGGACCACGTGACCTCCGATTTCGTGGTTGGATTGCCGAGGACGTCCAGTGGGCATGATAGTATTTGGTTACTGGTGGATAGACTGATGAAGACAGCTCGGTTGTTGCCGATCAAAGTCAGTTGGAGCATGCATAAGTTGGTCCGATTATATGTGGAGCAAATCATTTCGTTGCATGGAGTCCTGATCTGGGACGGACATGGGAGACGACACTATTAGGTGCCACCCTCGGACTCTAGATGAAGACGCGACCAGCAGCACACACCAGGGAGACACTAAGCCCGACACTACGAGCTCCTAGTGGCAAAACGTCGCTAACAGAAGTGGAAGCTCACTCGTCGTCCCAAGCGAGGGAAAGCGCGGACCGTGCGCAGTTAAGGAATCGGCGGAGGTCAAGGGTAGTCCGACTCAACTTCCGGACTCGGATCGAGTCACGGGACGGGTCACACTCACTCTCACAGCGGTGACATGGACACACGGGCTAGTACCTACGCTCTCGGCAGCGGCAAAAGACCGTATACTAGCTAAGCAAATGAACGCCAAGAGGTTCGGACCATTACCTCCACGCACCCGGCATGGCGAAGACAACCCCGGCCGAATCACGGACTCCCGGTTAAACAATATCACAGCAATACAAAGATTTGACCCACTCCACGCAGGGAGGTAAAAGGTCACATGTGGAGCCCGGGAATCACGCAACTCGGGTTGATGGGCAGCATCTTGATGTCGCCCGGCGGTGCCGAACTCCGCGTTTTCGTGCTTTCCGAACGGCGGGTTCTGCGGGCCCGCGGGGCCCACGGATGGTGCTGTCCTCCGGATCTGCGGGGGTGGGACCCACTGTGATGGGGACCCCTGGTGGCGCGCCTCCACGGATGGCGGTCGGCAGGGAACACCGATCGGGGGTCGATCGGTCCCGATTCCCAAGCTTTGAAGTTGCTGCCCACGGATTTATAGTTGCTGTTTTCAGGCGCGCGCTCCGGCGAAAACGGCCGCTGCGATTAATCCCGACGTCGGATCAGGACGCATGAGCTATCGTTGGAAATCTCTCTTCAAATGCTTCAATCTAGACCTAGAGAGATCTGCTGGATCTGGTCGGATCAGAACTTTAATGAATTTACAAGCCCCTGTTGTACAGTAACCGAAATCTCAGATCTGCAGGGTACTTGTCTGAGAACCACCGTTCACCGCCTAGTAAACCTCCGATTCAACTCTTGAGTGCTTCTTTAAAGTTGTAGGGTATCAAACCACGGAACTGGGACTATTTTGGGAATTTGATTTGGAGGCGGTGGTGATTTACTATGATTTTTGGAGTGACTGGTGGTCGGATCTGGGAACAGGGGGACAGAACTGTAGCTGGGACTGAGAACGATTTTTAGAAAATATGAGATGGATGAAACAAAAATTGAGAAACATTGTGGATGAAGGGGTGGATGGGTGGAACCTCCAGTAAAATTGGGCGAACCAACATAAATCAAAAAGTGGACCTAAGACATGAAACTCAGGGCGGGGATGAATCTGGACAGAACTCTGGCAGAACCGAAATGGAAGAGTGGACGAAAATCAAAAATTATGAAACGATATCTGAATGGCAAACCAAAATTTATGGGGTGTCCTTGACACCTCTGAAACATCCACTAAAATCTCCAGATCTATCTAAGCTCGTGGCTGAGACAAGAAATTCGTGGAAGCTCCTATGGTACTGCGCGGACAAAACTCCCTTGATGGCGAAGGCGGTGCGGTGGCGGCTCGTGGCGGCGGCGGCGATCGTCGGAACTGATACACGAGGCGTCACACCTCAGAATGGAAGCCTTCACAGCTTCAAGGGGGAAAGGGAGGAGAGAGGAGGGGGGCGCACCAGCCCTTGCTCTTGGAAATACTTTGATTCAAATGGCATTAATTTATCAAAATAGAAAATACAAGCTTAAATAGGTTACATCTCACATCCATCCACAACCGTAGGATCTAGGAGTGGGAGATGAAGGGCTGAGATGGCATGAGACACACACACACAAAAATAATTAAAAAATACAAGGGGAGGGGCGGCCCTTGGACCAAGGAGAGTGGCTTGACTTGGTAGGTGGGGTGGGTGGCCAAAATGTGGACTTTCCAAGCCACTTGTCCCCCACTTGGCCCACCTATCTAGAAGCCTCCATTTGACATGCTGACTGACCCCACTTGGGGCCCTAAGGCTGAGGTGGATCAATGGGAGGGGCCCTGGGGGTCCCGTGGGGCCCAGGGGTCCCACTTTACAAATAAGCCCCTCGAACTATCTAAATTACACACTGACGAAAGAAAATAAAATACATTACACACAAATAAAAATCCCCAAAAATATGATAAATGCTATGACTCAGTGGGGAACCTCCAGACTGTCTCCGAGCCATAGGGATGCTGAGGCGGCTAGAGTCGTGCTCCTTGTGCGGTACCGGTGGCTCGCCAGCTCGTGTCTCGCATGCGCTCGGGTGTCCGCACCAATTCTCCCCGGGTGGGAGAAACTCGACCCTGTCGAGTAAGGGTCGGCATCGCTCCGGTATCGCTCCAGAAGATCCGGATCGATCCGCTGCAACTCGCCATGTGTGATCCATGTGTCCTCAGTAGCGGGCTGTCCTCTCCATCGCACTAGGTAGCGCGGGTAAGATCCACTCCTGGTAACTGTCACTTGCTCGTCCAGTATACGATCTATATGCTCACGCTGCCGTGAAAAAGGGGCTGGAGGTGGAAGTGGAAACTCAGGTGTGGGATCACTCTCAAGGGGAGGAGATGGCTCAAAAGGCTCACTAGGGATCACCGCTGGGTCCCTATATGCAACAAGATCCGATACATTGAAGGTAGAGCTTATACCATATTCCTCGGGCAGGTCCACAACATACGCATTGGATCCAACGCGTTTCAACACTCTAAAGGGACCGACTCCGCGAGCTTGCAACTTCTTAACGGTTCTAGAGGGAAACCGTTCAGGTCTTACCCTGATCATGACGTATTCGCCCTCGTGGAACTCTCGGTAGTGTCGGTGGACATCGGCTAACTCCTTGTACCGTGCATTGCTGGCCTCAACTGTGACGACGGACATCGTCATGCAGACTCCTAACATGATTAGCAAAAGAAAAGAAACACAGGATGCACACACGACCTAACATGCTTAGCAAAAGAAAAGAAACACACGGATGCACACACGACCCTAAACAACCCTACAGTTAGTAAAACCTAATCATATGCAAGGTGGTCCAGGACATCCGAATGTGTGCCATGAATGCATTTGACATAACCGGAGGTTAATGTCATGGTGGACTCCTAGACATCCTACGATGCACCAACCATGGACATGGGGTTTGGATGTGGGAAGTCCGGGAGGTTTGGGTGGTTGAGGTGGGCCGGGGAAACCAAAGTCTTCATTACCCCCAAATGACGGTTCGGACCTAGTGCCATGTAAAGGTTGCCAGGCCCGAGTTGGAGGGGTGTGATAGTGGACTTCCTTAAAGAGGTGGAATGGAGGTTGTGGGCCAAAGGGCCCATGAAGAAAGGGATCGAAGGGATCAAAGAATGTGTGACCCCTCGATATGGATTCCCTCATTTCAAGGTCCCATGTGTGGAATTCTAGAAGGTGCTGATGGTCACCTTCATCCGTGAAGGGAGATGAGACGGTGGGGGTATGATGGTGGACTCTCTCGAAAAGGTGGAGTAAATATGGTGGGTCACGGGGTCCACAAGAGAATGGGTCGAAGGGATCATAGAAGGTATGACCCCTCGGACTAGGCTTCCACAATTCACTGTCCCACATTTGAAAATCTTGGAGGTGTAAATGATCACCTTCATTCATTGTGAGAGGTGGGACGGCAGTCATAGGTAGAAAGTAAGATTCCTCCCTTGGGCAAATGGGAATGAAATCGGGCTCGGCCGACATAGGGAGGAGTAGAAGAACCTCCGTGGTAACATGACCCACGGTGTACACGGAGGTGATGGACCCTAAAGCGGGATGAGTGAAACTACGACCTGTGGGTCGGTCAAAGCCTGGAGCCAACAAGTGCGTAAATGTCCACTGCCGGTTTAACCCTTTAAGAAGGTCGTCCAATGAATCCACATAGTGACTAGACCGGAAGGTGGTGTGAAATGAGTTGACCGGCACTAATGGTAGGGTAGGGTCCATGGATGGGAGGAGAGATGGAGCCAAGCCGTTCTTGAGCCATCTAAGAAGTGATTCGGCTATGAAAAGTGTACCCGTTAGAAACACGGGTGGCTCGGGCTTTGGCGGCTCCAAATGAGAGGGCTCTGAAATAAGATCGGAAGGTGAGTGTGAAGGTAATGGAGCTCTCATGGCTGGGGAAAGAGGGTCCACTATGATGGGGAGAGGACCTTGGGATGGCACCTTAGATGGCATTGGGTTGGGGCTACCAGTTGCTACCTCCTTAGGCTCGTGTAGGAGTACATCACTAGGAGTACGTGTCTTATCCACCCCATCCAACCGGTCCAAAATCATTTGCATAAGTTCGGAAACGGAGTGGGTTGGAATAGGGATATCATGGTGGACTCGTCCGCAGTCAACCGTCCTAAGATTGGGTCTTGGCTCATCTACGTGTGGGGCTCTTTGCCTCCAACTAGGACCCACTTGGTTGGAAGTGATTGGGTGGGGCCGGTTGGAGGTGACCGGTTGGGGCACGTAGACCTTCCTAAGCTCTCTCTTCATGTCCCACCTTGATTCGATGGGCCATTGCCTCTTAACCTCTCTCAAGCGCTCAATGTGGTCCCACTTTTCGGCGGCCTCGTGTAGAAGCCTCTTCTTGGCAAAATAGAATTGCCCGGCTTCGGACATGGTATAACAATCAAAGTATGTGTCCATGGCGGCCTCCCACTTGAGGTAGTCGCCCGGGCCATTGGAGCCATAAAAATCCTAGGCTTCGGGCCTACGGAAGTGGAGTGGGTGGTTGCCAAGCCCATGGGTGGACCAACGGCCATATTGCTCGGGTGATGGGGATTCCATGTGAATTTGGCGGAACTACATGCTATACATGCCGACACGTGGAGAAGACCGACTGACTCTTATTGGACCACACATGAAGTAGGAGACACAAACTGATGCAAACACCGACTAATGCATCTAGACCTAAACCAATATCCGGTACGTGGCGGAGTTAATCGATCCGAAGATCACTCCCGCAAGTGTGCGACCTCCCGATAGGCGTAGCCTAACGTTCGGACAACACCTTTTAAGATACCGAATTATCGGGATGAAATGTAATTTTAACACACTTTTTTTGTTGTTGTTTTGAAATGATGATCCTAGACTCGACTTATACCATGCAAGACATATGCAACGACTACCCTAGACTCAACCTGGCTCTGATACCAAACTGATGCGGGACGGACACGGGAGACGACACTATTAGGTGCCACCCTCGGACTCTAGATGAAGACGCGACCAGCAGCACACACCAGGGAGACACTAAGCCCGACACTACGAGCTCCTAGTGGCAAAACGTCGCTAACAGAAGTGGAAGCTCACTCGTCGTCCCAAGCGAGGGAAAGCGCGGACCGTGCGCGGTTAAGGAACCGGCGGAGGTCAAGGGTAGTCCAACTCAACCTCCGGACTCGGATCGAGTCACGGGACGGGTCACACTCACTCTCACAGTGGTGACATGGACACACGGGCTAGTACCTACGCTCTCGGCAGCGGCAAAAGATCATATACTAGCTAAGCAAATGAACGCCAAGAGGTTCGGACCATTACCTCCACGCACCCGGCGTGGCGAAGACAACCCCGGCCGAATCACGGACTCCCGGTTAAACAATATCACAGCAATACAAAGATTTGACCCACTCCACGCAGGGAGGTAAAAGGTCACATGTGGAGCCCGGGAATCACGCAACTCGGGTTGACGGGCAGCATCTTGATGTCGCCCGGCGGTGCCGAACTCCGCGTTTTCGTGCTTTCCGAACGGCGGGTTCTGCGGGCCCACGGGACCCACGGATGGCGCTGTCCTCCGGATCTGTGGGGGTGGGACCCACTGTGATGGGGACCCCTGGTGGTGCGCCTCCACGGACGGCGGTCGGCCGGGAACACCGATCGGGGGTCGATCGGTCCCGATTCCCAAGCTTTGAAGTTGCTGCCCACGGATTTATAGTTGCTGTTTTCAGGCGCGCGCTCCGGCGAAAACGGCCGCTGCGATTAATCCCGACGTCGGATCGGGACGCATGAGCTATAGTTGGAAATCTCTCTTCAAATGCTTCAATCTAGACCTAGAGAGATCTGTTGTATCTGGTCGGATCAGAACTTTAATGAATTTACAAGCCCCTGTTGTACAGTAACCGAAATCTCAGATCTGCAGGGTACTTGTCTTAGAACCACCGTTGACCGCCTAGTAAACCTCCGATTCAGCTCTTGAGCACTTCTTTAAAGTTGTAGGGTATCAAACCATGGAATTGGGACTATTTTGGGAATTTGATTTGGAGGCGGTGGTGATTTACTATGATTTTTGGAGTGACTGGTGGTCAGATCTGGGAACAGGGGGACAGAACTGTAGCTGGGACTGAGAACGATTTTTAGAAAATATGAGATGGACGAACCAAAAATTGAGAAACATTGCGGATGAAGGGGTGGATGGGTGGAACCTCCAGTAAAATTGGGCGAACCAACATAAATCAAAAAGTGGACCTAAGACATGAAACTCAGGGCGAGGATGAATCTGGACAGAACTCTGGCAGAACTGAAATGGAAGAGTGGACGAAAATCAAAAATTATGAAACGAGATCTGAATGGCAAACCAAAATTTGTGGGGTGTCCTTGACACCTCTGGAACATCCACTAAAATCTCCAGATCTATCTGAGCTCGTGGCTGAGACAAGAAATTCGTGGAAGCTCTTGTGGTACTGCGCGGACAAAACTCCCTTGATGGCGAAGGCGGTGCGGTGGCGGCTCGTGGCGGCGGCGGCGATCATCGGAACTGATACACGAGGCGTCACACCTCAGAATGGAAGCCTTCACAGCTTCAAGGGGGAGAGGGAGGAGAGAGGAGGGGGGCGCACCAGCCCTTGCTCTTGGAAATACTTTGATTCAAATGGCATTAATTTATCAAAATAGAAAATACAAGCTTAAATAGGTTACATCTCACATCCATCCACAACCATAGGATCTAGGAGTGGGAGATGAAGGGCTGGGATGGCATGAGACACACACACACAAAAATAATTAAAAAATACAAGGGGAGGGGCGGCCCTTGGACCAAGGAGAGGGGCTTGACTTGGTAGGTGGGGTGGGTGGCCAAAATGTGGACTTTCCAAGCCACTTGTCCCCCACTTAGCCCACCTATCTAGAAGCCTCCATTTGACATGTTGACTGACCCCACTTGTGGCCCTAAGGCTGAGGTGGATCAATGGGAGGGGCCCTGGGGGTCCCGTGGGGCCCAGGGGTCCCACTTTACAAATAAGCCCCTCGAACTATCTAAATTACACACTGACGAAAGAAAATAAAATACATTACACACAAATAAAAATCCCCAAAAATATGATAAATGCTATGACTCAGTGGGGAACCTCCAGACTGTCTCCGAGCCATAGGGATGCTGAGGCGGCTCGAGCCGTGCTCCTCGTGCGGTACCGGTGGCTCGCCGGCTCGTGTCTCGCATGCGCTCGGGTGTCCGCACCAAGTCCCTATCTCCATTGTGTCAGATCGTCCTCCGCACTTCACTTCTGGATTCTGGAGGAATTTCCAGAGAGCTCTGGGTACGGAGTTGGCATTCAGCTCGGCCTATCATCCTCAGTCGGACGGTCAGTCTGAGAGGACTATCCAGACTTTGGAGGACATGTTGAGGTCATGTTGCCTGGAGTGGCAGGGGAATTGGACCCACCACTTATCGTTAGTGGAGTTTATCTACAACAACAGTTATCATTCGAGCAATGGTATGGCTCTCTATGAGGCGTTGTACGGGCGACCTTGTCAGACTCCGCTTGATTGGTTTGAGGTGGGCGAGCGTGTCCTGACAGGACCGGATTTGGTACAGCAGTGCATTGAGGTGGTGCATTTTGTTCGGCAGAAGATGTTGGCGGCGCAGAGCCGGCAGAAGAGTTATGACGATCGGAGGAGGCAACCCCTCAGTTTTGCTGTGAGAGATCGGGTGTTTTTTTAGGGTCTCTCCCATAAAGGGTGTGATGCGCTTTGACAGGCGTGGGAAGTTGAGTCCCCGGTACATTGGTCCTTTTCCTATTATCGAGCGTATTGGTGAAGTTGATTATCGGTTGCAGTTACCTCCGGAGTTGTCTGCTGTGCATGACGTGTTCCATGTGTCGATGCTTCGGAAGTATATGCCTGATGATTCTCACGTGTTGGAGGATGCCGTTTGGCCTGAGGTGATCCCAGATTTATCCCTTCCGGGGTACCCCATCCGCATTGAGGATCGGCGTGAGCAGCGCTTGCGGAACAAGGTTATTCCTCTGGTTAAGGTGGTCTGGCAGCATCATTCCGGTGGTGAGGCATCGTGGGAGCGTGAGGATGAGATGCGGCAACAGTATCCTTACTTGTTCGAGTGAGTCTTCTCCCCCGTTCCTGTGCATCATTCTTAATTTCGAGGATGAAATTTGTTTAACGGGGGAGGGCTGTAATGTATCGGGTTTTTCGGATTTTTTTCAGATCAGGATCCGTGGGTTTTGGATCACTTTCGGGGGTCCCGGATCGTGTTTTGTGGTTTACGCGTGTTTTTCCCTGACGAACCTACGGAACCCTGTGTAGGGCAAACCGTTACGTTCTCCTACTCCGGGACTGTACCAGTGCGACGAGTGTGTTCCGATGATCGAGGAAATGATTTTTCTCAATTTTCCATATTTTTTTGATTTTCTGGATTTTCTATATAAACCCCCATTTTCCCCTTTTTCTTTTTCCCCTTGTCTTCTTTCTTCTTCTTCTTCTTTCTTCTTCCCGTGAGCGCTCGCGACTGTTGCCCCCTCTCTCTCCCGTTCGGAGCTCACGGCCCCTTCCTCCTTCGGCGACGGGCGGTGGACGATGGCTGCGGCACAGTGACAACAGTGGAGGCGAGAGGGACGCGGCGGTGCCTTCTTTGAGGCGTGGGAGAGAAGATCATGTTCGGCCAAGGTTTTGAGATTGGCGGTGATCTGGCGGCTTCCGAGCTTCTTTGAGGTAGGGGGACGGATCCCTATGCCCTTTATTGTTTTCCCCTTGATTTGTAGGCCGTGGGGAGGTCGAGAGGGGCGTTTTTGAGCCGGGAGAGTCAAAATCCATGTTTTGGGGTTGAGCGCCGGATCTCTCGTTTCGTGGGATTTTTTGACCGATCTAAGGGTTTAGAATCATGCTAGGAGGCTTGGGGATAGATTCCCCTTTGTTTCCCCATCATCGGGCGATGATCGGGGCGTGGATCGGGTTTTTTGGTGTTTCCCACCGGTTTCGCGCTCGGGTGGGCCTTGCGGACCTTCTAGGGACCGCTAGGCTCCCCAGGCGGCCCTCAGGGAGGTCACTAGGCAACTTTGAATGTCAGTAGGCCTTAGTAGTACTCCTGGGACCGCTAGGGTCAGGGCGGCGGACACGCGATAGACCGCTACCCTTTGATTAGCGGTCGTCAGACGACCGTTTTTCCGTTTGACCGAGCACCCTTGGGGTGCATATTTTCGACCGTTGAAGGCCACGTGCCGACTAGCGGTCATGACATGATCGTTTCTGGCTGCCTTGCGGTCCTGTGAGGACCGTTTGGCTGGGGATAACGGCCTGGCGATGGATCATTAGGCCCCTTGTGGCTCATCCCCTTGCGGTCATGGGTTGACTGTTTGACTCCTCCTTGCGATCCAGAGAGGACCGCTATGTAATGCCCTGGATCCTTGGTAGGTCTTGCTGGATCTTCATTGGATCTTTTGGATTGGTTTCGGTGAGTTTCGGTTCGCTTTGGTGGGTTCCGAGTTGAGTTTTACGATCTGTGTGGGTTTTTCTCTCGTACTAGTTACGGAACCCTACGGTGAGTTTACTTGTCAGTTCCTCGACTCGTGGATGCTACAGCGACGATGTACTCTCCGAGCCGGTCGTTTCGACTATTTTTACGTATTTTTCTGAATTAGTGCATTTTCGGCACATTTTACGGATTTTCAGAAATTAGAAAAATCTCTAATTTCTTTTTATTTAACCCCCCCTTCTCTCTCTCCTCACTCTCGCGTTCTCTCCCTCTCTCTCCCGTTCTCTCTCATTCTCCCACCCTCTCGCCTCCGGCTGCAGACGGAGGGGACCGTTGGTGAGGTGGCGACGTCGGGGAGCTGCTGAGGCGCGTGATGGAGCGAGGATCGGTGCGGTTTGGGCGCGATCCCGAACGGTGGATTCAAAGCTGACGGTTTGGTTCGCGGCGCGGTTATCGGCGCGATTTAGTCCCTTCGGGGCACGATTTCTTCGGTGGAGGTAGGGTGACGGTTCTTCACTTCTTCCTCTCCGTTTTCCCTGCCATTGCACGTCGTTCGGTAAGGAAACGGCCGAGTTTGGGCTTGTTTAGCCTAAACCGTGATTTTCGAGTTTTGTAGGGTTCGCCGGAAAATGGCAACCATTCATAGCTCGGTTAGTGTTGAACTGACCGTCGGGATATTAGGATCCCATCCATGCTTATTTTGTGTTGATTGGTGGTCATTCGAGGCTGGTAGGAGCCCGGGAACCTCGGTGACTCTTTTAGGGTCGATTCGTTGAAATCGTCCCAATCTCTTGTTTTAATGCATGTATGTGGGGTTTTTCGCCTCCAGAAGTTGTTATTCGTCATGAGGCTTTGTTTCCCCTGCGCTACGGCGTGAATGGGGCGTGGAACGGGCCGATTCGGCCTTCCCCTTGTTTTTCCTGTCGTTCACGGTTTTCCGAACTGAACGCGGTCCACCAGTAACCGCGTTCATCTGATCGCGGTCCTAGGGCAACCGAGTTCATCAGGTCTAAAGAGTCAGCAAGGGTCGCGGTTTTGCGACAGACCGCCTCTGTCCAGTCGCGGTTTGATGGGGACCGTGACTGTCTGGTCGCGGTCTTCAGATGACCGCTACCACCGTTTTTGCTTCAGGCTAGTCGCGGTCCTCAGGTGACCACGACTGTGTGGTCGCAGTCCCGAGGATACCGTGACTATGTAGTCGCGGTCCCCAGGTGACCGTGACTATGTAAGTTGTTTCGATTGCATGGGTTTGGTCTCCGGTCGACCCGGTTGTGGTCCGATGGTTGACCCTCAGCCTTGTGAGTGTCCCGGACACCCCATGGGTTCCGTGCCCATATTTTGGGATGTCGGGAAGTGCCGAGTTGCTTCGATTAGCGTGCTCGTGAGTGCGTGTATCTTGGGCTTTGTGTTACGCTAGATCGAGTCGCTGTGTGTCGGCGTGTGTGCGGTGGGATTCCCCCGCATGTGTGTGTTGTTTCCCTTGCATTCCCGTCTTGAGGGAGTGGTCTCGGTAGCTTGTGGTCTGCCTCGGTTTTCGTGTTACCGTGGTTTTAGACCTAGTCTAGAGTTTAAGTTGGTTGGCCTTGATGGTTCAACCGTTGTCTGTGTTTTAGGGCGGTGTCTGTCCGTCGGTGGTCTTCTAGATAGGTCGGTTAAGGTTCACTGAGCGCGGTCTACTCCTTGACTGCTACAGTTTCCTAACGACTCAATCTTGGACCGCTAGTGTCTTTGCCTCTGGTTGCGTGGCGAGTCCTCCTTGACTGCTTGGTTGACCTAGCGGCCGAGTGATGGATAGCCTAGGCCCAGAGAGTGGTTTACCGGTGGTTTGGTTTCCGGTATCTTGGCTTAATCTTGGGGTTTGCCATTGTCACGTGGACATCATCCGATGTCCTGTGAGGGCTGTAACTGTGCTCCGAAGTGGCCAAGAGGGTTTGTGCTTGTGTGTTTTGGTCGGGTTCCGGTCAACCCGGGGTGACCCAGTGGTTGACAGGCGACCTTGTGTGTGGGTGTCTTGGTGGTTTTGCCCAGTCCGAGACACGGGTTCTGGATGCCTCGAGGTGCCGTGTTACCTCGGTCTGCCTGTCCAGATGTGTGCTGAGGGTCGTTGGTGTTTCCTCAGGTCTCCGTGAGTTGTTTTCTGCGGAGCGTCGTTTCTTGTGGCTTAGGATTAGACCGATTGGCGGCTTGTTCCGCTGTCTGTGACGATCTTGCCTTTGAGTCGTTCGACTTGGGATCGTTACCTGGTAGGTCTAGTTGCCTGGTCCTGAGTCGGTTGGCAGTGGTTGTACTGCCAGTGGTGCTTCGTAGTACGTGTGACAGGGCTTCCGTAGACTATCTGTACTCTAGCACTTGTGTTTTGGAGTCTGTGCCTAACCTCCACTAGTCGTAGCCTGTGACGTAGGCTTTTTAGTACGTCACCCACCGGGAGTGGTGGACGGGCAGTTCCCGTTACACGATTTTTAAGCTAGTTCTGTGGGCCCCGGCCAACGGTAGCGTCCTACTGAGGGGAATACTAGCTAGAGGCCTGGCCTAGGTAGTAGTCAGTGTATGCACACGTGGTCAGGGACTGAGGACTTGCGTCGACGGGCGTGACCCTGACTAGTCACTTGCAGCGTGGTACTGCAGTCTTGTGTCCGTGAGGTGCCATTTTTCCTTGGAACGTCGTTGTTCCTTGGACCTGGTTTTTGGAGTGTCTAGTTTCCTCCGTGCTGCACACGGTCTGGTAGACGTGACACTTGTGGTGCAGTGTAAGACGTCAGTGGACGCATCTGGCTGTTCTTCTAGTGTGAGGGTACTCCTATCACTTGACCGGCGACTCTTGCGTTTCTCGGAGCCGGTGTTCTCCTTTCCGTGTCGACTAGTCTTAGCCTTGCCCAAGATTTGCTTCCCTGGCTATGTGGTCTGTTCTTGGCTGTGTCCAAGATGAGCCTGGGGTTGCGTACACGATGTTCCAATCGTGTAGGCCGTTGTGGATGTTTTATCCATCCTTGCATGTCTTCATTTTGGACTTGGTGTCGGGTCGACAGATCGGTAACTTCTGACTTTGCTGGATCAGAGTCGCCCTTCTGTTGTTGCTTGGAGTAGTTTGGGGTGCCGAGGTTAGTTCGGCCGCCGCTTATCTGGCGCGGGTTCTTCCCCATTCTTGCTTGTTCCCTACTCCTACTTCCCGTCTGCTTACTACTGCCTGTAGCGTAATTTTACAGCTTTGTAGTGTAGCTGGTGGGGACACCACCGGTTCCACTACCAGACGCCGCACTGCCATACCGAGCTTGTAGCTCGGAGATTCGATTGAAGACTCGGCATCCTGAGCATAATATTTATTTGTGTGTATTTGTATTGTGCGTATTTGTGTATTGTGTGTAAAATACATGTAGAAATACATGTATTACTTACTTCTGTTTTATTAGGCTAAGTCATAGTCAAATAAACATGTGTGTTTTATATATTTTATTTGGTTGAAACATATAAGTCAAAAGTTAGGTAGGTGAGTGTGTTTTATTAGGCTAAGGATATATATGCCATTTGTAAAAGATTGAAGGTGTATGTGTAATGGGCCTTTCCTATAAATAGGAGGCCAATGGATGTGTTACGTATGTTGTATGAATGAAAAATTGAGTTGAAGGAGCCTTTGCCCCTTTGTTCATCTCCCTTCCCTCCTTTCTCATTTTTTGTGAGATTCGAGTGTCACCCGGTGTGAGACCGTCCGGCGTGAGGCCGAGCTGTGTGAGATAGCAGTTATCCGTCACGTCCTGTTCACGTCCCGGAGTGTCGTCGATCCGTCTTCCACGTCGCCGCCGCGTCAAATTGGTATCAGAGCCCAACAAACGGAGCCTTCGTCAACCCGACGTCTCTCTCTCTTTCTCTCTCTAGATTGTTAGAAGTGGAAAAAAAAGAGAGAAAAAAAAAGAGAAAAAAAAAATAGCAAAAAAAAAACCCTGTGTTACTCTCTGTCTCACTCCCTCTCTCTCTATCTCCCTGTTTCTATCTCTCTCCCTGTCTCTCTCTCTCTCGGTTGAAGGAAAACAGAAGAAAAAAAAATTTTCGTTCATGGCACGGGGCCTCGTCGCCCGTACCGGGTTCAAAAGAGGGGAGCGGCCGCAACGGCCAACTCCCCCCCCCTCCCGGCCGCCGCGCCCGGCGACCGGCGCCCCCGCTTGCACCGCTCCCCGCCTTGGCGCCCGGCTGCGCCCGCACCGCCTGCTGCGCCCTCCCTGCGCCCGACCGAGCCCGAGCACGCACCCGCCCGGCCCCTGCGCCCCTGCGCGCCCGAGCCCCGCACCCTCCCGCGCCCCCTGCCGCGCCCGGCCCCGCCTCCGCCAGTGCCCGCCTCCGCGCCCCGCGCCCGGCCCGCGCCCTCGCGCGCCACAGCGCCCGCACCGCCTCCGCGCCCCGCGCCCATGCACCCACGACCGCGTGCCATCGCCAGGCCCTGGCCGCGCCCGCCCGGCCAGCAGGCAGCTGCGCCCGCTACCCCCGCGCGCCAGCTCGCCTGCCCGCCTCGTGGCCCCGCCCGAGCCCGCGGTTGCACACACAGGTGCCCCCGCGCCCGCCTGCGCGTCTGGCCGCGCCCGCTGAGCCCCTCGCGCCCACCGGGCCCCTGCAGCCTCCTTCGGAAGCCCACACATCCTCTCGCGCCCCGCCGCCTCGTGCCGCGCCCGCGTTGACCACCTCCTTTGATGACTTTGAGTCATCCGTGTGAGTCACGCACATGATGAAAAAAAAAGGGGTGTTTGATAGGTTCAAAAGGAGGTTTGAAAAGAGTGTGAAAAAAAAAGTTTAAAAAAATGAAGGAGTTAGATATATAATATATATATATATTTTTTTTGAGATATATATATATATCAATAAATATATATATATATTATATATTATTTCTTGTGGCACCCGAGTCCGCTATTACGGCTCGGTGGGTCTGAGTCATCCGGATACCGACGGAAGATCCGAAGATCATGGAACGTGCGTACCTCTGAGTCTCCCTGCGCGGAGAATTTTGACTGATTTGTTCCCCTGCGCGGAAAATTTAAGCGATTTGTAATAATTCAATCCTCCATGCGTGGAGTGAATGCTTTGTAACCGCTCAAGCTTCCTCGACGCCGTGCGGGCCCGCACGTCCCCGCTCGCCTTCGTCTCCGATCGGAGCTAGACTTTTCAGTCAGCTAGGTGCGTGCTCCAAATTTGCTCATTTAGTATCTTTTCAATTACCGCGCGACGAAGTAAGAGAGAGTCCGATCCATGCAGCCAGTCTTCTGAGAGCATCGCTGTGGACGGTGAGAGAGTGCTTGCTTGCACCTATCCTTTAGGTCATAGACTGTCACATTAGGGTACCCTAATTGTCAGGAGATAGTTTCACAGCTACTTCGCCTACGGGCGAGCAACTTTCTCTGACCGGTCCTTTCAAATTGACCCTTTGCAAATCAGTCGGGTCCACTGCTTGCTAAATTCTTCGGTCCCAAGATTGCATCATTTAAGTCCGAGCCCGTGCATGCCACGTTGGTCTAGGAATTCATCTGGCCGTCTAGAGCGCCCCTCAACGCTACTCATGGATCAAGAGACCGTAACCGCCATGCTAGTCCAGCTCGAGCACAATCTTGTGGCCCACTTTGAAGAGTCCATAGGCCAACTACGGACGGAACTCGATAAGAGAATCCGAGCCTTAGAGGATCGATTAAAAGGGGAAGAAGGAAGAGTGAATGGCCACGGCAATCCCGTAGCCAATCTAGGGAGGAAAGAGAGCAAGTCCGCCCAAATCAGGCTCCCCAAGGTAGGGAGCAAGAGGCCCATGTGCCTCGAGAGAGAGACCATGACGATGAAGACATCATCCTACGGAACGTCAAGATTGACGCTCCAAGTTTTGATGGGTCCCTCAACCCCGCTACATACCTTGAGTGGGAGACCGGGATGGACCAATATTTTGATTGGCATCGCCGCATGACCCCTGCCACCAGGGTGAGGTTTGCCAAAATGAAACTCCTGGGTCAAGCCAAGACCTACTGGTGTAATGTTGAGAATCTCCTAGCACGGAGACGAGAGGAGCCTATTAGCACGTGGGAAGAAATGAAGGAGAAATTGAGGGAGAAGTATCTGCCACCTTCCTACAATCAGCGTCTTTTAGACCAATGGCAGAAACTCACCCAAGATGGAAAGTACGTGGACGAGTACATCACCAAATTTGATGACTACTTCCTTCGGAGTCGAGTCATGGAGGATGCCTCTGTTACTCTCTCCCGGTTTAGGGCTGGCTTACACGAGAGTATTCAGCGAGAATTATTCTTACGGGAGGTTAACACCCTCGAGCACGCCTACCAGGTTGCACGAGATGTTGAGAGGTTTCAAAGGGTGGCCCCACCACGGGTTCCCATCTACCGCCAACCTGAATCCCGAAACCCCATAGTCCGCTATACTGAGAGAGTTGGCCCCTCCACCTCCTACGTCCCTACTGCTACCCCACTTAGGGTCGTTGCCCCTGCGGCTCCTTTCCCACGAAACCCTTTACCTACACCCGCAGCTGTGCCTAGACTGGAGTATACTCCACCAGTTGAGAGGAGAGAGGACAAGGGAAAGGGAGTCGTCCCTAGCACCTCCCAACCAGCCCCTGTCTCGGGAGTCCGCTGCTTCAGGTGTCATAACTTAGGGCATATTGCCACCAATTGCCCCACCTGAGACTTGGTCATCACCGACCCCCAGTCTATGGAGCTTCCACCTCAGGAAGGAGAAACCCTTGAGAGATATGAGTCTGACCCTGATCTCGTGGCCCAGTTTGAGGAATTAGATGCAGGGTATGATGGAACGCATGTCGAGTACATGCAAGTGGGGGAAATTGCCGAAAGTTCAAACCAGGGAAGACTAGGTGTAGTTCGCTGCATCCTCGCACACCCACAGGAGGACGACTGGCGTCAAACCTCCATCTTCCAAACCTACATCATGGTCAAAACTCAACCCTGCAAGGTGATCTTTGACAACGGAAGCTGTATCAATGTAGTCTCTTCAGCCTTTGTATCCCGTCTAGGTCTACCTACCCATCCTCATCCGAGACCATACAACGTGGGTTGGGTTGACGACACGTCTATCCCAGTCACCACTACATGTGTCATTCCCATCCAGTTCCAGTCCTACCAAGGACAAATCCTATGCGATGTAGTGCCTATGAAGGTCGGGAGCATCATCTTAGGACGGCCATGGATCTACGATGTAGACCTTACTACATTCGGTCGGTCCAATAAGTGTTCCTTCTCCCACAATGGGAAGAGGATTCAGTTGGTCCCAACACCCCCAAAGGTAGCCACAGGAAGGAGTCCTACCTCCACACCCGCTGCATCTCCCAAAATCCAGGAGAATGCCCCAACCCCCACCAAAGGGAAGCTTCCCATTCCCTCTTCTCCTACACCTGTCATGTCCATCCCTAAGGCCCCTAAGGTTGACCACGACCCGATTAGGCGCCTTAACTTCATAGGTGTTCGTGAGATGAATAGAGAGGTTACCGAGGGTGCCCCTGTTTGGGCTGTTGTCGTCACCATTACCTCTGAGGAGTCACAGGTCTCCGTCCCACCTGAAGTCCAGGCAATCCTGCAGTACTTCCAAGACATCTTCCCGGAAGACCTGCCTTCAACACTCCCTCCCATGCGTGATGTTCAACACGCCATTGATCTTGTCCCTGGGTCCACCCTACCCAACCTCCCCCACTACAGATTAAACCCCAGGGAGCATGCAGAGCTCCAACGAATTGTTGAGGACCTTATTCAAAAGGGCTTCCTCAGGGTGAGCAAGAGCCCATGTGCGGTCCCTGCCTTGCTCACACCCAAGAAGGATGGCACCTGGCAGATGTGTGTTGACAACCGCGCCATCAATAAGATCACTGTCAAGTATAGGTTTCCCATTCCCCGTCTTGATGACATGCTTGACATGCTTGACTATCTTTTCCAAGATTGACTTGAAAAGTGGCTATCACCAGGTCCAGATTCGACCAGGGGACGAGTGGAAGACAGCCTTCAAAACCAAAGAAGGTCTTAATGAGTGGCTCGTCATGCCGTTTGGGCTATCCAATGCCCCCAGCACATTCATGCGGCTTATGACGGAAACCCTTCGACCCCTCATTGGTCGCTTTGTTGTCGTCTACTTTGACGACATCCTCATTTATAGCCACAACCCTTGTAATATCTCGGACCTTTCGGATCCTTCTTCGTGGGTCTCCGATCTGGTTTTCGGAGCGTCTGGCTCTATTGTGTCCGAAATTTCGTTTCGGACATCTTTCGTGTTCAGATCGGCGCGATCCGGAGTCATTTCAGAGGCCCGGAGGCGTTCCGCGGCTTTTCCGCGTGTGTTTTCCGATTTCTGGTGTGTGTTTCGGCTTTTCCTTCAGAAGCTCGCTGCGGGCGAACCGGGCGGTTCACCCGGGCACGAGTGGTACCGTTACGATCGGTGCGTTCCGAGGATTCCGGAAATATATTTTTCTATTTTTCGGTATTTTTCCGAAAAATCAGATTTTCTATTTAACCTTATTTCTTTTCTTTTTCTTTTCCACCTTCTCTTTCTTCTTCTTCCTCCTTCCTTCCCCAACCATGACCTCCCTCTCTCCCTCTCTTCCTCCCGTTCGAGCGCGGCTAGCTCCTCTCCGGCTGCTGACAGTGGCGGGGCGACGGCGCGGCGACGTGGGCGGCGGTGAGGCGATCGTGGGGACGTGCGGTGCTCGTGGGAAGCTTGAGGAACGAGGGTTTTCCAAAGCGATTTCTTGCGTTCGCGGACGATTCGGCGGAGCATTCGCTCCATTGAGGTAGGGTGACGTTCCTTAGCCTCTTGCCGTTCATTCCCGTGATTTGTAGGCCGCGGGGAGGCCGAGAGGGGCGTGTTTGAGCTTTTGGGGGTTTTTCCATGATTTGGGGAGAGCTCGCCCGATCTATGGATTTGATGCATGATTTCGTGTTTTGATGGCCTAGGATCATGCTAGGGGTCCCCAGGGGTCTTCCCCTTTGATTTCCCCCTCTCCTGTGGAGGCATGGGGGCGTGGTTGGGTTTTTTTGGAGTTTCTACCGTTTTCCGCCGCGGACTGAGAACGCGCTATACTCCAGTAGCTCGTTCTTGTTCGTCGCGCTGCCCCGATGGGACGCGTTCATCGGAGAAGATGAACAGGAGGCGGTTCCTATCGCGCTATGGGGTCCTAGCGCGATCTGTTGTGTCGCGCTAGGAGGCCCTAGCGCGACCTGTCTTGTCACGCTAGGGGATCCTAGCGCGATGTTCCCTGTCGTGCTAGGAGGCCCTAGCGCGATCTTCCCTGTCGCGCTAGGGGGTCCTAGCGCGTTCTTCTTGTCGCGCTAGGAATCCCTAGCGCGATCTGTCCTGTTGTCGGGTGTTCCTTTTGGGCCGGGTGTGTGTCCTGGACACCCCGTGGAGTTCCGGGACCGTGTCTTTGGGTGTTCGGAGGTTCCGTTTGCCTTGGTCTTGCGTGTGGCTGTGGGCAGTGCGTCCGTTTCCTCTCCGACCGCGGTCACCGTGCGATGGTGATGGTACGTGGGACGGCCCCCGTACTTCGTCAGGTTCGGACGTCATTTTCCGTTGACTTGAGAGTCTACTCCTTCAGTGACCCTCCACTAGTCGTAGCCCACCAGTACGAGGTGCTGGTCTCACCTGGGAGTGGTGTACGGGCACCCACCTTTCGCGACGGTTTGTGGACCGGTTACCGTAGGCCCCTCGTCGGTAGCCAGAGTCCGGCTACGGGGGAAAACCGGTCAGAGGACCAGACCTAGTGACGCAAGGTCTGTGTGTGCACGCGTGGTTGGGGGCAGTTGGACCCACGTCGACGGGTGTGACCCCAGCTAGTTACTTGTTTGTGGTTACTTGTACGGTGTCTGCGCCTCGGGTAGGACCTACCACATCAGGCGGTTCACCTGCGGTGCGGTGTAAGACGTCAGGGGACGCTACCGGCTGTGCTTCTAGTGGGTGGTACTCCTGTCGAGTACGGAGTGTCAGACTGTCAGTCGTGTGTTTCTGACCTTCGGGTTTTGTCGGTTTGGCCGTTGAGCTTCGGTCTTTTTACCGTGGCACGTGTGTCAATTTGTGTGCCGTATGGTCTTGTCTTGTAGAGTACAGGGCTTTCCTTTCCGAGGTACTCTCCTACCGCTAGTGTAGTGGTTTCTCGTTTTACGAGGTAGGGTTCGAGTGATCCCTACTGACTCTTGTTCCGAGACTCATTCCCTGCGTGTTTTCACCGTATTTCAGGTGAGGCGCCACCTTCGGGGAGCACGTCAGGAGCACAGCGTGGTGCGGGTGCCCAGAGGTAGTGCCAGAGGTCAGAGCCGGGGGATGTCCCGTGTAGCTGTACTTTCCTTTCTTGTCACTGTACTAGTCGTGGACTATTGTTATTGTTGTTAATTTCTATTGTGGACCATGAAAAATATTAATTTATTTCCTGTTTAATATTATAACTGTTTAATTTCTGCAATTATCTGTGATGCTTGTGTAGTTTCCACACCATCCGTTTAACCCTTCCGAGTCTTCGGGCTCGTGGGTGGCGGTACGAGTCTCGGGTTATCGGGCCTTCTCGGTAATCGGATTCTCGGGTCGTTACAGCTGGTATCAGAGCGCGGTTGTGGAATTACATGAGAGTCATAGGTAATTGTAGTGGCCCACTAGTCCACTGCGATGATGTACAGGTGACGCTGGCATTGGGCATCGTGTGTTTTTCTTGACCTTGCCGTTTTCGTGTTTTCTGTCTTTTGCTTCAGGAGCGAGTATGGCACCGAGGAGGAGCTCTCGCTCTCAGCAGGGGCAGTCGGCTGGAGGTCAGGAGATCTAGCAGGGGGTCCAGAGGGACCAGGAGGAGCATAGCAAAGTTCTGGGAGCTACCGAGGTCGCGGATCCTCCGAGAGTTCCGGGGGCCGAGGATTTCTTCCATGGCATGTACCATCTCATGCCTCAGCAGTTTGGCGGAGAGGCTGGTGAGGGCTCGTCAGTCAGGGGTGGGCCAGGCCGAGCAGTGAGGGACTTCATGCAGTTCCATCCACCTTACTTTAGCGGCCAGGCAGACCCTGATGCGGCTCGTGATTGGCTTGATGAGATGGAGCGGGTGTTCAGTTCCGCGAGGAGTATTGCCGAGGACAGAGTCGTGTTGGCCTACAACCAGTTGCAGGGTACGGCTCGGAGGTGGTGGTCTTCCGAGTGGAAGACGTCTTTTCAGCTTCGTCCACTTGAGCAGATCGAGTGGGATGACTTCGTTAGTGCTTTCAAGCGTACGTACTGTCCAGATGTTGTTGCCACGCAGCGGATGCGGGAGTTTCTGGAGCTGGTGCAGGGTGACATGTCCGTGTTGCAGTACAGGGCCCGATTTGTCGAGCTGGGTCGGTACGCACCTCACATCATAGAGCATGAGAGGGTGAGGACCACGCAGTTTGTGCAGGGCTTGAGGCTGGAGCTGAGGCACCATCTGATCGCGAACGGGGCCACTGATCTAGAGACAGCGTCTCGTGTTGCGATTTCCTTGGAGATGGATATGCAGAGGACTCGAGGACCGATCAGCCAGGGGCAGTCTTTGTCAGGTCGCAGCCAGCAGTCGGCTACCCAGCAGCAGGGTTTCTTTCAGTCTGCGTCGGGTGGTTCAGGAGTACCGGCATCGGCAGCTTCGGTGACAGGATCTGCGTCCTTCGGCTCGAAGGTCAAGAAGTTCTTCTCGAAGAATTTCCGAAAGAAGAAGTCCAAGGATCAGGGGCAGGCTTCATCGGGCAGTGTACAGCAGCCGTTTCCCTTGCAGCGTCAGGGATCAGGGGGTGGATAATGAGGACCTTGTCCACGGTGTGGTGGGACCCACCCAGGCAGGCAGTGCACGGCGCCGATTATTTATTTTCGGTGTGACCAGCCAGGGCATATGGCGCGTGACTGTCCTCAGAGGCCGCCGCAGCAGTAGGTTCCCCAGCAGCAGCAGCAGCAGCAGGGACAGTATCTGCCGCTACCCAGGTCAGCTAGCGTGGGAGGCAGGCAGAGGGCTCGGGGCCAGATCACGCACATGACCAGGGCAGAGGCAGTGGCGTCACAGCTCGTGGAAGGTACCGTTCAGATTTTGGGTTGTGCGGCTCGGGTTTTATTTGATTCTAGCGCGTCTCATTCATTTATTTCGGAGGATTTTACGTCGAGCATCAAGGAGCCGGTGACCCAGTTGTCCTGTGATTTGACAGTAGAGTTGCCTTCGGGTGACTTTATGATCACTCTGTATTGCTTCGACCAGGTTCCGGTGTGGATCGATGGGCGGAGTATGCCAGGCAGGTTTTATGCGTTGCAGCTTCGGGATTATGATGTGATTCTAGGCATGGATTGGCTCGAGACTCATGGAGCGGTGGTGGATTGTGGGATGAAGAGGGTCTACTTCCAGCATCCGAGCAAGAGGACCTTCTATTTCCAAGGTATCCGTTCCGCCTCTTCTCGATTCCTTATCTCTGCTATTCGAGCCCGTCGATTGCTTGATTCTGGTTGTCAGGGTTTTCTCGCGTCCGTGGTGGTGTCTGAATGGATGGAACCGAGTGTCGAGGACATTCCGGTGGTGTGCGAGTTCCCTGACGTTTTTCCCGAGGAGTTGCCTGGATTACCTCCCCAGCGGGAGATCGATTTTGTGATCGAGGTTGTGCCTGGTACGGGACCTTTGGCGAAGGCTCCCTACCGTATGGCCCCCGCTGAGTTGAGGGAGTTGAGGGCGCAGTTGCAGGAACTGCTGGCCAAGGGGTATGTTCGTCCTAGTTTTTCCCCTTGGGGTGAGCCCGTGTTGTTTGTGAAGAAGAAGGACGGTAGTCTGCGCTTGTGCATTGACTATCGGCAGCTGAATGAAGTGACCATTAAGAACAAGTATCCGTTGCCACGGATTGATGATTTGTTCGACCAGCTGCAGTCTGCGCGAGTGTTCTCGCGGATTGATTTGCGGTCAGGTTACTATCAACTGAGAATTCGCGAGTCCGATGTGGAGAAGACTGTGTTTAATACGAGGTACGGGCATTATGAGTTTTTGGTGATGCCGTTTGGGCTCACCAATGCCCCAGCAGCCTTCATGGACTTGATGCAGAGGGTGTTTCATCCGTATTTGGACCAGTTCGTGGTCATTTTCGTGGATGACATCCTTGTTTATTCACAGTCTGCTGAGGAGCACGCGTACCATTTGGGTGTGGTGCTGCAGACGCTGCGAGATCACCAGTTGTATGCGAAGCTCAGCAAGTGCGAGTTTTAGCTCAGCGAGGTGCACTTTCTAGGGCACGTGATTTCTGGTGTTGGCATTTCCGTGGACCCCGCCAAGGTCGAGGCAGTGATGCAGTGGCCGAGGCCGAGGCCGGTGACGGAGATCCGGAGTTTCTTGGGGCTTGCGGGTTATTATCGCCGGTTTATCCAGGATTTTTCTCGCATTGCGACCCCGATGACGAGGCTAACGCGGAAGGGTGTGCCTTTCATCTGGTCTGAGGAGTGCGAGCAGAGCTTCAGGGAACTGAAGAGATTGCTCACCTCGGCTCCGGTGTTGGTTTTACCTTCTGGATCGGGAGGTTTTGTGGTGTGTACAGATGCTTCCGGCATTAGATTGGGTGTTGTTCTGATGCAGCATGGTAGAGTGGTGGCTTATGCATCTCGGCAGCTAAAGCCCCATGAGGAGAACTACCCTACCCATGACCTTGAGTTGGCGGCGGTGATCTTCGCGCTGAAGATCTGGAGGCATTATCTGTACGGTGAGAAGTTCGAGGTGTTCACTGACCATCAGAGTTTGAGGTACGTGTTCTCGCAGAAGGACCTGAACCTCAGACAAAGGCGTTGGATGGAGTTCATGAAGGACTATGAGTTCACCCTGTCTTATCAGCCGGGCAGGATGAATGTCGTCGCCGATGCCTTGAGTCGGAAGGTTGCGATCAGTACCTTGATGTTGAGGAAGTGGAGGCTCTGGGAACAAGTGCCCGAAGTATCTTTTAGGCTCAAGATTCCCCAGGAGCCAGGGTTGGCAGTGCTTACGAGTCTGACTGTCACTCCTGCTATCCGTCGTCAGGTGACAGAGGCTCAGCATGCGGACCCTGAGTTGCCCCGAATTCTTGCGATGGCTGATGTGGAGCTCGGCGAGGACGGTGCTGCGAGGTTTCGTGGCAGGCTGTATGTCCCAGCGGAGGAGCAGGTTCGTCGTGCGGTGTTGCGTGAGGCTCATGGGAGCAGGTACACCGTACACCTGGGTGCGACGAAGATGTATCGGAACTTCCGGAGGCAGTTTTGGTGGCCTGGCATGAAGAGAGATGTTACCGAATTTGTGGCCAGGTGCCTGATCTGTCAGCAGGTGAAGGCGGAGCATCAGCGACCAGGAGGTACTCTCCAGCCCTTGGATGTTCTTGCTTGGAAGTGGGACCATGTGACCACGGATTTCGTGGTGGGGTTGCCGAGGACCCTGAGTGGGCAGGACAGTATTTGGTTGCTGGTGGATCGGCTAACGAAGGTGACTCGGTTGTTACCGGTCAAGGTTAGCTGGAGCGTGTCTAAGTTGGCTCGTCTTTATGTGGAGCGGATCGTGCCGTTACATGGGGTTTCCATTTCGATCGTGTCGGATCGGGATCCGCGCTTCACTTCTGGATTCTGGAGGAGTTTCCAGCGAGCTCTTGGCACGAAGTTGACATTTAGCTCGGCGTATCATCCTCAGTCAGATGGTCAGTCCGAGAGGACCATTCAGACTTTGGAGGACATGCTGAGATCTTGCTGCCTGGAGTGGCAGGGGAGTTGGATTCATCACCTACCGTTGGTGGAGTTTACCTATAACAACAGCTTTCATTCGAGCATCGGCATGGCTCCTTATGAGGCATTGTATGGGCATCCTTGTCGGACTCCACTCGATTGGTTTGAGGTGGGTGAGCGTGTTTTGACGGGACCGGAATTGGTACAGCAATGTGTGGATGTTGTGCACCTGATTCGTCAGAACATGATGGCGGCCCAGAGTCGGCAGAAGAGCTATGTTGACCACAGGAGGTAGCCCCTCGAGTTCGCCGTGGGCGATCATGTGTTCTTGAGAGTTTCTCCGATGAAGGGGGTGATGCGCTTTGGACGGCGTGGGAAGCTGAGTCCCCGCTATATTGGTCCTTTCACGATTATGGAGCACATCGGTGATGTTGCTTACCGGTTGCGGTTACCTCCTGAGTTGGCGTCGGTGCATGACGTGTTCCATGTCTCGATGTTGCGGAAGTATATGCCCGATGACTCTCATGTGCTCGAGTTTTCCGTTTGGCCTGAGGTGACTCCAGATCTTTCTCTCCCAGAGTTTCCAATCCGCATGGAGGATAGGCGAGAGCAGCGCCTGTGGAACAAGGTCATCCCCTTGGTAAAGGTGGTGTGGCAGCGGCACTCTGGTGGGGAGGCTTCTTGGGAACGTGAGGACGAGATGCGTCAGCAGTTCCCGTACCTGTTTGAGTGAGTCTTCCTCTTCTTTCCCCTTGGGTTGTTCTCAATTTCGAAGACGAAATTCCTTAAGGGGGGAGGGATGTAATATCCTGGACCTTTTGGATCCTTCTTCGTGGGTCCCGGATCTGGTTTTCGGAGCGTCTGGCTCTGTTGTATCCGAAATTTCGTTTCGGATATCTTTCATGTTCGGATCGGCGCGATCCGGAGTCATTTCGGAGGTCCGAAGGCGTTCCGCGGCTTTTCCGCGTGTGTTTTTCGATTTCCGGTGTGTGTTTCGGCTTTTCCTTCGGAAGCTCGCTGCGGGCGAACCGAGCGGTTCACCCGGGCACGAGTGGTACCGTTGCGATCGGTGCGTTCCGAGGATTCCGGAAATGTATTTTTCTATTTTTCGGTATTTTTCCGAAAAATCAGATTTTCTATTTAACCCTATTTCTTTTCTTTTTCTTTTCCACCTTCTCTTTCTTCTTCTTCCTCCTTCCTTCCCCAACCGTGACCTCCCTCTCTCCCTCTCTTCCTCCCGTTCGAGCGCGGCTAGCTCCTCTCCGGCTGCTGACAGTGGCGGGGCGACGGCGCGGCGACGTGGGCGGCGGTGAGGCGATCGTGTGGAGGTGCGGTGCTCGTGGGAAGCTTGAGGAACGAGGGTTTTCCAAAGCGATTTCTTGCGTTCGCGGACGATTCGGCGGAACATTCGCTCCATTGAGGTAGGGTGACGTTCCTTAGCCTCTTGCCGTTCATTCCCGTGATTTGTAGGCCGCGGGGAGGCCGAGAGGGGCGTGTTTGAGCTTTTGGGGGTTTTTCCATGATTTGGGGAGAGCTCGCCCGATCTATGGATTTGATGCATGATTTCGTGTTTTGATGGCCTAGGATCATGCTAGGGGTCCCCAGGGGTCTTCCCCTTTGATTTCCCCCTCTCCTGTGGAGGCATGGGGACGTGGTTAGGTTTTTTTGGAGTTTCTACCGTTTTCCGCCGCGGACTGAGAACGCGCTATACTCCAGTAGCGCGTTCTTGTTCGTCGCGCTGCCCCGATGGGACGCGTTCATCGGAGAAGATGAACAGGAGGCGGTTCCTGTCGCGCTATGGGGTCCTAGCGCGACCTGCCTTGTCGCGCTAGGGGTCCCTAGCGCGATCTGTTGTGTCGCGCTAGGAGGCCCTAGCGCGACCTGTCTTGTCGCACTAGGGGATCCTAGCGCGATGTTCCCTGTCGTGCTAGGAGGCCCTAGCGCGATCTTCCCTGTCGCGCTAGGGGGTCCTAGCGCGTTCTTCTTGTCACGCTAGGAATCCCTAGCGCGATCTGTCCTGTTGTCGGGTGTTCCTTTTGGGCCGGGTGTGTGTCCTGGACACCCCGTGGAGTTCCGGGACCGTGTCTTTGGGTGTTCGGAGGTTCCGTTTACCTTGGTCTTGCGTTTGGCTGTGGGCAGTGCGTCCGTTTCCTCTCCGACCGCAGTCACCGTGCGATGGTGATGGTACGTGGGATGGCCCCCGTACTTCGTCAGGTTTGGATGTCGTTTTCCGTTGACTTGAGAGTCTACTCCTTCAGTGACCCTCCACTAGTCGTAGCCCACCAGTACGAGGTGCTGGTCTCACCTGGGAGTGGTGTACGGGCACCCACCTTTCGCAACGGTTTGTGGACCGGTTACCGTAGGCCCCTCGTCGGTAGCCAGAGTCCGGCTACGGGGGAAAACCGGTCAGAGGACCAGACCTAGTGACGCAAGGTCTGTGTGTGCACGCGTGGTTGGGGGCAGTTGGACCCACGTCGACGGGCGTGACCCCAGCTAGTTACTTGTTTGTGGTTACTTGTACGGTGTCTGTGCCTCGGGTAGGACCTACCACGTCCGGCGATTCACCTGCGGTGCGGTGTAAGATGTCAGGGGACGCTACCAACTGTGCTTCTAGTGGGTGGTACTCTTGTCGAGTACGGAGTGTCAGACTGTCAGTCGTGTGTTTCCGACCTTCGGGTTTTGTCGGTTTGGCCGTTGAGCTTCGGTCTTTTTACCGTGGCACGTGTGTCGGTTTGCGTGCCGTAGGGTCTTATCTTGTAGAGTACAGAGCTTTCCTTTCCGAGGTACTCTCCTACCGCTAGTGTAGTGGTTTCTCATTTTACGAGGTAGGGTTCGAGTGATCCCTACTGAGTCTTGTTCCGAGACTCATTCCCTGCGTGTTTTCACCGTGTTTCAGGTGAGACGCCACCTTCGGGGAGCGCGTCAGGAGCACAGCGTGGTGCGGGTGCTCAGAGGTAGTGCCAGAGGTCAGAGCCGGGGGATGTCCCGTGTAGCTGTACTTTCCTTTCTTGTCACTGTACTAGTCGTGGACTATTATTATTGTTGTTAATTTCTATTGTGGACCATGAAAAATGTTAATTTATTTCCTGCTTAATATTATAACTGTTTAATTTCTGCAATTATCTGTGATGCTTGTGTAGTTTCCACACCATCCTTTTAACCCTTCCGAGTCTCTGGGCTCGTGGGTGGCGGTACGAGTCTCGGGTTATCGGGCCTTCCCGGTAATCGGATTCTCGGGTCGTTACAACCCTCAGGACCACATTCACCATTTGAGGGAGGTCTGCGAGACCCTGAGGAAAGAAACCTTGTTTGCCAACCTGACTAAGTGTGAATTCATGACAGACCGGGTCACTTTTCTCGGATTTGTGGTTTCAAGTCATGTAGTGTCTATGGACCAATCCAAGGTCCGAGCTATAGTAGACTGGCCAGAGCCCCAGAATGTACGTGACGTTCGAAGTTTCCACGGGCTAGCCACCTTCTACAGACGCTTCATCCAGGGATTTAGCACCATTATGGCACCCATTACGGATTGCATCTGTAAGGGAAATTTTGAGTGGACCAAAGCCGCCTCCCAGGCTTTTCTTGCCATAAAGGAGCTTATGACCAAAGCCCCTATCCTCCACCTACCAGACTTTTCCAAAGTCTTTGAGGTTTCATGTGATGCATCTGGCGTAGGAATACGTGGAGTACTTAGCCAGGAGAGCCACCCTGTGGCTTATTTCAGCGAGAAGCTTTCTGATGCAAAGCTTCGATACTCTACCTATGATAAGGAGTTTTATGCCGTCGTCCAAGCCCTTAAACACTGGAGACACTATCTCTTACCACAAGAGTTTGTCTTATACTCAGACCACGAGGCTTTGAAATTCCTTAGCTCTCAGAAGAGTTTAAACCCTAGGCATGGTCGGTGGGTAGAGTTCCTCCAGTACTTCACCTTTGTCCTAAAACATAAGGCTGGAAAGGACAATAAGGTGGCCGACGCCTTGAGTCGAAGGGTCTCCCTTCTTTCCACTGTTCGGGTAGAGGTCACGGGATTTGATCGCATGAAGGAACTCTATGGAGGGTGTCCTGATTTTGGCCCTACCTATTTTGCTCTGTCTGCTGGATCCTCGACAGCATTTGCTGACTATCTACTCCAGGATGGTTTTCTGTTTCGAGGGCAGCAACTCTGTGTCCCGAGGACTTCTGTTCGGGACTTTCTAGTCTGGGAAATGCATGCTGGAGGTCTTGCTGGTCACTTTGGCCGTAACAAGACCATCCATTCTGTGGAGGAGCACTTCTATTGGCCTGGCCTGAAGAGGGATGTGGCCAAGATTGTAGCCCAGTGTAGGACATGCACGATGGCCAAACATGTCAAACAGAACACTGGTCTCTACACTCCTCTCCCCGTTCCTGATCGACCATGGGTCGATGTGAGCATGGATTTTATCCTTGGATTACCACGCACTGCTCACAAGCATGATTCCATCTTTGTTGTCGTTGATAGGTTCTCTAAGATGACCCACTTCATTGCATGTTCCAAAACATCTGATGCATCTAGAGTAGCCCATTTATTCTTTGATGAAGTCGTACGTCTGCATGGTCTTCCCCAAACCATCATGTCTGACAGGGATGTCCGGTTCACTAGCTATTTTTGGAAGACACTTTGGCACCTAGTTGGCACCAAACTGAAGTTTTCCACTACCTATCACCCCCAAACTGATGGGCAAACTGAGGTCGTCAATAGGAGTTTAGGGAATCTGTTGAGGTGTCTTGTAGGGGAACATTCCGGCACTTGGGATCTTCTTTTGCCGAGAGCCGAATTTGCATACAACATCTCCATCAATAGGTCCATAGGCATGAGTCCATTTGAGGTCGTGCATGGCTACAAACCTAGGAAACCTGTGGATCTCATTCCCCTTCCCCTCGAGTCTAGAACATCCAAGTCAGCTGAGGAATTTGCACAACATGTCAAAAGTCTGCATGAGTCAATTAGCAAGCAAATAAACCTCAGTAATGAGACTTATAAAAAATTGGTTGATTCGCATAGACGTCACCATGAATTTTAAGAAGGTGACTTGGTTATGGTACGGGTCCGACCCGAATGACTCCCCTCGGGAGCCGTTAAAAAGTTGCAGGCCCGTAGTGATGGACCCTTCCCAATTCTGCGGAAGATTGGCTCCAATGCTTATGTTGTAGACTTACCTCCCGAATATGGGATTAGCTCGACTTTTAATGTGGCAGATCTAGTGGCCTACAAGGAACCCACAGCGATTCCTAGTGACCCTTTCGAGTCTTCTCCTCCCATTGAGAGTGAGCCCACCCCTGTGCGTCCTACAGCCTCGAGAGTACCGCGCGAGCACATTGAGAGGATACTGGATGAGCAGGTGACTACTACACGGAGCCAGGTGTACCAGCGCTACCTTGTCCGCTGGCGGGACCATCCACCTTCTGATGATTCCTGGATCAGCCGGGAAGATCTTCAGCTCCTCGATCCAGATCTGATGGAGCACTACCACAGCAGTGTTCCCCCTTACTCGACGGCGTCGAGTTCTAGCCGCCCCGGGAGGGTTGGTGGGGACACCACCGGTTCTACTACCGGACGCCGCACTGCCGTACCGAGCTTGTGGCTCAGAGATTCGATTGAAGACTCGGCATCTTGAGCATAATATTTATTTGTGTGTATTTGTATTGTGCGTATTTGTGTATTGTGTGTAAAATACATGTAGAAATACATGTATTATTTACTTCTGTTTTATTAGGCTAAGTCATAGTCAAATAAACATGTGTGTTTTATATATTTTATTTGGTTAAAACATATAAGTCAAAAGTTAGGTAGGTGAGTGTGTTTTATTAGGCTAAGGATATATATGCCATTTGTAAAAGATTGAAGGTGTATGTGTAATGGGCCTTTCCTATAAATAGGAGGCCAATAGATGTGTTACGTATGTTGTATGAATGAAAAATTGAGTTGAAGGAGCCCTTGCCCCTTTGTTCATCTCCCTTCCCTCCTTTCTCATTTTTTGTGAGATTCGAGTGTCGCCCGGTGTGAGACCGTCCGGCGTGAGGCCGAGCTGTGTGAGATAGCAGTTATCCGTCCCGTCCTGTTCGCGTCCCAGAGTGCCGTCGATCTATCTTCCACGTCGCCGCCGCGTCAGTAGCTTTTCCTGCTTTGCTACACTTGCTGTTTTCGTCGTTGTTGTTCCGTGTGACTGCGTGTTTTTCAGTGGGGATCCGCGTGACCCCTACTGAGCCAGTGACACGTGGCTCACCCCTGCTTTTCAGGTGGGGTGGCGTTGTTCGTTTTGCTTCCGCGTGGTTCCTGGAGTGTGCGTGCTCGTTGCGTGCCGTTGCTGCCAGCTGGTACCTGCGTCGGGCTTCTCTCGACCTTTTGGTACGTCTTTCTTTTCTGTCGACTGTACTGTGCTAGACTTGTTGTCTTTAGCTTTGGACTGACTCTGGGATATAATTGTTAATTTGAACAGTTAATTAAAAAGTAATTTTATTTCTGCTACTTTAGCAAACATATCTAATGAAATTTAATTGCTTACTGTACTATCTCAGTGGCTTCAATGTACTCTACATGTGCCTTTTTCCCTTCAGAGCTTTCCCGCTCTTGGGAGGCCTCGCGGGTTCCATGCAGTATCACGCGTATCCGGTAGTCCTACCGGGTATGCCGGGTATCCGGAATCTGGGTCGCTACAGCTAGGTCTACCTTGCAGTCCAAAGAGGACCGCTAGGCTCTGGGGATATCTTGAGAGGACTGCCACTCCGTTTCCTTCGGTTCGGTGGTTTCCGTGAGTCGAGTCTCACCTCCAGTGACTTGTCCACTAGACGTAGCTTTCCTGCACACGCGTGTGCGAACCCACTTGGGAGTGGTGGAGAGTGTGACCCGAGAGAGATGGTTTTTAAGCTGGTTACCGTAGGGCACCCACGCGCAGCCGAGTCTGGGCTTCGGGGGAAGAACCAGCTAGAGGATCTGACCTAGGGCGCTTGGTCTGTGTGTGCAGACTTAGTATGGGGCGTCAGACCTGTGCTGACGAGCGTGACCCTAGCTAATCCTTGTTCTTTGTTCCTGGTAACTAATGCAGTGTCTCAGTCTCCGCCTGGGGCGTGGTAACAAGACACCTGAGGCTGCGGACTAAGTCGTCAGTGGACGCATCCGGCCTTACTTCTAGTGGGTGGTACTCCTGTCCCCTGGTAGGTACTGACTTATATTTTGACGGACTGGGGTTCGTTTGTACGGTACGACTAGTGTAGAGGGCTTTTCTGTTTATTTATTATTGCTTGTAGATTCTGCCATTCTTTTGTTAGGTAGTGTTACCTTCTGTGTTTGTTCGTGTCTTTCCACCTTGTTTCTTTCGTGCGAGGTGGGGGTCCACGGGATCCCTACTGAGCCTATGAAACGAGGCTCACCCCTATGTTTTCAGGTGAGGCGGGGTCATCGGGAGGCGCTTCTGAGGTTCCACGTGGTTCTTTCGACCAGGGTTAGTCGCCAGTTGCAGAGCCGGGGTATGCCCCGCGTACTTGTACTTTTCTTTCTGTTGACTGTATTTATTTTGGACATGAGATATACTGGACCTTGTAGCAATTTAGTTATTTATTTAATTTTTTGCATGTTTATTTAGTCGTTTATTGTGCTATCCCTACAGTTTCTTCAGCTTCTCTTGTATCCCCACAACATCCTCTAACCCTTCCGAGTCTTCGGGCTCGTGGGTGGCGGGCCGAGGTTCGAGTTACGCCGGTTCCTTTCCGGTACTCGGATCCCGGGTCGCTACAATAAGCCTCATCTTCACCTTTGTTCATAAATGCCCCTCCGCAACATGTGTCCACCATTTGCCTATCATGATTATACAACCCCGCATAAAATGCATCAACAACTTGTCATTTGGGCAACCCATGGTGTGGGCATTGACATAACAAATCCTTCAACCTCTCCAAAGATTCATGAATTTGCTTACTTGGAAGTTGAGTAAACCCCATAATCGCTCTTCTCATCATGTTGGTCCGGACTATGGGATAATTTTTTTTCAAAAATTCTAACTGCATAAATTCCCAAGTCCTGATGGTCTTTCCAAAACTCCTTAACTAACATTTGGCCTTTTATTTCAATGAGAATGGAAATAAGATCAACTTAAGGGCATCATCACTAAAATTTCAGATTTTGATCAGAGAGCAAACTTCTAGAAAATCATCTAGATGTCTATAATGATTTTTATTGAGATTCCCATAAAAAATGGGAGCATCTGGATGAGACTAGGGTCAATCTCATAATGATCCACAAGAATATCATGTAGCTCAATACATGCTGACGGTTTATAAGTAGAAGGAATAAAGTGTTCCTTCATGGGCGTGGATTTCCCTCTAAGATAGATGGCCATTAAAAATAGATTGCATCACAGAAATATTTTTTTTCAATTTTTCAATTTTTTTTTTTCAATTTTTCAATTTTATTTTCCCTTTATTGATCTCCCTTTTTGTTTTATTCTTTTTTATTATTCTTTTTTGTTTGGTTTTTTTATTTATTTTTTTTATTTTAGATTACGTTTTTTTCTTTCTTTTTTTATTAGAAACCTTCCATATCTCTCTTTTTTTCTTTTTTTTAAGATTAAGATTAGAAACCCACCATGTTTTTTATTTTTTTAGGGATTTTTACATATTAGTCCCTATAAACTTAACGAATTACTTTTTAGTCCCTCAAAACTCTGTATTATTTAAAAAATCCTTGAAATCATTACCGTTAGACACATGAATCCCTGCCGTTTTTAACTGACGACGACAATAAACTCAGCTGAGGTTAGTTTGACTATAGATTGTGAAAATACCAACCCACCCCTTGGTTAATTGCTCGACGACGTTTGTCTCCCCATTTGCTCCTCTCTGCGATTAGGGTCACGGCAGGCTCCGGTGGTGGAGGAGCACGAGGGCGTCGGACAGGCGGTTGATCCACTCGACATCGGTGGCGTGCGCGTTCACGACGTTGCCCGTAACAACGTACGCGTCGTAGTCGCCATCCTGCTGCTCCTCCCCCAGTCCTCTCTGCAATTAGGGTCACGGCAGGCTCCGGCGGTGGAGGAGCACGAGGGCGTCGGACAGGCGGCTGATCCACTCGACATTGGTGGCGTGCACGTCCGCGGCGTTGCCCGTAACAAACGTACGCGTCGTAGTCGCCAACCTGCTGCTCCCCTCCCAGTCCTCCGCCACTGCGGCGGTCCAGGAAGGAGAACTCAATGTCGACGGTCCCTGAGGGAGCATCGCCACCAATTTTGAAGTGCCAATCGTGTTTCAGGTAAAGATTTTGAGCCATTTTGCATTGGTATTAGGGTTTGAGCGTTGAGTATTGGGCCACCCCGTGTACACCAGCTGCGCCTTCCGACCACCACCGCACCCCGTGTACATTGTCTTGTATGTTTAGGGTTTAAGGTTAAGAATATTGTTGTGTCATTTTTGCTCTAATTTTGTGAGATTAATTAATGCTCTAAACAGTTTATTATTGTCCACAGATTCTTGTGTATTAATGCTTAGTTTTTTAATTAATGCTCCAAACAGTTCATATTAAGAATGTTGTTATGTCATTTTTGGTGTAATTTTGTGAGATTATTAACTGTTCGAATTCGTTTATTTCTGTCTTCATATTCTTGGATTGTGAAAATGGGGGAAAAGGAGCCATCGTTAAAGTTGACCTATAAGTTTGAGGGTTATTGGAAAACATTAAAGTCTGGGAGAATGGCATACGAATTAGGACAGAGTAAGACAGTAGTGGCATATCCTGATTACTATAGTAGATGCACACTAATTGAGGATATGGGGCATATATTTAAGTGGGCAAGTACACATTGTCTAGAATTTCATTGGGTGGTATGTGAAGTGTGCAGGCTCCCTTTCTCCCTCCCTGGCAGAATACACTCACGAACCATTTCCCATGGTTAAGAGACATGTCTAATATATGACTCACATTACATTCCACTAATGACGATTACATTCCACTAATGAACACTTGGGGTGTAAGACCTTGAGTCTTTCGGATCTTTATTGGAGAGTTTCGGATCGCTTTTGTGGGTTCTGAGTTGTGTTTTACGATCCGCGTGGATTTTTTCTCTCGTACAAGTTACGGAATCCCGTGGTGAGTTTATTGTTGAATTCATCGACTCGAGGACGCTACAGTTGCGTTGCATTCTTTCCGAGGATCGTTTAGACTATGTTTCCGTATTTTTCTGAATTAGTGTATTTTCGGACCAAAAATTGAATTTGTACGAAAATTAGGAAATTCCTAACTTCCTTTTCTTTTTATTTATTTCTCTCCTTCCTCTCTCCTCATTCTCACGTCACCTCTCTCTCTCCCGTTCTCTCTCCTCTTTCCCCCTCTGCTCCGGCTGCAGACGGAGGAGGCCCGGGGATGCTGTAGAGATGCCATGGAGTTGACCTGGTGCGTGATGGCGTGACGGATGGAGCGTGGCATTGGCGCTACCCTCGGTGGATTCAAAGCCGATGTGACGGGTTCGTTTGATCGATTTCGGCGTGGTTTAGTCACTTCGATGCACGAGAACTTCGGTGGAGGTAGGGAGATGGACGCCCTACTCCTGTACTGCGTTCCCCCGTGATTTCGAGCTATACGGTGCGAGAACGAGTAGGTTTGACTTTGGTTTGGGTGAAGCATGCTTTGGGGGGTGTGAGACGAGTTCGCCTGCCTAGGCGACGGTTTCTAGCCTAATTAGTTTTATTTCAATCCCTGGTATGTTAGCATTCCATTTCCGTTGGTTTCATTGTGATTGCATGTCATTTGGGACCGGTGTGAGCCCGGGAACCCATGTGACTCAATTAGGGTCGATTCGGTAGAATCGCCCATTTCTTGTTGTTTTGGTGTCAAATTGATCCCTTCCGGTCTATGGAAGGTTTGTATCGCATCTAGGGTTGTTTCCCCTTCATTTAGAAGCGAACGGGGCGTGGAACGGCTGGATTCGGCCAATCCTCTGTTTTACCCGCCGTAGCGATTTAGCGGTCTTACCAGAGACCGTTTTCAGGCATTTAGCGGTCCTTTGGTGACCGTTTATGCTTTTCGAACAGTAAGTCGGTTCGGGTCTTCGCGGTCGCGCGATAGACCATTTTCTTCGGTTCACGGTCGTATGACTGACTACTAATCTCTGATAGCGGGCGTACGATAGACCGCTAACGGGATTGAGTATGTCGGTTTGGCTAACGCGGTCGTATGATAGACCGCTAAGGCTTGGTTGGCAGTCTGAGAGATGACCGCTAACCATTATTTATGTCAGTTTAGTAGTTTTTAAGTCGATTAGGCTAGCGATCCTAGTCTTGACCGCTATTTTCTCTTTGGCGATCCTATGAGTGACAGCTAGGAGGTTTGACTATTTTATGTCGGTTCGGGGGTTGACCGATTCTAGCGGTCATATGAACGACCGCTACCGTCTCTCTGGCGGTCCTGCGATAGACTGCATGCCCCTGTGTTCTTATAGTTGGTTAGTTAGCGGCCCTTGGGCTGACCGCTTGGTCTCCCTGGCGGTCAGGCAGGTGACCGTTTGCTACCCATTGTTATGTTTTCCTGATAATTGGCCTCGGTTTGTCTTGGCCTTACCTTGTGGCTTGCCCGTAGTCCCGTGGATATCTTGGATGTCCTATGAGGGTGATGACCATGTTGTGGGGTGGCTGAGGAGTGCCATTGTATCGAGCGGTGTTCCGTACTGTTTCAGTGTCATGATTGGTGTCTGGTCGACCCGGTGTGACCCAGTGGTTGACAGATGACTTTGTGGATGTCTCGGTGATCCGGTATGGATCGAGACATGGTTTTGGACGTATTGAGGTATCGTCTTACCTCGATTTACATGTCCACGTGCTTCGAGAGTCTTTGTGATTCCTCAGCTCTCCGTGGCTTGTGTTGTGCGGAGGCATGGATCAGGTGATCCTATGTCGTTTCCTTTATCGGTGTTTTCTCGTGATTTGGCTTAGGATTAGACCGATTGGCGGCTTGTTACTGCTTTTGTGCGACGATCTTGACCCCAAGTCTTGTGACTCAAGGATCGTTGTGTTGACAGGTCTAGCTGTCTGTCCTCAGTCCGGTGGCAGTCTGGTATGCTACCATGTGTCTGGTGTTTATTAGTACGTGCGACAGTGCGTGCTTAGCCTGTCCGTACTTCTGCACTGATGTTATGGAGTTTCTATGTCTAGTGAGCCTCTACTAGTCGTAGCCCGACGACACGTTCGAGTGTTGGCCCACCTAGGAGTGGTGGCGGGGCAGTTCCAGACAGACGGTTTGTAAGCTAGTTTCCGTGGGCTCCCTTGCCTTACAGTAGCATCCTACTGGGGGAGAAAGCTAGCTAGAGGCCTGGCTCAAGGCATTGAGCTTGTGTGTGCACACGTGGTCAGGGGCGGTTGGACGAGCGCCGACGGGCGTGACCCTGACTAGTCACTCGTTACTATTGTTCCTTGTACTCGGTTACTGTTATGTGTCTCGTTGGCCGTGATCCAGGCTTGTGCAGATACTTGTGGCGCAGTGTAAGACGTCAGTGGACGCATCTGGCTGTTCTTCTAGTGAGGAGGTGCTCCTGTCACTTGACGCATAACTCTTGTTACTTGTGTTTCCGTGACCGGTTTCCGAGTAGCCTGTGCGTGGCTTCACTCGAGGTCTAGTCTTATGTAGCGTACACGACGATCTAGTTGTGTATGTTCATGTCTTTGACTGTGTAGGTCTTTTATAGGGCTTTTGACCTATTTTGATAAGCTTCAGCTATGGAGCTTGTGATTTGTCAACGGATCGGTAACTCCCGACTTGGTGAGATCGGGGTTCGCCTTTCTGTTACCGTTTGAAGTAGCTTAGGGAGCCGTGGTTTGGTCGGCGACCGTGTTTGTGGTTAGTACGACTTTACTCTTTCTTTAGCTGTTCTTCCTCCTACTTACTCCTACTTTTTACAGCTTTACTGTGTGGTTTAGTTACTGTTGTTGCTCCTATTCTTCCTATTTTTCTATTTAGCATTGTTTAGCGTGTTACTGCGTTGTTTCCAGTGGGGATCCGCGTGACCCTATTGAGCCAGTGACACGAGGCTCACCCCTACTTTTCAGTTGTGGACTTCTTCTTCCTCGTGGTTCGTGACGCGGTGCGTCAGTTCATTATTGCCAGCATTGCCAGTGTTCTCTACATCGGGCTTCCCCCGACCTCAGTGTACGTTTTCTTTTCTGTTGGACTGTACTTGTCTTTATTTGGACTGGACTCTGTTCATTTAAATTGTTAATTGAAAAGGTAAATTTATTTCTGCTACTTTAGCAAACCCGATCAATGAAATATTAAATGCTTACTGCTTTATCTGGGACTTCAATGTACTACACACACTCCTTTTATGCCTTCGGAGCTTTACCGCTCTTGGGAGGCCTCGCAGGATCCAAGTGTTATCGAGTTTACTCGGTATCTGGACCCTGGGTCATCACAGGTGGTATCAGCGCTCTGTTGTGTGTAAGGTACATGGGAATTCGAGATATTACAGTATTCAGAGTCCTTAAGGTCCAATACAGCGAGCTGTCGACATTAGCGTTGGCATCAGTTTTGCTATTGTTTGTCGCTTTGTTTCCGTTTGTGGCCTTGTACGTGCTGTGTTGGCACTGTGCGAGATGATTTCGCTCTCGTCAGGATGTGACGGAGTGCTTTTCTTTTGTTGTGGTGTCTATCTCGGTTATGTTGTACTTGGCAGATTCTGCCGGCATGCGTGTATCTGTGGTGCGGTGTTCGAGATGTTTCTGTAATTTGTTCAGGTGGTTGGTGATTTTCTCGTTGGTGTGATGGATGTGCACATTCTTATGTTGCTTTGGTCGTCCCAATCTGAGATTTGTTCAGCCCCTGAGGTATTAAGCTTGTGTCGTGGTGCTCGATTGGATGCCTTGTTTGGAAGAATGCCCGGGCGAACCTAGGATTTTCCTTCCTGGTGAGCTACTGTTGATCGAGCTTGATTCTACTCCTCTTGTTTGGTGACGTCTTTTCGAGGTAAGCCTTGGAAGTGCTGTCTTGGTGAAGCCTTTGTCATGTGTCTGCTTAAGTGTGGATTGTGTTAATTCTGAACCTAATTTGCCTTTATTCGACGGTTGCTTGGCTTTTGAACCCAGATTTTATGTTTGGGGGCCGTTGTGCACCATGTCCGATGTGCCGTGTCTGGCGGCTGTTGTGCTTTGAAGGTTCGGTAATCATTTCAGGACATAAGGATGAGCTAAGATTAGCGTTCCTTTATGCTTTGTGCTGAAGCTGGTGCTCTTCATGGTATGCACTTTGGCGACTTGTGGTCGGTTGTTAGCAGGATCAGTACTCGAGACTTGGTACGTTGCAATTTTGTATGTTGCGATGGCGCCGAGTGTGTACTGAGATGCAGATGCCGAATTGTCCTTGATGTCTGTGTGCGTGTGTTGAGCGTGCAGCGAAAGCATGTAGGCTGATAACCCACTGGTCGAGGATCATTTGGTTGGAAGATTCTGACCGGCTGAGAGGTTTGTTTCCTCGGTATGTCTGTCATCTTGGCTATTTGTGCCTTGATGTTGTTGGTTGCCGTGGCGTTGCTGGAGGCATTATGGCTATTGGCACTGGCATGTATGAGGATTAGGGGGAATCTGTCGGCATGTTTGCTGGTTGAGTACCCTTTCTTTCCTCTATAACTTTTCTTGGATGTCGTGTCCTCGGGACGTGATCGTGGTCCTCGAGATGTGTTCCCCAAGATTATCGTTGTTGTTATTGTGGGTCGTTGATTGGTGAGCTGTTCATGGCATGACTTGCACATGTTAGCCGTGTGTTCAGCTGCAATTGTGCCTTGATGTGACCCAGCTTGCAGTTGTATTCCGTGGTTCTATGTTCAGAACGAAGCCGAGATTCTGCAGGTGCTGTTGTGGCTGTTGTCGTTCGTCGGTGGTTGTGTTCAGTTTGGGAGGAGTTCCCCGTGAGTCTGATTTGGTATGGTGTGGACCAAGGTCTTGTCAGTTGGTTTTGCTGTACTCTTTTGTTATGATAGAGTTATCATGCGACTCGAATCAGATGTAATGTTTGAGTGAGGACTGACTTGATTGTGCTCGTGGTCCAGTGCTATCGTTGGCGTTCTACGTGCCAGTTTTGTTGTTCTTGGCGCGGAAGCCGATGTTGTCGAGCTGTCAGCTGAGGACTATGTTTCCTTGTTTAAGCTGATGCTTGTTGTGTTTGTCGAATGTTTTGTCGATAACTGTTTTCGTGACATGAGTCGTGTCTCCTTTCCCTGCGAGATGGAAGCGACGTTGCCTTGTTTCAGAGGTGTCGGACTTGTGTTCACTTGGGTGCCGTGCTTATTCTTTGGATCGATTTGTCTTGAGATCCAGAGTGTGTGCCTGTGATTGTGGTCTGGCAGTGTTACTCTGAATTACGTTTTTGAGATTCGTGTTGCCGTGTTCTAGGTGTTGGTGTTGGCTGGAGCTTGGTGATCATTGCCAGCGTTTGGGTTTGTTCTTCCCTGCTTCTTCTTGCTAGTTCCTTTAATTTCGAGGATGAAATTCTTGTAAGGAGGGGAGATTGTAAGACCCTGAGTCTTTCAGATCTTTATCGGAGAGTTTCAGATCGCTTTTGTGGGTCCTGAGTTATGTTTTACGATCCGCGTGGATTTTTCTCTCGTACAAGTTATGGAACCCCGTGGTGAGTTTATTGTTGAATTCATCGACTCGAGGACGCTACAGTTGCATTGCATTCTTTTCGATGATCGTTTAGACTATTTTTTCATATTTTTCCGAATTAGTGCATTTTCAGACCAAAAATCAAATTTTTACGAAAATTAAGAAATTCCTAATTTCCTTTTCTTTTTATTTCTTTCTCTCCTTCCTCTCTCCTCATTCTCATGTCGCCTCTCTCTCTCTCTCTCTCTCGTTCTCTCTCCTCTTTCCCCCTCTGCTCCGGCTGTAAACGGAGGAGGCCCAGGGATGCCGTAGAGATGCCGTGGAGTTGACCTGGCGCGTGATGGCGTGACGGATGGAGCGTGGCGTTGGCGCAATCTCTCGGTGGATTCAAAGCCGACGTGAAGGGTTCGTTTGATCGATTTCGGCGTGGTTTAGTCGCTTCGACGCGCGAGAACTTCGGTGGAGGTAGGGAGATGGACACCCTACTCCTGTACTGCGTTCCCCTGTGATTTCGAGCTATACGGTGCGAGAACGAGCGGGTTTGGCTTCAGTTTGGGTGAAGCATGCTTTGGGGGGTATGAGACGATTTCGCCTGCCCAGGCGATGGTTTCTAGCCTAATTAGTTTTATTTCAATCCCTGACATGTTAGCATTCCATTTCTGCTGGTTTCATTGTGATTGGATGTCATTTGGGACGGTTGTGAGCCTGGGAACCCATGTGACTCAATTAGGGTCGATTCGGTAGAATCGCCCGTTTCTTGTTGTTTTGGTGTCAAATTGATCCCTTCCGGTCTGTGGAAGGTTTGCATCGCATCTAGGGTTGTTTCCCCTTTGTTTAGAAGCGAACGGGGCGTGGAACGACCAGATTCAGCCAATCCTTTGTTTTACCCGCCGTAGCGATTTAGCGGTCTTACCAGAGATTGTTTTCAGGCATTTAGCGGTCCTTTGGCGACCGTTTATGCTTTTCGAACAGTAAGTCGGTTTGGGTCTTCACGGTCGCATGATAGACCGTTTTCTTCAGTTCGCGGTCGTATGACTGACCGTTAATCTCTTATAGCGGGCATACGATAGACCGCTAACGGAATTGAGTATGTTGGTTTGACTAACGCGGTCGTACGATAGAGCGCTAAGGCTTGGTTGGCGGTCTAAGAGATGACCGCTAACCATTATTTATGTCGGTTTAGTAGTTTTTAAGTCGGTTGGGCTAGCGGTCCTAGCCTTGACCGCTATTTTCTCCTTGGCGATCCTATGAGTGACCGCTAGGAGGTTTGACTATTTTATGTCGGTTCGGGGGTTGACCGGTTCTAGCGGTCATATGAACGACTGCTACCGTCTCCCTAGCGGTCCTGCGATAGACCGCATGCCCCTGTGTTCTTGTAGATGGTTGGATAGCGGCCCTTGGGCTGACCGCTTGGTCTTCCTGGCAGTCAGGCAGGTGACCGTTTGCTACCCATTGTTATGTTTTCCTAATAATTGGCCTCGGTTTGTCTTGGCCTTAACTTGTGGCTTGCCCGTAGTCCCATGGATATCATGGATGTCCTATGAGGGCGATGACCATGTTGTGGGGTGGCCGAGGAGTGCCATTGTATCGAGTGGTGTTCCGTACGGTTTCAGAGTCATGATTGGTGTCTGGTCAACCTGGTGTGACCCAGTGGTTGACAGATGACTTTGTGGATGTCTCGGTGATCCGATATGGATCGAGACATAGTTTTGGACGCCTTGAGGTATCGTCTTATCTCAGTTTACGTGTCCACATGCTTCGAGGGTCTTGGTGATTCTTCAGCTCTCCGTGGCTTGTGTTGTGCGGAGGTATGGATCAGGTGATCCTATGTCGTTTCCTTTATTGGTGTTTTCTCATGATTTGGCTTAGGATTAGACCGATTGGCGGCTTGTTACTGCTTTTGTGCGACGATCTTGACCCCGAGTCTTGTGACTCAAGGATCGTTGTGTTAACAGGTCTAGCTGTCTGTCCTCAGTCCGGTGGCAGTCTGGTATGCTACCCTGTGTCTGGTGTTTAGTAGTACGTGCGATAGTGCGTGCTTAGCCTATCCGTACTTCTGCACTGATGTTATGGAGTTTCTGTGTCTAGTGAGCGTCCACTAGTCGTAGCCCGACGACACGTTCCAGTGTTGGCCCACCTAGGAGTGGTGGCGGGGCAGTTCCCGACAGATGGTTTGTAAGCTAGTTTCCGTGGGCTCCCTTGCCTTACAATAGCGTCCTACTGGGGAGAAAGCTAGCTAGAGGCCTGACTCAAGGCATTGAGCTTGTGTGTGCACACGTGGTCAGGGGCGGTTGGACGAGCGCCGACGGGGGTGACCCTGACTAGTCACTCGTTACTGTTGTTCCTTGTACTCGGTTACTGTTACGTGTCTCGTTGGCCGCGATCCAGGCTTGTGCAGATACTTGTGGCGCAGTGTAAGACGTCAGTGGACGCATCTGGCTATTCTTCTAGTGAGGAGGTGCTCCTGTCACTTGACGCATAACTCTTGTGACTTGTGTTTCCGTGACCGGTTTCCGAGTAGCCTGTGCGTGGCTTCACTCGAGGTCTAGTCTTATGTAGCGTACACGACAATCTAGTTGTGTATGTTCATGTCTTTGACTGTGTAGGTCGTTTATAGGGCTTTTGACCTATTTTGATAAGCTTCAGCTATGGAACTTGTGCTTTGTCAACGGATCGGTAACTCCTAACTTGGTGAGATCAGGGTTCACCTTTCTGTTGCCGTTTGAAGTAGCTTAGAGAGCCGTGGTTTGGTCGGCGGCCATGTTTCTGGTTAGTACGGCTTTACTCTTTCTTTAGATGTTCTTCCTCCTACTTACTCCTACTTTTTACAGCTTTACTGTGTGGTTTAGTTACTGTTGTTGCTCCTATTCTTCCTATTTTTCTGTTTAACGTGTTACTGCGTTGTTTCCAGTGGGGATCCGCGTGACCCCTACTGAGTCAGTGACACAAGGCTTACCCCTACTTTTCAGGTGCTGACTTCTTCTTCCTCGTGGTTCGTGACGCGGTGCCTCAGTTCGTTGTTGCCAGCGTTGCCAGCATTCTCTGCATCGGGCTTCCCCCGACCTCAGCGTACATTTTCTTTTCTGTTGGACTGTACTTGTCTTTATTTGGACTGGACTCTGTTCATTTAAGTTGTTAATTGAAAAAGTAATTTTATTTCTACTACTTTAGCAAACCTGATCAATGAAATATTAATTGCCTACTGCTTTATCTGGGACTTTAATGTACTATACACACTCCTTTTATCCCTTCGGAGCTTTACCGCTCTTAGGAGGCCTCGCAAGATCCAAGTGTTATCGGGTTTACTCGGTATCCGGACCCTAGGTCGTCACATGGGACATATAAGATTAACGATGATAAGTGGCATTACATTCCAGTAATGACAATTACATGTCCAATATAGGACTCACACTACATACATCTCTCTTAAACTGTGACGACCCGAGACTCCGATTACCGGGAAGGCCCGATAACCCGAGACTCGTACCGCCGCCCACGAGCCGGGAGGGCTCGGAAGGGCTAAAAGGAGTGTGGAGGCACAAAGAAATAGGAAATAAAGCAGGACAATTCAACAATTAACAGAAATAAATAAACAACTACAACAGAGTCCAGTCCAACAGAAAGTACAGTCTAAAGCAGTAAAACGTACCACATGCCAAGTGAACACTCGGCCCGGTAAGCTGGCAACTGAGAACCTCCGCCCCGCGCCCTCGAACCGATAAGAAGAACCGCTACACCTGAAAAGCAGGGAATGAGTCTCCAAACAGAGACTCAGCAGGGATCCCGCGGAACCCCAACAGGAAACAGCGGCGGTAGCGGAAAGGAGAGCTACAACTACAGCAGGAATAGCAAACCGGTGGCCGGTCAAAAACTCGGCACTACAGCTACTCCTACTGTACCAGAAAACACCACCTAGTCTTCCGTCGGGGGACAACCAAGCAACGCGCCCGACCACCCGATCCCACGATCGGGGACCACCAGACACGAACCGCCCTAGCCATGCTACTAGGAAAACGCCATGCTACCTCTGTAGCGGAGGCCTGCCCTCCGAAAAAGGGCCTGAGCCAAAACCACACGGCCAGGAAACACGGTCACGACCTCACCGTCGTGAACACAACACTGTCTGAGGAAAAGCCCTCGGTGAAGCTCACCGGAAACCCCAGACCTCGACTCCGGGAACACTCCCGAAACCACTCACGAAGTCCCGTCCCGCGGACAGAAACAAAACCCGGTGCACGACAACCCACGTCACGTGACAGGAGCACCACCCACTAGAAGAACGACCGACTGCGTCCCCTGACGTCTTACACCGCGTCACAAGTGTCTAGCTACGACGCCCCGGGCGTGAGACTCAGACACACACAGTAACCAGTACCACAACAAGGACTAGCTGGGGTCATGCTCGTCAGCGCGTGTCCTAAGCCCCCAACTACGTGTGCATACACAGACCATCTGCTCTAGGTCGGGTCCTCTAGCTGGTTCCCCCCCCCCCACCGGACTCTGGTGGCAAAGGCAAGGGGCCCTACGGAAGCCAGCCTAAAAACCGCGTCACACTGGGTCTCGCTCTCCACCACTCCCAGGTGGGTCCACACACACGTGCGCAGGAAGCTACGACTAGTGGACGTGTCACAGAACATGGACATAGAAAACCACACCCGCACCCATTGTGAGTATCGCGAAGTAACAGGTGGCACGACGCCACCATACTCTAGATGGTCCACTAGACCTACTGAACTCAACGGTCTTTGAGTCACACGACTCAGAGTCGAGACCGTTGCACATGACAGCACTAAGCCGTCAATCTGGCCTAATCCCTAGGTCTAAAACCACGGTAGCACGAATACCGAGACAACTCACGAGTCGCCAAGACCACTCCCTCGGGAAGGGAACGCAAGGGACCAAGGCCACCCACACGGGCCACACGGAAAACACAGAAGCACGATTCCCAGGGCAGCACACAAGCCACCACGACGATTTCCCATCTTGAAGCAAGCGGGAAACCTCCAGCCCCAGGCCGGATAACTGGACTCGCAGTCCAAGGCCAAACACGTGGCCCACATGGGAATCGCCGACCAAAGAAACCCACGATATACGGGGGAGACCCCACCGCACACCCACCGATGCACGGTGACTCGATCATGCGTAACACGAAAACCTGGAACATGTGGGGTCACCCGGGCCCACCACACCTATGGGCACACTAATCGAGGCAACACGGTCCCTCCCGACACCCCAAAAACACAGACACAGAACCCATGGGGTATCCGGGATACTCACAAGGCTGGAGGTCGACCACTGGGTCACAACCGAGTCGACCGGAGACCAACACAACACAATCGGGACGCTAAAAGGTCACCCGGACCCTTAAGCTCACGACACACAAAACGAGGTAAATGGGACCTCCTCTGGACACCCCAAAGACACGGTCACGGAACTCCACGGGGTGTCCGAGACACTCACGAGACCTAAAGTCAACCATTGGGTCACAACCGGGTTGACCGGAGGTCAAAACAGCCCAAACAAGAACCAGAACGTGGTAGTGGTCACCTGGTGACCGCGACCAGATGGTAGCGGTCGACCGATGACCGCGACCAGGCTGTCACGGTCGCCTCACAATCGCGACAAGCCACGATCAACCCCGCTGGTAGCGGTCGCCCGAGGACCGCGACCAGGTGGTAGCGGTCGTCCCCTGACCGCGACTAGACAAAAGCGGTCAATCGCACGTCCGCGACGCTCGAAGGCCTTCCGACTCAAACACAAAGGATGGAAGCGGTTCTCCCAGGACCGCGACCAGATGGTAGCGGTTTCTGGTGGACCGCGATCATTTTGGAAAACCGGGAACGGCGGGAAAACACCCAAAAATCCACGCCACGCCCCAATCATCCACGGATGAAGGGGAAAACATAGGGGAAGCTCCCCAACAACCCCTAGCATGCATCTATGGCCTCGGATCGGCCTAAAACGCAACGAATCGCTAGATCGGGCGATCACTCCCCAAATCATGATTTTCCCCAAAACGCCCCAAACGACCCGCTCGGCTCACCACGGCCTACCAAACTCACGGGAATTGAAGCGCACGAGCTGGGGGTCCATCACCCTACCTCCACCGAAGATTTCGCGCACCGTGGACGCCGATCCACGAAGAAAATGCCGTTGAAGCCTCGCCGTTCCACGAACTCACGGCCGAGCTTCCACGCGCCTCCACCGCCTCGATCCTCATCCATCCTCGCCCGTGCCTCCCCCGCGCCGTCCCCGCCTCGCCTGTACTCCGCCCCGTCGGCCGCCGGAGAGATAGGGAGAGAGGAGAGAGCGTGAGAAGAGAGAGGGAGAGAAGAGAGAAATGAGAAGGGAGAGAGAGGGTGGGTTAATATAGGAAAATCCGGAAATTCAGAAAAATCCCGAAAAATAGAAAGTCACACCCTCGCGATCCTCGGAACGCACCGATCGCAACGGTACCACACTCGCTTAGGTGAACGGCCCGGTTCACCCGTAACGAGGTTCCGAAGGGAAAGCCAAAAACCACGCCGGGAATCGGAAAATACACGCGGAAAAAGCCGCGGAACGCCTCCGGGCCTCCGAAACGACTCCGGATCGCGCCGATCCGAACACGAAAGATTTCCGAAACGAAATTTCGGACACAACGGAGTCAGACGCTCCGAGAAACCAGATTCGGGACCCACGAACAAGGATCCAAAAAACCCGGGGCATTACAGCCCTCCCCCCTTAAAGGAATTTCGTCCTCGAAATTCAGGACCAAGCACGAAGTCATAGGGGAAGATAACCGAACCAACGGACAACGCTGTCAGAGCCCCAGCACAGTAAATCTCGGTTCTCATGAAAACACCGGTCCTGAGGGACACAGCCAGACTCACAATCACAAGCAACACCTCGCTCCTCGCGCCTAGCACACTGGCCAACAGAGCAGACATATACCAAAGGACACAATCCGGCATCACCTCAGACAATGCGAGAATCCACCATGGCACCGCAGCCACAATCTCGCTCACCGAGGAATCACAACCCTCGACACGAGCAACAGCTACTGATCCACCCAATGGTCAGCAGACAAAACACACATCAGCTTCGCAACCAGCTGACAGGTCGTACACCCTCCTCAAGGGAGCAACCAAAACAGAGCCTCCACCAGCTCAAGCAGCCATCTCAACAGACCGCAACCAGCACATCGGCTCAACACCAAGAAACACCTCACACATGGTAAGCCGAAAGCGGGACATAACACTGTGCCAACTCTTGTCAGAAGATAAACTTTGACAAAGTCCAGATCCCATCCAGAAAGGCACATCACAGAAACGACCACCAAAGGTCTCGCTGGCACACGGCTCTCGCCACGCTCGAGCCCCAACAACCAGCATCTTCTGTCTCTGAAAAGACCATCCACTGGTCACCAACTGCTCACCAACTCGACCCTCTCGGGGAGCACGACGAAACCAAATGACAGAACCTGGCGTCTTCAATCATCACCTCACTGGACTCAGACTCACAGGGGAATCATCCCATGCTGGTCACCAAACCAGGGATAACCATTGCGACACCAACGTCATATCAAGGACCATCCTCCGATGCCCATCTCACAAAAGGCCTCCGCCCACAGGCGTCACTCATCAATCTGGTCTCATCAAATCCTTCGATCAATCCAAGTGGACACCTGCCAATCCCGATTCCGCCCTTACCACAGAGCCACGGGACACCACCTGAACAGTGCTCACGGGTCCCTAATCAACAAACATCTCACCGTCACAATCTGACAAGACTGTAGAACCAACAGGAACCCACAGCCTGGCAGAGATCACTTCTCCAAAAATGATCTCATCCGAGGACACGACTGGGAACACAAGTCGGCACCAAGCCACCGACGCTGACCAACACGTCCTCAACCATCGTCAGGCGACATCCTCAACAACCTCATCCAGGTCCAACACCGACGCCTGACACGGCTTCCAACACAGGAACAGGGTACTCATGCGGCGCACTAGCCAGCACATTCCCCAGCACTCCATCCTGCCAGTGCCAACAACCATAATACCTCGAGCAACGGCACAGCAATAACACGTTTCACACCGAGGAACCAATCCTCCAATGCTCAACGCGAACTCAGGAATCCGCCCGTAGCAACCAACGCTACGATCCTGAACCAGTGGGTTATGGGCCCACCACGCTTCCGCTGCGCACTCAAATCCGCGCGCATAGCCGAGAAAGCAAACACCGCCCAACTAGCACTCGTCCTTCCGGAACAGCGCCAGCACCCTCACACGACAAGGGAATGGGCACAACTTCTCACATGCAACCACCCCCAAGACAAGGAGCACGTCTCGCACGGACTTCATGGCACACAAGGCCAACCAATCCGAACACACAATGCAAGACGACGATCCTTAGCCGAACGCAATCTCTCCAACCAAAGGAGAAACCAGCGCACTTTTGACCAACGGAAGAACTCCACGCTCGACCTGACCTCAAACCTCGCGCATGCCGGAAACAGCACCATCCAGCACCAAGGAAAACCATCACTTCCATCAGGTCAGCGCCTCCGACACACTCGACGAGTGTCATGTCGGACCATAATCACAGCATCTCTCGATGCACCACCGCTGCAATTCCTCGAACTGCAACACGGCATGCCAAGAGCCGCAACACGAGCCGTAACGACAACTGCCGATGCTCATCCTCGGGTCCCGAAACTCACCGCGGAACCTTCACACCTCAGACCAAATCCAAGGCGAACACACCCCTTCGCATACGAGAGCGCAGGAGCAAGACTTACTGGGACACCACAGCCCAATCCTGCCTCAAAATCTGCAAAATAATCGAGACCGACACGTCGTTTCTGACGCCACAGAGCACGACAAGGACATCAGGCTCGACAAATCAGCAGCTCATCGAGAAGACATTCCGCTCACCCGAGCACACTTCTCGATCAGAACACCTCAGGGGCTGGACAAACCTCAAGCTGGAGTGGCCAAAACCGACAGCAGCTCCCTCAGAGCGCGCTCACGGCCACTTAACCACGAACAGTCCTCTCCAGCCACCTGACCACGCCGCAGGTTCCTCGAACGCAGCACCGCGAACTCACGCCTGCCAGCAACCTCTGCCCAACGCAGCACAACCAGGGCCACCACCGATGAGGGATAAGGCTCTCGACCTCGATCCTTAGACCCCACGCTGGCACGAAAGTTGCGGACAGTAACCACCTTCACAGCGCCGCACATCGCACTCAAGCTCTCAAGCGAGAAACAAGGCGGAAAGCGAACACAAAACCCTAAGCCAGCTGCCGACTGTACTGGACCTTATGGACTCTGATCACTGCAACATTTCGAATTCCTATGTACGTCCACAACCACCGCTCTGATACCAGCTGTGACGACCCGAGAATCCGATTATCGGGAAGGCCCGATAACCCGAGACTCGCACCGCCGCCCACGAGCCGAGAGGGCTCGGAAGGGCTAAAAGGAGTGTGGAGGCACAAAGAAATAGGAAATAAAGCAGGATAATTCAACAATTAACAGAAATAAATAAACAACTACAACAGAGTCCAGTCCAACAGAAAGTACAGTCTAAAGCAGTAAAACGTACCACATGCCAAGTGAACACTCGGCCCGGTAAGCTGGCAACTGAGAACCTCCGCCCCGCGCCCTCGAACCGTGAAGAAGAACCGCTACACCTGAAAAGCAGGGAATGAGTCTCCAAACAGAGACTCAGCAGGGATCCCGCGGAACCCCAACCGAAACAACGGCGGTAGCGGAAAGGAGAGCTACAACTACAGCAGGAATAGCATACCAGTGGCCGGTCAAAAACTCGGCACTACAGCTACTCCTACTGTACCAGAAAACACCACCTAGTCTTCCGTCGGGGGACAACCAAGCCACGTGCCCGACCACCCGATCCCACGATCGGGGACCACCAGACACGAACCGCCCTAGCCATGCTACTAGGAAAACGCCATGCTACCTCTGTAGTGGAGGCATGCCCTCCGAAAAAGGGCCTGAGCCAAAACCACACGGCCAGGAAACACGGTCACGACCTCACCGTCGTGAGCACAACACTGTCTGGGGAAAAGCCCTCGGTGAAGCTCACCAGAAACCTCAGACCTCGACTCCGGGAACACTCCTAAAACCACTCATGAAGTCCCGTCCCGCGGACAGAAACAAAACCCGGTGCACGACAACCCACGTCATGTGATAGGAGCACCACCCACTAGAAGAACGACCGGCTGCGTCCCCTGACGTCTTACACCGCGTCACAAGTGTCTAGCTACGACGCCCCGGGCGTGAGACTCAGACACACACAGTAACCAGTACCACAACAAGGACTAGCTGGGGTCACGCTCGTCAGCGCGTGTCCTAAGCCCCCAACTACATGTGCACACACAGACCATCTGCTCTAGGTCGGGTCCTCTAGCTGGTTTCCCCCCCCCCCCACCGGACTCTGGTGGCAAAGGCAAGGGGCCCTACGGAAACCAGCCTAAAAACCGCGTCACACTGGGTCTCGCTCTCCACCACTCCCAGGTGGGTCCACACACGCGTGCGCAGGAAGCTACGACTAGTGGACGTGTCACAGAACGTGGACATAGAAAACCACACCCGCACCCATTGCGAGTATCGGGAAGTAACAGGTGGCACGACGCCACCATACTCTAGATGGTCCACTAGACCTACTGAACTCAACGGTCTTTGAGTCACACGACTTAGAGTCGAGACCGTTGCACATGACAGCACTAAGCCGTCAATCTGACCTAATCCCTAGGTCTAAAACCACGGTAGCACGAATACCGAGACAACTCACGAGTCGCCAAGACCACTCCCTCGGGAAGGGAACGCAAGGGACCAAGGCCACCCACACGGGCCACACGGAAAACACAGAAGCACGATTCCCAGGGCAGCACACAAGCCACCACGACGATTTCCCATCTTGAAGCAAGCGGGAAACCTCCAGCCCCAGGCCGGATAACTGGACTCGCAGTCCAAGGCCAAACACGTGGCCCACATGGGAATCGCCGACCAAAGAAACCCACGATATGCGGGGGAGACCCCACCGCACACCCACCGATGCACGGTGACTCGATCATGCGTAACACGAAAACCTGGAACACGTGGGGTCACCCGGGCCCACCACACCTACGGGCACGCTAATCGAGGCAACACGGTCTCTCCCGACACCCCAAAAACACAGACACAGAACCCATGGGGTATCCGGGATACTCACAAGGCCGGAGGTCGACCACTGGGTCACAACCGAGTCGACCGGAGACCAACACAACACAATCGGGACGCTAAAAGGTCACCCGGACCCTTAAGCTCACGACACACAAAACGAGGTAAATGGGACCTCCTCTGGACACCCCAAAGACACTGTCACGGAACTCCACGGGGTGTCCGAGACACTCACGAGACCTAAAGTCAACCACTGGGTCACAACCGGGTTGACCAGAGGTCAAAACAGCCCAAACAGGAACCAGAACGTGGTAGTGGTCACCTGGTGACCGCGACCAGATGGTAGCAGTCGACCGATGACCGCGACCAGGCTGTCACGGTCGCCTCACAATCGCGACAAGCCACGATCAACCCCGCTAGTAGCGGTCGCCCGAGGACCGCGACCAGGTGGTAGCGGTCGTCCCCTGACCGCGACTAGACAAAAGCGGTCAATCGCACGTCCGCGACGCTCGAAGGCCTTCCGACTCAAACACAAAGGATGGAAGCGGTTCTCCCAGGACCGCGACCAGATGGTAGCGGTTTCTGGTGGACCGCGATCATTTTGGAAAACCGGGAACGGCGGGAAAACACCCAAAAATCCACGCCACGCCCCAATCATCCACGGATGAAGGGGAAAACATAGGGGAAGCTCCCCAACAACCCCTAGCATGCATCTATGGCCTCGGATCGGCCTAAAACGCAACGAATCGCTAGATCGGGCGATCACTCCCCAAATCATGATTTTCCCCAAAACGCCCCAAACGACCCGCTCGGCTCACCACGGCCTACCAAACTCACGGGAATTGAAGCGCACGAGCTGGGGGTCCATCACCCTACCTCCACCGAAGATTTCGCGCACCGTGGACGCCGATCCACGAAGAAAACGCCGTTGAAGCCTCGCCGTTCCACGAACTCACGGCCGAGCTTCCACGCGCCTCCACCGCCTCGATCCTCATCCATCCTCGCCCGTGCCTCCCCCGCGCCGTCCCCGCCTCGCCTGTACTCCGCCCCGTCGGCCGCCGGAGAGAGAGGGAGAGAGGAGAGAGCGTGAGAAGAGAGAGGGAGAGAAGAGAGAAATGAGAAGGGAGAGAGAGGGTGGGTTAATATAGGAAAATCCGGAAATTCGAAAAAATCCCGAAAAATAGAAAGTCACACTCTCGCGATCCTCGGAACGCACCGATCCCAACGGTACCACACTCGCTTAGGTGAACGGCCCGGTTCACCCGCAACGAGGTTCCGAAGGGAAAGCCAAAAATCACGCCGGGAATCGGAAAATACACGTGGAAAAAGCCGCGGAACGCCTCCGGGCCTCCGAAACGACTCCGGATCGCGCCGATCCGAACACAAAAGATGTCCGAAACAAAATTTCGGACATAACGGCGTCAAAAATTGATGTGCCGAAATGTTCGTCGTTAAAAACATGCAGCACTCAATCAAAATACCGAACCCGCAACACAATTTAAATTAACCGTAGTGCACTAGCGAGCACGGGTCAAATCCACGGAGAGGAGTTTTGAAATTGAAAACTTAGAATTTCTTTTAGAGAAAGAATAGATGAATGTTTTCTTCTTGATTTTTGAAATTTAAAGAACATGAAATTTATTTAAAGAAATATGATAGAAAGTTGAAAATCTAGAAAAGGAAAATTACATGTGAAATAAAATAGACGAAGTGGGATAGTTTTACGGTCGTGGTATGATTGCGGCGTCGTCTCCTCGAGCCTTTGATTTACGTGTTGTCGGGGACAACCACGTACACTCGACCAGATCAGAACCGCTTCTCTTGACCGTCTTTGGAAGAAATTGAGAAGATCGAGAAAGAATTTTTGAAAGAGATTAAATAGAGATGGAAAAAGATTGTGCAACATAAAAATGAAGAATAACACCACTAGACTTAAATATAAAATGAAACAAACTTGCAAGTGTATGAAAATTACAACAACAATAATAAAACAAATTATAATAAGAGATGGGACAAGAGATGGGGATATATAGAGGGAGAGCCTACTCCTAACACTAGAAATGAAAGGAAAACAGAATGAGGGCTTGCTATCTACGTAAGAGTGGAGAGGAGAGGAGAGCCTTCCCATGCCCTCCTTTTATAGGGCCCAAAGTAGTCTCTGTTCCTCCATGTGAACACCCCTACTGCATTTTTTTGACTTGAGAATGTGTGCAACCATGTGTTGCACACATTTTTATTTTTTTATGAATTTTCTCTTTCTTTTCCTCCTCTCTTTCTTCTTTTTCTTATATTTCTTCTCTCTCTCTCTCCTCTCTCCTCTCTCCGCCGCATCGACGCCGCCCGCCTCTCTCCTCTTTCTTTCTTCTCCACCGCCCGCATGCTGACACGCGTTCACCAGCGCCTTCGCCGCCCCGTCGACCGTGCCATCGTCGCCCGTGCATGCCCTCCGTCCGCGCCCGCGTGCGCGTTGACGCCACACTCGCCCGCCTTCGCCCGCGCCGTCGCCCGTGCCGCTGGCGCCACGTCGCTCGCCTGCGTTGGCTGGCCGCTTCGACCTCCTGTTGCGCCCGCCAGCCCCTTGTCGGCATTCACCCGCTTGAGGAAGCCTGTCGACGTCGCGTCAATGGGCCGTGCGAATGGGCTTTGGCCCATTCGTGCATGGCCATTGGCCTTTTTTGTATATTTTTTTTCTTTTTGAAACCAACGAACATGGGCCTTTGCCTTATTTGTGAAGGGGGCTTGGGTTATGGGCTTTTTGGCCCATTTGTATCAATTTTCATTCATCTTCTTTTTTTATTTTCTTTTGTTTTCATCTTCATGGACTTTGGCTCATTACTGTAGATTTGTGTAGCTTTCGTTCTGGCCGTCTTCCTCTTTGATTGAGTACTTGCCAAAAGCATAATTTATTGCTCAAATTTTAATTAATTCTATCCAACTAAATATTTTAATATGAAATCATGATTAAATGTGATAAGTGCATATTCACTAAGGTTAAAACTCTTTAAAAGTGTATGTATATCATAAATTAACATGTAGAAATGTACACTATCAGGGGGTCCCTGAGATTAAATAGTCACAAACTCCCTTTCTGGTCCCGCAGAGGACGGCGAGAGGGGAGATAGATTGGGAGTCATATTTTCTAAGTAAGGACTCTTATCTGTGTGGGACTCCTCACCCTCATCTTAATCCCTCCTCATCTTTTGGACTAATCCATTTGCGGGGAGTTTGCCAACGATTATATCATATAGGAGTCCGGCCAATATAGGTCTTCCATCGGGCCAAGGGAAGAACCTTGACGTAAGGATGTCCTCCTTTGGATAAGGATTATCCCTTTTAGAGAGCCAAAGTTGTCAAACATCACTCCTATCATAGCACTCTTCCGAGGGGGTTCCCTCGGTAGCTTTCCAGTCACTCAGAACCGTCCTGCGAGGGAGCGTCTCTCGAGCTTGGGGGGCCTTCCACGTGGACGTCCGTTCTGAGGCTAAGTAGCACTTCTTGGGCCCTATTACTCAGGTTTTCAATAGATGGACCCTGATGCTCTAATGGATTATCACCTATTGGGTCGAATGTGTCTCGTGGACCTTTGAATCAAAAGAATTAGTGGGCCGTGATTTCCCCCCTCCCTAGTGTGAAATATCTTAAAAGATTTGGAGATTTGGATAGAAAGAAAAAAGTATAGATTGTATGCATCCAAGAATCTAAGACCCCATTTGGAAATGCTTATGGCTTGGGAGGATTTTTTCAAAATCCTTACATCGTACTAGTGTAACATGTGGGAGAGATTTTAGGAAAAAAAAAGGTTAAAAATATCATTTGGAGATATGGGCGAGTCGATGAGCTGGGTGGGGGGGGGTGTTGATGCCATTTCTGCGTAGGATGAGGAGGAAGATTGACCAAGCAAGAGAGTAAGGTCAAACCTGTAAATTTCATTCCAAAATTGACCGACCCTCGCCAAGAAACTCCCTCCGCTGACCTCCTCCCGCATCCCTCTCTTAGTGAAAGGCTAGACGACTTTGTTCTATTTGGAAAATGCTTTCTCCCCCTATCAGAGATTCCAATGTATGGAATCTGGGGTGAAAGCGTTTCCAAAGATACCCTTAGATGAAAAGGCTGAATCGGAGAATAGTACACTCTACCATACGTTCAAATTCAGTAAATTTGACTCTTTGATAATGTCTTATCGGCCTCTGTTTAGGAGAATCTAAATAGCCGGTAGTTAGATCCATGTGCATGCAAGAGAATGAACATAGCCCATAACATATATAAGAATTAACATGATACTTTCATGTGTCTATAGTTCCGATGCTATTTATTGAAGAGAGATAAGGCAATTAACAAAATTTAGCCTATTTCATTAATTCATGATTTTTGTTTTGAAGAAAATAGTCCACCAAAGGAACCTTTGCTAAAGCAACCTATCCATCTTGGAAGGACATACCACCATTATCAAGTGACATAAGGCACTAGCTTTTAAAGTTTGTCTTTATTTCTTGCAGAGACAAAGACCTTCGGCAACCTCATCCTCTTGTTATTTGAAAATAGTTGTGATATTTTTAGGTCGTACAAGAAAAATGACATCATTTTTAATTTCAACATTCAACATCACTTCATCCGCTTATTTATATCTACTACCCTTAATTATATATATTTCAACTGCAAGCTAAAGGTACCTTAATTGAAATGAAAATGTCCGTGAGAAGCATCTATTTAAATCTAGGGTTTGCCGAACCGGGGCGGGACGGCCCGAACCGCCCATCCCAGACCGTCTCAGGCACTCGACGAGACGGCCGGGTCAGGAGACGTGGCCGACACGCACTGGACCCCCTGATCACGTGCGTCCCGCCACGTACCAGACCGGCCTGCTACGGGACCGGCATGGTACGTGCGGGCCACCCGGCTCGTGCCGGTCCGCCCTTATAACGGGACTGTGGGCGACGCTGGGCGAAGCAGACGGTGCACGGCGGTGAGCTATGTTGCAGGGCGGCGACAAGCGGTGCAAGGTGGTGCACCACGGTGACAGGCGGTGCACGGCGGTGAGCTATGTTGCAGGGCGGCGACAAGCGGTGCAAGGTGGTGCACCACGGTGACAGGCAGTGCAGGGTGGCGGGGACCGGCGATCGGAGGACTCCTACGATGTAAGTGAAATGTTTAGATTTTTTTTTTTAGATGGAGGAGGGTGGCCGGTGGGGGGTCGTGGGAGGGCGGTGGAGGGCGGAGGAGGTGGGAGGCGGCGGTGGGAGGCCGTATAGTGACCGGGGGGCCATGAGAGGGTGGGAGGGGGGAGTTGGGGGTGGGGGGGACCCGACAGTGGGCAGCGGTGGGAGGCCGTACGGGGATGGGGGCCGTGGGAGGGTGGGAGGAGGGAGGTGGGGGTGGGGGGCAGCCACCGCCGCCCACCGGCCACCGCATCCCCCTCCGGCCAAAGGTGGGGGTGGGGGGGGCAGCCACCGTCGCCCATCGGCCACCGCAGCCCCCTCCAGCCAGATCTGCAAGATCTGGCCGGAGGGGAGGGCGGTGGCTGGTGGGGGGAGGGTGGGGGGGTCCGAGACTCCGAGGACTGGCCAGTGGGGGGCCGGAGGGGGCAAGGACAGGAGCAGTGGGTGGGGGGGATGGTGGCGGAAGAGGGGAGGGGGGTCCGACATGGCTGTGGGAGGCCGTGAGAGGGTAGAGCAGGTGGCGATGGGCGGTTCAAATTTTAAACTTAATTTAGATGTACTAAATTAATTTTTTAATTTTAGGTGTTCTAGAATTAAATTTAATGTTTTGAATAAAATTTTTATTTGTAAATTTTATTCGATGGTTCTGTGTAAAATTTTATTTGTAACAAAAATTTTAGATTTAATTTAAATGTATTGATTATTTTTTAGTTTTAGATGTTCTATAATTAAATTTAATATTTTAGGTAAATTTTATTCGATGGTTCTATGTAAAATTTTATTTGTAACTAAAAATTTAGATTTAATTTAGATGTATTAATTAAATTTTTTAGTTTTAGATGTTTTAGAATTAAATTTAATGTTTTAGATAAAATTTTCATTTGTAAATTTTATTCGATAGTTCTATGTCAAATTTCATTTGTAACAAAAAATATTTATAATTTATATTTATTCATTATCATGTTTTGTGATATTTATAATTTGTAATTCTTAAATTTAGGAGATATATTTAAGCACTGAACGACAACCGTAGTTGTTGACGTTGCAACTATTGCAAAATAGAACACAATGGAGGAGGTGTGTGTTGGTTGAAGAGGCACTTGGTAGGAGGAGCATGTGCGGGATACTTTGAGGTTGTTGGGTGTACCCATGTGCCTAGAGATATGAAACTTGCAATGTCCAGGCACCTGTGGGAGAAGAGAGTTGAGATGCAACAAAAGGGAAAAAAATAAAAGAGATGAAGCAGTGGTTAGCGGACGAGCAGGCGGCAGCGACGAGGATGAATGCGCATGGACACCCAGTGACGAAAACCACCAAGCGCGTACTGACTAGCCTAATGTGTATGTTACGGTGAATGATCCATATGAAGCGCAGTTTCGTGAGGCAGTACATCAGAGCAGAGATGAGGCAAGACATCCCGAGGAGACGAGAGTGCGAAGCCGTGAGGCGGCAAGGACTGGAGCATCAGCCAGTGGTGGTTGATCTACTACTCGACAACCACGGGACATCATGAGTTTTTTCATTAGTGACTCGGGTTCACAAAGAAAAAGGACACAATCGATCAACATTGAAGATGTGGAGCCCGATGCACTATCCCGAGAGCATGGCAAGCAAACGAGGATGGACGATGCATATGGCCAGAAGGGGCCAAAATGGAAACTTGGATAGGTCGTTGTAAAATGGTGGCACCACGCGGGACTGCCTTTCAATGCGGCCAACAGCCCTTCCTACAAGCCAATGTTCCAAGAAGCACAAGTTCTTGGGTTATATGTGCAACCACCTACATCGAGAGAGTTGGCCGGCATATATCTTGATGAACAAGTTGTCTAGATCAAGAGTTATGTGGACTCATTCAGAAATAGTCAAAGTACGGAGTTACACTAATGTGTGATGGATGGTCAGGTACCATTAAAAGTAGCCTGATCAACTTCCTTGTTTATTGTGACTGACATGTATTCTTTTATAGATCAGTGGATGCGTCAGGTCAAGTCCACAGTTATCAATATATTTTGTCATTGATGGAACAAGTGGTGACCGAGATCGGGGGAGGAATACATTGTTCAAGTGGTGACAGACAATGGCTCAAATTATAAGAAGGCTGGGGAGGAGCTGATGAGTACCAGAGGACACCTTTTATGGACCCCTGTGTAGCACATTGTGTAGATCTGATGCTCAAAGAAATTGGTCAGCTTCGTGTAGTCAAGTATGTGGTCGAGGTGGCACAAAAGGTCACAGAATATATCTACAACCGCACACTTGTATTGGCATGGATGAGAGAGCATTATGGCAGCGAACTGTTGAGGCTTGGCATCACACGATTTGCCACCAACTACATCACATTGCAAAGCCTTCTGAAGCACAAGGATGGGTTGAAGCAAATGTTTAGGGGTGAGCCTT